>CM034146.1:191660554-192150558 GCA_019776745.2 Taxus chinensis | reverse complement strand
GATTTTGGCTCATTTTTACCAGCTGCCTTTTCCCCTAGGTGTCTACATAATTGTTTTGTAGGGGGTTCACCTATGTTGGCATCAAGTCTGTTCATAGGTCCTTTCCCAAATGTTAGTAGCATCATTTTTTGCTGTGCATCCTGATGTGTTGCTTATTTCCCTGTATCATTTGGTCCTTCTACCTGGGATCCAATGGCCTACCATTCCAAGTCTTTGTCACAAGACACGTGCAATTATAGCACCTTCAACAAGGACTTCTATGATTGAGGAGGGTGACGGATCTCCAGCCTCCCATCATATCTTTGAAGTCTTTGGGAATAAGTTTTATCAAACCAGCGAAGGTCATCTTTCTTGTCCAACAGATGCTAAGGACTTTGTGGTAAGTTAACTAAAGAAATGATTTCAATGTCCTTCTCAAATAGATTACCAAAGGATTTTTTTAGTGTTAGCATTCATTTTTTATTCATAATTTTCCTTTCCATTTTACCAGCAGAATTAATTAGAAAGTGCACCCGCGTCCTTTATCCAAGAGGTTATGGCCTTTTTGTGGTTCATCTAGCCTTGTAATCTTCAAACCTCATAAGTTGGCTCTCCAAATCACCCAATTTTTTATTGTTCTTCCATATTGAAGAAATCCATCTGAAATCCCTTGCGAGCTGAACTAAATTTCTATTCGTTCTCTTTTTGTTTCCTCTTTAGGTTCTAGCTGCCATCCTACCCCCACCCCACATGAGGTTACAAGTAAATTGAGAGGTAACTTCCCACCAGAGGATCCAACCCATTTTTCCATACAACCGGGAACTAGAATCCAAATTCTCTCCAAAGTCTTCATACATTCATCCAATGCCAACAAGGAAACATGTCCATGTTTAGGTCTTCACCTACATCCATAGTAGTAAAGATCGGGAGATGCTTTGAGGTTGTCAGTGTCACTATGAATTCAACCTCCACCACTACAATGTGTCTAGAAAACAAGAGTAAAAAACCTACTAATTGGCATAAAAACAATCCAGGTTCACTTGTATTCTCTTCTATCCTTTCCGTCTACAGAATATAATATCCACTGAAAGCTAGAACTCTTGTGATCCCAAGCTCAAAATGGGACACTCATAAGAAATTTTTGCATTAATTCATCCCCAAATTTTGCATTCATTCATTCAAAATCAGAGGACCTAATAAAATATCCTTCTAGGATCCATTGTGCAACATGTAGTGAGAGTAATATTTGAATGCACACTAGATATTTGGAGCATATCTAAGCAAAAGCTCAACACAATTCCTGTCAGCGTGACTCTTATTCAACATTGGGTCAAAGAGATAATGAAGGTGCTATAAAAACAGACATTGTGTCCTTCTTCATGACTTATTATAATATAGTCTCCGTGCCAATCAAATGTTGGTAATCAAAGTCCATCACCAAAAGTCTAGAAATTTTATGAGAAAAGCATAGAGGCAAGAGTATGAAATAGTTGATCATGCAAAGACCCTTCTATTTGGGCCTAAGGCTTCTTGACACTCTAAGATGATGAGCTGACTTTTATGTGGGGCTTGAATGTTCTCATGGGGAAGTAGTATATATATATATATATATATATATATATATATATATATATATATATATATATATATATATATATACAGTGAGTATATGGATTAGGTTTGGTGTTGCAAAGGCTGTTTTTTGTTTTGGTTATTGAGATATATATTCATTGTAGTTTTTCCAATCAGGAAGGTCCCAAGAAGGATATATAGAGAAAGATATCTGTTATAGATCAATAATTTGGTTGTTTGGGTGTTTGGGATATGGGATATATGAATAATTGGTTGGCATTTTCTTTGGCATATCATCTGGATATGCAGGAAAAAGCAACAGCGCCATAAGCAGCCTGGTGTGGATACAACCAATATGATCATGTCTAACTTTTCTCAGGTTGATGTTAATGCCTATGGCAGTTACAGTTCTTGCTGGTTTTGAGCTCCTTTCAAATACAACGACCAAATATTTGGACATGGGTTCATTGAGGTTTGATAATGGGATTATTCTCACTACCTAAACAAAGCAGGAAGCCACTTTTTTGAGGCATCTCAACCTAGGGTTAGTGTACTCCATTGATGTTCAGGTCGCTATGATTGGATCTCCTGCATGCTTGCATTTGTTAAGACTCTTTCATGTCACGTCTTGTTACTAGAAATCAGGTTATAGAACAACCACAGTTAAGTAGCTTAGGTCTTCTCAATATGGTTTGAGACCCCAGTGTCATCAACAAAAAAATGCCAGTACTACAGACTCTCTTCTATATGGGTCATTCAGATCTTGATGATAATGAAAATGATTGCAGTATGGTACTTATCAACAGGATTGTTTTGTTATTTCTCAGTACATGCCACATAATCTTTCAAATATGTATGTGGGTTATTTAGCTACCATCCTACCCCCATCTCACATGAGCTTACAAGCTGAATTGAGATGCAACTGTCCCACCAGATGATCCATACCCATTTCTCCATACAATCGTGCAACTAGATATGCAAATTCTCTACAAAAAGGCTTCATACATTCATCCACATGTTTGTAAGTTTACATGTCCGTGTTCAGGTCTTCACCTACATCCATAGGTAGCTAAGATCGGGAGATGCCATAATGGTTGTCACTATGACTTCAACCTGCACTACTACGATGTGTCCAGAAAACAAGAAGTAAAAACCTGATAATTGGCATACAAACAATCCAGGTTAACTTGTATTCTCATCTATCCTTTCCATGTATATAATATACTATCCACTGAAAGCTAGAACTGTGGTGACCCCAAGCTCAAAATGGGATAGTGCCTATCAATCTTTTGCATCAAGTTATCCCCAACTTTTGCATTCATTCATTCTAAATCGGAGGACCTAATAAAATATCCTTCTAGGATCAATTATGCAATAGTTAGTGAGAGTAACATTTGAATGCACACTAGATATTCCTACAGAATATCTAAGCAAAAGCTTAACACAATTCCTATCATCGTGACTGTTATGCAACATTGGGTTTATTAGACAATGAAGGTGCTGGAAAAATAGACACTGTGATCCCTTCCTCACAACTTATTATACATATAGTTTCCGTGCCATTCAAATGTTAGTCATCAAAGTCCATCACCAAAAGTCTACAACTGTTATGAGCAAAGCATAGAGGCAAGAGTAACTGCATTATTTGATCATACAAGGACCCTTCTATCTGGGCCTGAGGCTTCTTAACACTCTAAGACGATGAGTTGAATTTTATGTGGGGCTTGAATGTTCTCATGGGGAAGTAGTATATATATATACAGTCAGTATATGGATTAGGTTTGGTGTTGCAGAGGCTGTTTTAGTTTTGGGTATTGAGATATATATTCATTGTAGTTCATGCATTAAGGAAGCTTCCAAGAAGGATATACTAGAGAAAGATGTATCTGGTTATAGATCGATAGGCTTGGTTCTTATGGGTGTTTGGGATATGTGATCTATGAATAATTGTTTGGAATTTTCTTTGGCATCTCATCTGGATATGCAGGAACAGAAACATCATCATAATGTAGTCACGGTGTGGATACACATCAATAAGATCATGTATGAGACTTTTCTCAGGCTGATGTCAATGCCTATGGCAGCTGCAGTGATGCTGGTTATGAGCTCCCTTCAAACAGAACAACCACATCCTTGGACATGGGTTCATTGAGGTCTGATATGTGATTATTCTCGCTACCTAAACAAAGCAGGAAGCCAATTTTTTGGGCATATTTACCTAGGGTTAGTGTACTCCATTGATCTTCTTCTCGCTAGATCAAATCTACTGCATGCTTGCATTTGTTAAGACTCTTTCATGTCACGTCTTGTTAATAGAAATCATGTTATAGAAAAACCACAGACAAGAAGCTTGATTTTCTATTTTGGTTTGAGACCCCAGAGCATAAACAAAAAAATTCCATAACAGTCTCTCTTCTATATGTCATTTAGATTTTGATGCTAATGAAAATGATTACAATACAGTAAAATACATTTTTATTTTGTTATTTCTCAGTACATGCCACATAATCTTTCAAATTTATATGTGGGTTATGTATTACCAGTGCAGGTCAGGTATCTCTATATATGACTCCCAACATGATTATGGTGATACATAAATTATTGGATTGATTTGACAGAAACATTGTGATACCCAGTAAACTATGGACCCTAACATTAAGTTTGTCGTACATTGTTATTTTTGCAGAATGGGCCCTAATGTTTGTTTTTTCATGTATAATTTTGTTCCAGAATGGCATCAAAAGAGCTTGACCAAGTCAGTCAGAAGTCGTGAAATATGAAGAAATTATGACTGCGAGCAACAATGATCAGAAATGCCCAAAGCTAGAAGATTTCTTAGAAGGATCATTTGTAGGTGTTCATTTTTCAGATGATGTAGAAACTCATGACATTCATACATCAGAACTGGATCAAATTTATGGCAAGGCACCTGCACCTGCATTAAACAAAGATTTAGAACACAGCTTAGCAATGAATACCATCATTGTGAGAGATCATATGCATGTTAATGGATCCTAAGACTTAACCAGTGATTCATCTAAGCACTCCTAGGATCAATCTGACCAAGCTCATGCTTCGACTGCAATACAGGACATATACAACAATAATGGGGATCAAGCCTATAACATTTTTTCAAAGTGCAACGTCCAGCTTTCTCAAAGCTCAATAAACAACAATAATAATATGCATGAGCTCTCAAATTTTAGGACATGGATAAGAATCCAATCATCTGAAGAACACAAGATAACCAATAATAAAAACAATTTTCCTAGCATTACTATTCCAACTGCTACAGAACCCATTGCAAATAAAGATTGTTTTGTTTTGGCTATACCATGTCTATAAATATAAGAATCACCCAAGCCTTGCAAATAGTAAAAGTCCAGTCACCTCATGTGTGATTACCCCCAACATGAGCACTACCCTTTTCTTTGAGTAATTAGATAAAAATAACACTAAGATTTTAGAGACAATTCTCTGGTACAAAGATCCAAACCGTATTTATCATCCATACCTAAATGGAATAAGACAAATCCTCTTGTTGGGGGTAAGCAAATGGTAAAATTCCAGTGACCTCAAGTTTTCTTACCGAAACAAGAGGCTTTGCCTTATCCATTTAGGTATGGATGATAAATAGGGTTTGGATCTTTGAACCAGAGAATTCCCTAAAATCTTAGTGTTACTTTTATCTAATTGCTCAAAGAAAAAGGTAGTGTTGAGGCCATGGATAGGCTAGCAGTTGTTGGCCCATTGGAGATGATGATTGATTTTAATAGAGGCCAAAAGGCTCATACCCGATTGTAGTTGCAATATTTGATGCATACAATGTTAGTGGCATCTAAGGTGTTGACCACATAACCAATAGACCTGGCCTCCTAGCAATGCAGCCCTGTGGGGAGATTAGGGAGCTCAACACAAGTCATAACTTGAATTGTAGTCTTCCGTGTAATAAGAAAATCTTGTGTTCAATAAGGAAGAACAAGAAAAGTGTTTCTACAAGAAAGAAGTGGGTTAAACATTAACAGAACATTTGGTCATGTATTGAATTTCTGTAAACTTAATTCCATAAAGAGTTGAAAGTATTTGCAACCAAGATTTATGAACTTCAAAATGGAAAATATTTCCATGAACTACCTCATGGAAGGCTTTGAAAATTAGCTTCAATCAACATACGAGAAGCCATTAAAGTACCAAAACAATAAAAACCGCTAAACCTAACAAGAATAAAAAACCCCATCGTGCTCCCCCTCCTCCATTTAATATGAATCTTTTAACATGTGGGATGCAATTAAATGGAAATAATACTACTAAATCCTGAAAAGAATCAACAAACCCTATCCCATGCCACTGTTAAAGACTTTGACATCTACCTAGAATAAAATGTAGAGTATGTAAAACTCTGGCCTCAGCATTGCGCACATATGACGTATATATTCTCATATGGTGTGGTATATATTCTCAATGAGCAATGAGGCCAACGTTTTGATGGGATGGCAGGTACAGTTGATCACCTGGATATTTGTATGCTGGGAATGGCAGGACAACATGAATATCCTTATAGAGGTATGGCAGCCTGTAACAATTCACTTTTCGTACAAAAATGAAACTAGCCCATTCCAAAGAATCCATGGTTGTACAAAGTAAGTAGTGACCTTTGTTTTGCAGGAGTGGGACAACATTCGTCATCTTCAAACCCAAGACTCCCATGGACCTTCACTGCTAGTGCTAGTTGAGCATTTTATTGAACAATATGAAAGCAACTCGAAACAGATGACAGTTGGTGTCCAAGGGGCAGATGATGTCAAAATGATAGAGCAGCCTGAAAAGAAAGAGAGGAAATCAGAGAAGCCGGATGAAGAAAAGAAAGAGGAAGAAATGTCAAGCAGCTTTCCTGAAGTAATTGGTGCCAAAAATATTCATGATCCTGAATGCAACAAGAGCGCGGCAGAAATTTCTGATGATGCTAACAAAAAACAACCTGACACTTCCGATAAAACAGTAAGAGAGGAATTGGAGGAGTTGAAGAAAGATATACAAGGCCTGAAAGATTTGGTTATGAAACAGCTAAGTGGGACTGGGAACAATGATACAAGGGTGCGGGAAAAGGGATTGAAGCCGCAGAACTGGAAAACAATGAGATCAGCATTGCGCACATATGACGTTCCCATGGATAGCATTCAGGCTTTCCAAAGGTTTAGGTTTTATTGCGTAGCAGGCCATCTCCCGTGGCCACTGTGTAATGGAGAAGCTTGACAGCCCTTCAATGAGTATGTAAAACACGGAGCATAAAAGGAGCCCAGCAAATTTTGATAACACCAAATATTTGACCGCAGAATCCTGTAAGGCACATGAAGTCGAAAACCAAACCCTCGCTGTGCAGAAATCTCAGAAACAGTACTCCATAAAATGGACGTACCAGATAAAAAATAAAACAGGGGAAAATGCTGGTGGATACCTGCGCCTCGTCCTCCTCCTCTGCTGAAATCCGCACCATTTGCATGCAACGCCAATATATTTCCCTCCCGCCCAAGCAGCTTATTGATCTCCATTTTCCTCACATTCAGGGTTTTTCCCGCAGTTTCCCCTATTTGCAAGCCGCCCAAAATTATAAAGAGTTCTTTTAATTAAAAAAAATACATTAAGGATACTAGAGACAAAAGTAGGAGGGGTGTATTAATTAGAGACAAAAATATATTTTTGTCTCTAATTAATGTCTCAAATGACCCCCCCTTGTAGTAGTGTATGGAGTAATAACAAATTGAATTCCTATGATTACCATGGATGAAAATCACAGCGGCAATGCATGTGTTGTAGGCTATTTCAGATTCAATGCAGAGATGACGAATTCACTGTCCATAAGTAGATGTCAATGTTGATATAGATTAGGACGACTCATTGTGCCAAAGTGGAGATCGGAGCTGTCTTGAAAGATGATATTTCATGAATCAAGGATTTCTAAAGCATAATCGCTAACACATAACAAAACAAGGCCAAAATAGGAGAAAACAAAGCCATGTAGATCTGAGCGCAGTTTGGGAAGTTATATATGAGTAATCCAATGTCATGTATTTTTCTAATGTCTGGGGCAAGGATCTCATAAGCCTGATCCACGTAGATAGAGGCTAATATCAAATCAAATGAGACATAGTAACTCGTGAGCCATAGAGAATAACAGGAACATGTTGGAATCTGCACTAATACAAAATTTTGGGGACTGAAAATTATTTAGACATACAAATCTCAATGCAAGATTTAAGATCACTGAAATAACTTGCCAATAAAAATTATTTGGTGAAGGAGAACGCCAGTACCAATACACATTCTCAGAACATGAATCTGAAAATATTCCCATAAATTTCCTAACGTGCAGTTGTTGTCAGATGGCTGGGAGATTTGAAGACCGTCAAACAACACGAATTTTACAATTTTATTAGACCCTTGAATTAGCCATAGCGTACATGTCCTGGTTTATCAAAATAAACCTATTTCTCTGCTTCCATCAGCACAAAACTGTAGGGATCTACAAACAAAACAAAGCTATTGAATCTTGCACTCACCCTACCTAGCAAAGAGACTCATTATGATCTTATGCACTATGCTGCCAAATCTGGAGATTTGGATAGCCAAAGGCAAACACAAATTATTAATAATCACTCTATTATGTTATTCCACACACTACATAGGCTATTATATAGCCAAAAACATATGCAAAACACCTCCTAATAAACAGGGAGGTGTTACAAAAAAATAACCTGGACTACTATTCATGATTATAACAATATAAAAATACCTAATACAATAATATATTATGAGTTATGATATTACAACTCATAATATATTACAAAACATAATTCACTAATATATTATGAGTTATGATATTACAACTCATAATATATTACAAAACATAATTCACTAATATATTATGAGTTATGATATTACAACTCATAATATATTACAAAACATAATTCACTAATGGAGTAGTAATCATATATATTCCTAACATTTTCTTGGTTTTGAATTTGTAAAAATTTAAACACTCATATTCGTGCATCATTTGGTATTTAAATGCAAACGGTCAATGATGATACTTGATGAGAAAATGACTTGTGAACCTCTCCCTATTCCAAGCAAAGGATTACAACTCAGGCTTCAAGTGAGGGGCAATTGACCCTGTCATAGGTTTCTTTGACTTGTATTTCCTTGTTTGGTTTCATGGTTATGACACACTACATAATTATTCATTCGTGTCTCTAATTATTTTTTGTTTTACTAATTGTCTCTCATTGAAACATTGGTGGACCTTATACTAGTCTCCCACCTTATCTTGTTTAGAATGGTTCTCCTAATAAAAACAATTATGTACTTATTGTTATCATTTTGATTTTAATTCTACACTTATGGCTTTGGATTTTATTCTCTAATTATTAAGGATAGGGATAGTTTAAATAAACCCATTCAATTTTAATTTTATGATATCTTAAATTTCACAAATTCATTCACTGTGAGAGAATATTTATTTATTTGGCTCATCTCTTTCTAGATACATTTTGGTTCAAACATATTCTCATTCTTTCATAATATTACTTAAATACTGCACCTCCAAACCAATATTTTTTTATCTAGCTTATATATTACATCCATACATATCAATCAATTGGTCATCTTATCAAATGGATCCCCACTTCCACTTATTGAACTATATAGAAGATTATTTGATAAAAAAATTACATTTATTATAATTTTTGATAGAAAAGGTTTATAAAAACAAATTTGATTTTGTATTCATAATATTACAAATAAGATCCACGATCCTTTGTTTGTGAGTGATTCAATATAAAAGAATTTATATACAATTAAACATAATTGATCACTGATATTTGGAAAAAAATAACATGATGATATCTAATGTTAATGTGACTTCTGATAATCTATCAAATAGATGTATGTATGTATGTATGTATGTGTGTATTAGTATGTTATGGGATGTGGATATGATATTAAAGAATACAGTTTTGTAAAACTACTCCTTTAAACAGGCCATCAAAATATTCATCAGACTCTGCACGTGGATTAGGATGGTGGAATTGCTACCACATGCTAACAATTTTTCCATGAGTGGTTGAAGGTTGTGTTATCACCGGATCACAACACCCTATGGTTTGCACAAGTGTGTGTGCTTGAGCTCACAGTGTGATTGGATAACATGGGTACTATTTCCAAGTTGTGGGACCTGCTACTTGAGATAGACCTCTAGAGAAAGTTGGTTCTTGCTCCTAAACTACCTGCCACAATCTACTCTAATGTAGGAAAAACTATTTGTCCTAATCTAACTTTCCAAGGGACCAGGGAGAGATAGTGCATGGAAACAAAGAATACATTAAAGCGATGATACACCAGAAAAGGAGAGTGTGAGAATAACATCCAATGTGTGAAAAATAGAAATAAAGTGCATACTAGAGGGGTGATAATAGTTCTCCACGGTCTAGCAAATGCATTCGCAGCAATATTCCAAACATGCACAATGATAATGAATCCCTGCAAGAGTATAAATAGAAACAATATATTTGCAATGAGTTTGAAAGGGCAATAAGAATGTAAACAAACACGACAGGGGAAGATACATCCACAACTTGCATTTATTGCTTCATAGATATGCACAATTCAATCTATTACAAGATAAGGGCCTGGATTACCATGCAAGGAGTCCACTATAAGGGCCTGCAAGACATTGGCTTCAGAAAACAATTTTGAAAAAGTTTGGATACTCTAAAAACTCTCTCCTTACAATGAGCCCAACACTCCAATTTATAGAATTTTGAGAGGAGAGAGAAAGAGGGGGAAAAGAAAATCCTAAAATTTGTCCTTCAACCACTTGCAAAAGGTATTAAATGGTGTGAAATGATTTTTTGTTTCTTGCAAAAGAATCCCCATACTGACCCATAGCCTGTAGCAGTGAGATATGTCAGCTCATGCTTCATTACTTCATCCCAGCTACTAAATAAAACACTGTTATGAACCTGGCCACGTTTTCTAAAAAATTACCATCAATTCCTCATAAAATTATGGATTTATTGATTTTTGTGTGTTGGGATTGGAACCATGATTCCAACGGTACCAATTTTGTGCATTTTTGTTGAGAAATGCAAAATTTATGGCCTTTTGAGTGCGGACAACTATTTTGGGTTTGCCAGGCATTTTTGTCATTTAACGGGACTGAGTGTTTAATTGACTGGAGATGAATATTTTTATTTTATTTTCATATATATACCCTCATCATATTTAATATATCCAATTTCTGTGGTGTAGAGGATGTCGTGCTCATTCCAGAAAGTCAAATTTCAGGAAAATTGGAGCTCCGAGTCAAAAGTTATGGCCATTTGAAGTTCGGGAGGGTCAGGCACTGAAATTTCCCTTGTATGTGGCTATTTCGGCTATTTTGGGTCTTGGTGTCCTAGATGTCCCTTGTGCTACTTGGGCCGAAAACCTCCACTTCATTCGCATCACATTTGACCCACTTTGCAAATCGGGAAAGTCATCTTTTCGTGGAACTCATGTCCCGTGTGTACTGACGTTGACCGGGTCGTGAGGGCCATTGACTTCCACTCCGTCTGCATCCCTTTGGGATCGGCTATTTCAGAATTTTGGTGAAATTGTGTCCCAACATCCCACGGACCACCTGGGCCAAATTCATCTGACTTTACTAACTCCTTCTGCTTGCGGTGATTTCAGCCATGCAGGTCCCAGCCGTCCTGACGTCCCGCGGATTGCCCAGGCCAAAAAAACCCGATTTTGCCATAATATGCTAGCGCAGGCCAATTTTTTTGGATTTTTCACAATTTTTTCTATCTTCTTGGATTTTTCTTGGATAGGGAAGATAGAGAAAAGCCAGAGGACCCCTAAAAATCCAAATTTAGTCCTTCCATCATTTTTGCTTGCTCAGGCTTGAAGAAATCATGTGAGTTATCCAATTTACCTCGAGGGGTGAATTTGGGATAACAGGTTGTACATACATAATTGTTCTAGAATGTTGTAAAAGAGCATGTCATTATCAGTCTTTGTGTCCCATTTGATTATCAATATCTCTACATCAACCAAATTTTCCTCTTAGTTGCCTAAAAAATTACGTCTTGGTGTGATTTTCCTCATAAGTGAGAAGCGATTGTCAAACTTACAAAGGATTCTACACATATCTTCAGTCATTATTTCAAAGGTTTCTAGAGATGTTACAACTCTCTATTCTGATTCTTTAATTTCCACAAACATTTTATGATGGCTTTGTAATTTAGTAGTGGCGGAAAAATACAAGAAGAAATATGGGATCTCATGTACTAGGGGAATATTTAGGCTTATACGTAATATTTTGACATAAAAGAGTGAAAACTATACAACATTATTTATAAATTTTATGTTTGATTCTTTTCTTTCTTGTATGATGTGATCATTTTTTGATTTTTGATATTTCAAACAATTGTGATTAGATGCATGAGGGATAACTCAAGACATTTAAAATCAAGGACATATATTGTAAGGAAAAACAAGTCTATCAGAGATGAAAGTTGATGAGTCTAGTCTAACCAAAAGTACTTATCGACAAGGCTAGTTGTAAAAATCCCTTTTAGACAAATTATGCTCAATATCCTATCCACTAACCTTGTTTTCACTAATATTCTCTTCAACATTCTCTTCTCAATATACTTTCCACTAACCTTCTTTAAAAAAATATCCTATTCAACGTTATTTGTAATAACACCTTCAAATTCGGGCAAATGACTTCTCGAAATGTACTACATACCTATATAAACAAAATTATTTTACATCAATCAAAAACTGCCAACTTCTATTAATCCAAAATATACCTTGCAAATTATAGGCAGGAATTGACCTCTTCATGGCTCTTGTTTACGACATGAGTGGATTCAAACATAAAATATATTTGAACTTATAAATCCATTTTAAAGATATCTTGGGTTTGTAAACCTATAAATCCCATGAAATATATTTCATAATAAAACACCCACACTTAAAGGTTATTTCATATCAATAACAATATCAACAATTATAAATTAATAAAATTAGTAATTCAATCATTAATAATTCACAACTAAGATCATAAATAGTTTTTGGCAAGAAAATTTGTCAGTTGGAAAAATTGGTGGGTTTCCGCCAATGCTCTGAGAATCTATGTCCCTCTTCTTGAATGGTGTGGCTCCATTTATTAGAAGTGAATGCAAATGAAATTTGTGGATGGCCTAAATTTCAGAGATCCAACAAGAACACTCTACTGGATTTGTGGCAAAGCTTGAAATTTTTTGCAAGGGAGGAATTTGCTGAGAAGGTGGGAAAGGGGAGTGGGAAATAAGAAAGAGGGATTAATATTGTAGGTAGAAAATTAGATGCATGCAAATATTAACTAGTGATTTTCAACACAAATATTTAGAAAGAAAATAAATTTGTTACCAACACCAAGACAAGATAGAATTATGAATGAAAAATCTCATTAATTCTCTCATCAAGAAAATAAAGAAAATCCTTTCTTCTTCATTGATACTTTGGAAAAAATGTACATGGAGGAGAATGGAAGAACATATGAGAGGAAGAATAGAGGAAATTTGCTATCTCTTTTTCTTTTCATAAGTAGTTATCTAGTCATGAGCATACAAAATTAACAACCCTTAAGAATGACGGTGCTATTAAAATTTATAGACTTGAGAAATAATCTTCACCTAACCCCATATGAATTTTCATTTGTACCTTACAACATATGACTTTTTCGTATTCCTAGGAATAGAATTAAGTCTTGTTTTATCAATTAAGGGTGACTTATTACAATATTGACTAAATTCACATTAAAATGAATACGACAAAATAAGAATAGGAAAAAATGAAGAAATAGAACATGAAGGGGGATGAGGGAGAGAGAGAGAGAGAGAGAGAGAGAGAGAGAGAGAGAGAGAGATAACTAGGATGATGAAGATTCCACCCTCACTGATTCCACCTTACTTTCTAGTTGAACCTTTCAAAGCTCCACTAGAAAAATATCCACTCCCTTTAACTCTTTACTGTACCAGGATGTTGTAGGTGCAACTTTATCCACTTGAGGAATGCGGACACAACTCAAGGAATCAATCCAATGAACTAAGATATAATTGATAGTATTTATTTTAGCAAACCACGAATGATGTTTCTCTACAATGTGTGCAATTGTGGCTATGATCTTAGATAGAGACTCCAATGTATCTTTATTGAAAGAAAAGGTGTCCCCATATTTTTTTGTGACATAATTCTGAAATGGTTTTAATAACTCATTTGTGGGATTTCTCTCATCAATGGCAGACACTCCAAGATTTTTAATTTTGATGTTAACATTGTCTTGCATCTTGAAGGAACACTCCTCATTTGAGTCTAACTCATCAATAGACCAATTCAACATTTCGTATCGAGAGGAAAGAGTCCTCAGGAACACACATGACAATTCCTCAGATGGAGAGTTAAATAGTTTCCTGTTTACTAACACTTGGAAATGAACATCTCCCATCTCCATCATCAATGGATGAACTTGGTCCCAATTTTATTTTTCCTTTTCCAATCCTTCCCTTGTCATTAAGAATTTGTCGGTAGTGGTGCAAATGTACTTTTATAGTGAGATCACCTCTGGAAACAATACTTTCACTTTTTCTATGATCTTGCTCATCCATTTATCATTTTCTTGCTCTTGCATGGTGAAGCCCTATGTCTTTTGAATGGAATCTGGGTCAAATCTACTAATTGGGGTAACTTCTTCAATTGGGATTGATGATGGAGCATTTGGGTCCATGAGATGTTGCACATACAAGGAGAGTGTATGCAAGTGGTCTTCCAACTGATCAATATTATCTTTGTATTCCTTTTTCCTCATGATGTGGTGAGTAGAAGACTCCTAGAATATATGTGCATATTCCTCATGGGTGGTTGGGCATAAGGGAATGGTACTCATCTCATATTCAACTAGTGTCATTTATTCAATAGGATTGATTACCTTTGGCCTGAATACTTCTACATACAGATTTCCCGTGGTACCACTAAAAAAGCAAGAAGCTGCTTGAGATAAATTTTTATTCTTCTCTTTGACCAATGATGATATCATTAAAAAATAAGGGATTTTCACCTGTTGGATTGTACGAGCCTCTTTTGTGATCATTTATTTCATCCAGGGAAACATCTCATCTTTTTTCGGCTAAAAAACTGGCATGTTTTTCATTTCGTGGTCAGGGGGAGAAGTTGCATCTCATGTAGAGGAACAAAAGTGACAAAAAAATATGGACAACTTTGAGGATGCTAAGGAACTGAAAGATGGAATGAATCATTCCCCTCAAGCTCTACTTCTACTACAAGATCCTCTGTTTTTCTAAATTTCCTATGTAATCTCTGGTAGTAGGGTCTTCCGACTCCACTGCTTTGCCCTTTGAAATCTCTCCAAAATGAACTAATCCTGAATTTTTCTCCATGAACTTCAATGAAGAGTGGTGTGATGTTTGTATCTAAAGGTGGGGAAACTTCCTAATGTAATGGAGGCATCCTTCCTCTTCTTCTTGAACCATTCTTTGGATCTTCTAATTACAACCTTGGTTTGCTCACTTATATATCTCGATTCACAGACACTCCATGTTACCTGTGGCAGAAGTGAAGCCTTCATTACTTAATATCCTAGATCATACAACTATGTTCCATCATCTTGGATTCCATCTTTGTACCAGCTGAAATTTAATCTCTTCATTTGTATGATTTTCATCCACATGTGGCATCTTTCCCTGACATCAAATTGTGTTTAGATCACCTTGGATGTCGAAGCCTACCCTCGAGGTATATGAATATAAGCTCAGGGGTGAAAATGCAGCTTTTAGGTGTGAAGCATCATTAACACTCTTATAGGTGAAGATTCCAAGTGAGATGGGAAATGAGAAATTATTCCTTTTCTAGTTCTTGAGCTTACTGTGAACATGGGAAAGTTGTATGCATAGCTTGAACAATATGATATTATCACTGAGATACAAAGGTAGCCTTAGTTGGGCAAGATCATAACCAAAAAAATGGATGTAGGAGAAAGTGGAAAATTGTGTGAAATATGATCCATACTTCTTGATCAAAGTAGTCACTTGAAACGACAACCTTGAGTGAGGATTCCCATCTAGTGTCCTAATGATGAACATGGTAAAGGCATCATTCAACCTTGTGAAATACTGATTTCTCTCCTTCAATAATAACTGTGGATATATTTCAAATCCTAAGGCCTTATGAGAGATGTTTTGTGCAAGTGTTAACCCCTTGAATGGGCTTGAGCTCGCAAGAGTGTATACCAAATATGAAGTGATGTGGCCTAGAAATTGCAAGATAACACCCTAGTTGCACTGGCACATCACTCAGCCTAGACTGAGTGCTCACCTGAAGTGTGCAAAGGTACCAGGTCCCTCTTTAGGATTGTTGTAGCAGGATGATAACATAATGAAGGAGAAACATGTAGATTCACAACTAATCCATCATTCTACAGTGCAAGCTACCCACAGATCTATGAAAGAACAAGTTTAAACATTAATCATGATTGAATTAATAACATGCATTACTCAATTACACAGAATGACACTTAGATTCAGCCAATATATTCCATCTGTTAATAAATATAGAAGCTCCTTATAGTACTGTTAATTTAACTCAAGGCGCATATGGA
Organism: Taxus chinensis; assembly: GCA_019776745.2. Classification (NCBI taxonomy): domain Eukaryota; kingdom Viridiplantae; phylum Streptophyta; class Pinopsida; order Cupressales; family Taxaceae; genus Taxus; species Taxus chinensis. The sequence goes on along the minus strand of CM034146.1, from coordinate 192,134,306 downwards.
TTTGATACACACATTCAAAATCATACATACACCACTCTTTGTGATACATACCAAAATCATCTACACACACACACACACACACACACACACTACTATTCACCTAACATCATATATATAGGGTGGGGACTTGCCCTTCACTACTTAACTACTCCAGAAATAGGTCACATGCTATTATTAGCCACACGTCATTTACAATTATAGCCACACATGTAAGTGTGTTATCTATAGTCCTCTTGCAATTCAATCTGAAGTGTCGATTCTATTCTTAGCTTGTCTCCATGCGTAGACGCTTTGAACCACTTCTACAAATATAGACAATGCATGGTGCACACATCTCTACATCGTTGATGTGTTCCGCATGCCATCTTCCAAAAATAGATCCTCATGCCCAAAATTAGATAAGTCCTGAAATTTGAACTTGCCTTCCACATGCGGGTCCTTCCTGTCCTTCCATGCCTTTGATCTTGGCCTTCTATCCCATGCGGACTTCTTGTGTCATTTTTGACAAGTATTCCTTGATCAAAATTACCCCACACTAATCTCATTATCATCCTAATAATGGGCATCTCCAAAATTTGAAAGAAAGAATAAGAATGAAGAATGTGGACAAATAAAGAATGTATATGAGGTTATTTAAGCAATCTCCTCAGTATCAGTTTGTAGCATTAGCTTTGGATATTCTTCTTTTATTGTGGCCTCCAAAACCTGTCATTCAATGAGTGCCTGTTCTACTTTCTCTGGGATGTCCACATCAATGGATTCTAACTCATCCCATGCAATTTCTCCTTTCTCATTTTGTAGAACCAACACAACACTGGACATGGATGTCATCCTTCCTTCCAAAAGGCCCATCTTCTGGGAAATCAATTTTCCAAGCTCTTCCAGCCAAGTCTTGTGCGGCTCTTGTGTTGCTTCCAAGGCCTTGCACTTTTGTTTAACCATTGATAACCTTTCTGTATGGCCCAATGTTTCATCTTTCATTACTCTTTGAACCTCATTATTCTCCTCCAAGGTCTTAATGTTGATGAGCACCTCTGGAGTTGTGCATATATTCAAAGCTTGGTCTGCTTTCTTCAACACCTCTTGTAATACCTACAACATCCCTTCACATGATGCGATTTTTCTCATCATCAATTATTTCTCCCATTCGACATCCTTCTCTGATCAATCTGGCACTTGCATGCACAAAGTTTCATCTTCAAGCACCAAGCCCACCAACTTCCCATACAGTGTATCGTTGAAGGAAATGTTTGTGGCACCTTGGGTTCTAAGTGTGGCCTTGCTTTGATTACTATGTCCCCAATTTACTCTATGATGCTTATGAATACTTCATTATTCTTCTACACGAAGTCCATTTCCTATGTTATGTGCACTATCTCAGTGTCCTTTGTCTTCAACTCTTTGTGCAACACTTTGATTGTGGTGGATTTATCCATGTTTCTTCTAGCCACCTCCGCAAAAACTTTCACCAATGCATTACTGACCTACTCATCTAACATGATAGTAGGATTTACTATCATGTGTCTATCATGAGGCACCTTCTTCAGTAACCTCAAAATGCATGACTCTTTGTATACATCAAAGTCAAGCTTGTCCATGTGGGTGTGCATCGACCATGATAATTGCTTTCTAGTTTACATGGTCATCATACTCTCGTCCATTAACTCCCAAGAAAATAGATCCTTCTACACTATTTGTGCTATGGAAATGGGCGTGGATAATCTTTCCTGTGTCCTCTTCATACCCCATGGTTGGTGGAATGTTCTCTCCACTCACCCTTCTAGACCTATGTTGCTTAGGAAATCTAGCCTCCAAATTTGGGACCTGCGTCTTCATGTCTTGAATATCTTCTGTAGTTGTTTCCTCTGGTATTTTCTCTTCTTATTCCTTCTCCTTTTATGCCTCACCCTTTTCTTCTGTGTTCTCTAGAGGTGTAGGATATGTAGGCATGCTTTCCTCTGATTATTCCGCCTCCTCATTCAACTTCAGATTCCTCCTTCTGTGGGGAGAGTCGGGGTGATCTGTGCATAGAGTTTGGGGTAACACAATGGGTCCTTGTTCTCCTGAATACCCTTTTAAACCTGTGCTCCCCTTGTATTGCATTTAGGTCCTCTTCATTCCCTTCTTTTGGCTAAGGTGGTGTAACAGCGCGCTCATCTTCACTCTGACTTGTATGGTGTCTCCTACCCCTATGTTCCAAATTGCCACTATCTTCGTGCTCCTCCTCATCTTGCACTTCTATTTTCTCTGTGGGCTTAGGCACTAGGATATTCTCCATTGTATGTTTTCCTTTCAGTGGTGCTGGAATTGCAAACTCACCTTCCACATATTTATTATTCTCCATTTTTGGCTTCAACTAGAGATACACCAATGCCACCCCCACATCTACTATAGCCAAACTTATCGGTTTGATGTTCAAAACCTCATATATTATTCTCTCTGTATAGGCGCTTCTGCTATGATATACATACTTCTTCCTCAATGTATGGTAGTCGCAGTCTAACTTGTCTACATTAAAAATCAGTTTGCGCGTGTTTGTAAATCTGTGAACAAATTCTTGAAAACACCTTACAGTGAATGCGTAAGGTAACTTGCACCAAGGGCTCCAAGCTCTATCCTTCATTGGAAAATGAATGATGCAGAAATGCTGGTATACATAAAACTTAACTTGTTTTCCTACCACTGCTGGTAGGTCCTTTGGAATGTGCCACTCTTCCTCAAATGTTACACGGAGCCTGTCATACCACTTCTCCACCCTTTGTTTTACCTCATCTGTCATGGTCCCCTTGCATAGGTACTTACTGAATCTTTTAGCTGGGGACTTTTTCTCCATGGGGTATTCTTATATTTTTTCCTTTGGCCCATCTGGTACTCCAATCTCTATGAAGATTAGTGATAAGAGAACAACCCAAAAGTTTATATTTCCCCCTGTGCGTGCTTCTTCAACTATTTTCTCTGCAATATAGCCTGTAATGTTATAGATCGTCCCTTCTGACATATTTTGTGCCACATGCAACCACATAGTGTTACTTACAACCACTGCTCTTGATCATTTAACTTAATAACCAGGTGTGCTGCAGCTTATACAATTGGACAGTTTCTCAATTTATCTATGTCCATTCCATGTGGACCCTTCAGGTATCCTAACTCCTGTTTGGTTTGTAAAATTATAGCTTTACCCACAAGATCACCTCTTATTTCTTCTCATGTGGCCTTCAGACCTGTAACTGATGAAACCAGTGCTGATAAAATTCTAACTCTGTGTCCTGTAAATTAGAAGGAGTCTTTATGTACCCTGCTCATGAGCCAATGGTATAAGGGCTCATACTTGCCAAAATATGGAAGCTCATACAATTGATATACCCCAATTCTCTACAGAAAAATTCACCTGCATCATCATATACAGGTATGTCATCTACCGTGCGTTTGTTTGTTCTCACCATGAGAAAATAATTGAGCTCCTTCTTGTTCTCCGATGTCCTGTGATTATATTCACTCACTTTGCTGTTTCTAATGAGTGAATCCCACTCTTGGCCAAAAATGACTCCTTCTAGGTATTGCATCTCTAAGAAATGAATTTCAGGTGCCATCTCCTCTTCCTCAACGACTACCTTCTTCTTTCCTTTTACTACTGTTGTAGATGCCTTCTTTGGTGCCATTTCTACCTTGCAAATGTCTCTTCTTCACCCTTATAACTCCACGAATCAAACCCTAGCTTGATTCAATTATGCCCTAGGTGGAAAATTCGTAACGTACCCCTTTACTGTCTCTCTGCTTCACTCAAACCCTTCACCACCGAGGACGCAAGCTTCTTATAGCATAGATCTGGTTGTCACTCTTGGTTTCACACCCTTCGCACCTTAACTCGATCACTCGACTCTTCGCACTTGGCTCTTCTCTCAAATACTCTTAGTTGTAATGGTAAAAATGAATCTGCATCCCATCCTTATATAATTTTTTCAAATTTTGATGCATTTATTACTCCTCACCTACCAAATATCCCTTCATTCATGGACCAAATTCATTCTTCTGGGTGGTACATCTTCGCACCCAACTATAACCTTCTATTGTGCCTTCCTACCCACTGGTCACAAACTTCTCTTCAATGTGTGCTCCTGCCCCTGAGTACCTCATCACTGTACCTTCTCCTGGTAGCTATCATGGCCTCCGCTTACCTCACGTTATAATGTTCCTTCATCCATCTTCATCCTTTGTCACCTTTTGAGAAGCAATCTTCTTTTGACTTAAAGCACACCCGTAGCAACTTATTCCTTTCATCTTTCAATTCCCTTAGTCTTTTTTTTCTTTCTCTTGGATCATTACAACCACCCCACACTAAAATTATGTGCAGTCCTCTATGCATAAACATTCTTCATACACGCTAGCGTGCTTATTACACAAACAACAACTAAATTGACAATGAAGGAAATACATTAAGGAAATACATAATTGAAAACCTAAACTAAATGGCAATACTGCCTTATTACAAACACCAAGAAGACTTATTTATAGTAGGGCTTCAGCCTACTCCTGTTAAAGTAACCGGGTAGCCATGTTCCATCAAGTGCTTCTAACTAGCTTACACCTAATTCAAGTATATAAGTGATAACATATGACCCCAACCAATGTACTTTGAGCTTTCCTAGATGACACAAGAACTTTGAGTCATAAAGGAACATTTTTCCAATCTCAAACTTCTTATCTCTTATGTTTCTGTCATGCCATGCCTTCTGCCTAGCCTTTTCTTGCTTTTGACTCCACCATGCTATGGTTCGGAGCTCATCTAGTTGAATCGTCATTTCAATATGTTCTTCTAAATCTTGTTCATCAGTTAGACCTCCAGTGTGCGTAATGTGCAAAGTAGGTAACATAAATTCTATAGGAAGAACAAATTCTGCGCTAAACACCAACTGAAATGGTGTGTTCTTGTTCAATCTCTTATAAGTTGTTCTATTTTCCCAAAGAACAACTAACACTTTGTCATCCCAATAATTTCTTCCGAAATCACATATTTTTATCAAAATTTGTCCCAAAATTTTGTTGAAGGCCTCAGCAGATCCATTTACCTAAAGATGGCAAGGTGTAGTTTATGGTGTGCAACCATAAACTCATCTAATAGGATCCTGATTGTCTCATTCAAAAAGTGTGTACCTCTATCACTTGTGAAGCTTAAAGGACATCCATATCATGTAAGAACATTCTCCCATAAAAATCTAGTTGTTGTAGCTACCATGCAATCTTTCATAGGTGTTGCTTCTGCCCACCGTGTAAGATAATCTGTGCAAGTAATGATATAGCACGATCCAGTCCTGTGCACAGCTGGTGAAATAGGTCCTACAAAGTCAATGACCCATTTCTCAAATGGTTCGGCACTAGTAATTGGTCTCAAAGGCATATCATCTCTTTGTCCTAGTTTTCCTAGGCACTGATAATGATCAGACACCTTACAATAATCTTTACAGTCCTTATACAGTGTCTCCCACCATAATCTAGCATTTAATTTTTTCCGGGAAGTCGTATCACCTGCATAATGGCCTCCTGCAATACCACCATGAGCTTCTCCCATGATATCCTTACACTCATGCTCTAACACACAACGATGTAACACTTCATCTCTTCCTAACTTGTAAAGGTCACCACTGATTAACATAAATGGTGTCACACATATAGCAAGATTATTCTTTTCTAATGATTTCATTCCTTCTGGTGCCATACATTCGTACAAAGACAACAATGTCTTCTAATTCTTTGGGCAGACATTGTAACCTGCATAACTATGCATCCGACATTGTTTCTTCTATTTTCTGTGCATCCTCTCCTGAATTGATTCTAGATAAATGGTCAAGTACATAATTGTTTTTCCCCAGATTCACCACAACTGTGAATTCAAATTATTGAAATAGATATGTGCCCCTGTAAGATGGGTTTGTTTACCAAGTACTTCAATGCCATGTGATCTGTATAAAACACAAATGGTGTTGCTAACAAGTACTGTCGAAACTTGTACAATGCATAGATCATTGACAAAGCTTCGCGCTCTGTAGTTGTATAATTCCGTTCAGTAGGAGTCAACTTCCTACTAGCAAAATAGATTGGATGATCTATATTACCTTCGCTAGGTTGAGCTAACACAGTGCCAATGGCCATACCAGAAGTTTCCACATGCACATGAAATGGTTTATCCCATGAAGGAAAGTGCATAATGGGCATGGTAGTAAGTTTATCTTTTAATACCTCAAACGTGCACTGCTGCGATTCACCCTAATAAAATGTACCTTTACCCCTCAATAATTCTTCCAAGGGTGCAACAATTATAGCATACCATTTTATATTTTTTTGTAATCTCCTGTATGACCTAAAAATCTACACATCTCACTTTGACTGGTAGGTGCTTCCAGGCCTAAAATGACTACAACCTTGGCTAGATCAACTACCAAACCTTCCTTACAGATTATATGCCCTAACAATATTCCAAATGACGTAGAAAATATGCACTTCTTAATGTTCAAAGAGATACTCAATTGTCTACAGCGTTCAAACATTAAGCGCGGATTTTCACAATGATCTTTCACAAGCCCATTTACTGTCCAATCATCTAGGTAAACCTGTAAGAAGTTGTGAATAAAATATTTAAATGCCTGAAAAACTATGCATGAGAATACAATAGGCACATTTTTCAATCCAAAAGGCATCACAATATAGGCAAAAGTACCCCATTCAGTAGTAAATGTTGTCTTTTCTTGATCCTCCTGAGCGATCTGAACCTGATGATAACCAGAAAATCCGTCTATGAAAGAATATATTTCACACCCTGCAACTCCTAGTATTTCCTTAGTGAATGGTGTAGGGAATGGATCTCTGAAACATGTAGTATTTAGCTCCTTGTAGTCCACATATATCCTAATCCATCTGTCTTTCTTGATACTAATCACCATTGGGCTAACCCATTCCGACTCATCAAGGGGCTTGATAATTCCAGATTTCAACATTTTATCAATTTCTTCCTTTCACCTTTTCACACAAATTAGGATTCATTCTGTAAGGTCTCTTCCTAACTGGTCGTGCACCATCCTTAAGTTTTATCTTCATTTCCCCAAGTGATTCATGCACAGCCTTTAAGTTCATGATATCCTCGAGGGAATAAGTCCTTAAAATCCCTGAGTAACTCGATGATCTTTGCTACCTCTGATTTTGACCAGTAATCTCCAATTATGGCCTACTTAGGCTCATCCTTCGAACCTATATTCACCTTCTTTATCTTCATGGGTTCATGGTAGGAACATGCATCCTTGTCTACACTTTCTAAGACCTCGCACAGCTCTTGTGAATGTTCAATATCCAGGTTCTCAACTTCCTCGTCATCCACAATGTAGACCATCTTTACTTTCTCTTTCTCAAGGCAAGCGTGCTCAAGTAGTTTGGAGTCTATTTCTTCTTCCTTTTCAAAACATGCTCTGAACTCTGTCTCATCGAATAATTCTTGAATATTCTCTTCTACTTTCACACTATCTCCCATAGTTAAGTGCTTGAAAAATTTTAATGCCTCTGCTACATGAGGTTGAGTCGAGAAGTAGTCAAATGTCTGGATCATACCTGCAGTCAAATCTTGCTAGTTCCCAGTTTCTCTATGTAGTTATGCATATACATACCAAGCGCATGCACATCCTTGGAGTGTGGAATACAATCTATGCACCTAGAGTGAAGGTCGTAATGCTTCTTGTCTTATTGTCTAGAGTCTCTCACACTACTGAATGTGATGCTGAACAGGTTGATCACCATGATAAGTGCAGATTTTCGTAGGTGCATTGTTCCTTATAAACCTAGTAGACAAATCTATTCCAATCTCTTCCCAGTGTATAAGGTTATCTCTATGGACTACCCACCAGTGCACTGTTGTCGTGTGCCATATATATACTAACATATCTCTCCTTGTAATTAGATCTACCCACTACATTTCCATGGCCTTCAGAAAGGTAGAAATATCTTCTGTTCCTATATACCAAGGTATTGTGCTTCCAATCCATCGAATTAAGTGAAATCTATTCGTTCGCACAACCACGCTTTTCACCTTGCACCCTACCAATTCATATGTATCATGAGCCCAATTGTCACAAGAAATACTCATAGTATCACTAATAGAATGAGAATCTTCCCACTGTAGGATGCCTTCCTTCGACGGCTCATTGACCTCTAGGTCCTGAATAACGCTTACATAAACTCTATTTAAATCCTCCTCACTTAGAGGCTCAACATATGGCATAGAATTTCCATCTTTCAAAGGTATCACAACCCTCTCCTCCTTGTTTTCAAAGCTAGCATACCCCTTATTAAATCTCAAGTCAACGTTATTCTCATAACACCAAGGGCATCCAAGCAAGGCTAGAAATTTATCTGCTTCTGCAAGTGCTAATACCTCAAAATCCCTAGTGAACTTAGCCACTTGTATAGTGATAGATGCATCTTTCAAAACTCCTATGGGAGTGGCCTTAGTCTAATTTTCCATGAATAAAACATTAGATGATGGATGCAATGGAGGCCTCCCCATTTGTACCCATGCATATAATGTCAACATATTTACTTTTGCACCTATATCTATTAATATGTTACTCAAAAGCCACCCATCCATAACAATATTCAAAGTAATTTCTTTGTCATAATCAATGCTATCAGGAGGAAGATTTGCATGTAGAATCTGTTTTCTGGTCTCAAGACTTACGTGCAGAGTGTTCCCTTTCAACCAATTCCCTAAGAGTGGAATAATGTTCTCCTAGCGCAACATCTTGCATACCTCCCGCAGATCATCAATATAAGTTTGGACTATCTCTGATGCCCTCTTCTTCTCCTTTAGGTACTATATCTCACCCTAAAGATTCCTTAGCACTTCCATGGTATCTTGGTAAATTTCCTTTTGATGAGTAGGATCTAGATACCTCGTATGCAAAATATCCTCCTTGGTAATCATAGGATTCTAGTGCAATGCCTCTCATGCGCGCACAACTTCAATGCATGTAGTAATCTTCACTGTCAATGCCTTAGGTCCTTCTGTTATCTTGGGAATCCACTGATCTCCCTACCACACGCTGGATTCTAACCATCCCAGTGCCTTTGTTTTCTTACTTATGGTGTTTACTCATATGCTCATATAAGTTCGAGAATTCTTCATAGCTATGGTTCTTTCCACAAAAATAACATGCATTATTCTGAGGACATTCACGCTTGTAGTGGTTAGGAGATCCGCACGTATAACATGTTCCATGAGGAAACTCTCCTCTTCCTCCACCTTGGCCTCATCCTCCATATCCACCATGATATCCACGTCCCCTTCCACGACCTCCTTCAAAACGCCCCTCATTCCTGTCATAGCACGTTTGATTATGATCCTGATCTTGGTGCTCATTCCTACCCTTATAATTTTCTATTATATTTGTCTGTCATACTCCAATGTCTATGACATCCCGGATCTAACCAATCAACTGATAGTCATCAGTATCATGGGTCGTGGACCTGCAAATCTTGCAAAAGCAAGAAACATTCTTCCTTATTGCATGCTATAATAAAGGACATTGACTCACACCATGATTCAAATGACAAATCTCACAGTCCAGTAACAATGAACATACAGATCTATGAGGGAAACTATCCTTGGTGTGACCTTCCACTTCACAATCTATACACCAAATTCCTGAGCGTGTTTCATGGGCTGAATTTGCTGATAGCTTCTCTAACTATTTTTCCATAGCTGCAATCTGTGCCTCTAGAAATGGACTAATTCCAGTGTCAATGCTCCCAACTACCTCAGCACACAAAGTTACTTTCAGTGCTTCACGTAGATCCGTGTATGTCTTATATGACAACGCCCTTCTAAAAGGTGTAATCAACCCTCCAACTAACCACTGTGAATGGTGGCTAGCGTGGATATCATAAGATAACTTAGATATAAGTGTCTTAAAATGAACATCATACTCTTGTACACTCTCAGTAGTGCCTTGATTGATATCTTTGAGTGCACTTATACTCTTCTGCTCAAACTCAGGGATATGGTACTCTTTCAAGAAAGCATCCCTCAGTGCTACATAATCCACATAAGTTTGATCAGGGTCAAACTTCCTATACTACTTGTGTGTGCGCCCTTGTAATGTAGTAGTGAATTGAATTTCCTTTCTCTCAGCATCTGTAATCCCTTTAGCGCACCACAAGAATTCACACATATGAACATGTTTAGAAACATCCTCTATACCTCTATACTCCAGGAGACAAAGAGACATCTCCATGTAGATATTTTGTGGTTGTTGCAGACCTTGACCACCTGATCCAGAACCTCCTGGGTTCCCTCTACCTCAAGAATCACCAGATCCACTAGAACTAGAACCACCTATACCTTCAGATCTTTCACATGTATCTGGAGTAGGACTTATAGAAGTACTCCCCTATGCTCTAATAGTAGTACTATACTGAACCCCTACATTCTGTGTGGATGATGCGCCTAAGAATTCTCCTCCATATAACATTGAAGCTATGTGTCCTGCCATTGATGTACTTGATTCCTGACTTACTCCTGCTTTCCTACTTCCCAAGTTAGTTTTTTGGTTGCTTGTCATACTAGATACTGAAAAACCAAGCGCAAAGGCTAGGTCACCAGATGGATTAAGATGTGTGCCTGCAGCCCAAGTAGTCTCTACTGGCACAATGCTATGTGAGGCCGAGAAGGGATCTATATCATGATTTCCAAGATGGGGGAGTTCCTGATGCTCTGGCTCCACGTCTTCTACGTGAGCCATAAATCCTTCACGAGTCATCTCTCGCCTCAACGCCATACTTTTTACAACAGAAAATTGCTTCTCTATTTCCCTCTTGCACACCTCATTATACTTAAGTCATCTTTCCTCTCTCTACTTTTCTGCCGCTACATCCACCATCTTAATACCAAACCTGTTCCTACCCTCACACATGGTGAAGTTTAGTTAGCCATCAGTTTACTCTCTAGGTTAAAAGTTACCATTAATATCTTGATCGCCAGTGGAATACTATGCAAATATGTTCCTCTTGGATACCTCAAAAACTAAAATTCAGCGACCTCTGGGCAATACTACGTCAAAATTGAGTATTCCAGAATATAACTGTTTAAAACACCACGAAACCATGTATCCACTACATGATTCCAGATCAGATCAGCATCATAAAGGGATTGAAATTCTTCATGTGTCCAAACAAGTGTGCGATATCTCCAATTCTGCTGAGATGCATAAACAATAAGCCACTCATAAATTTCTACTAGAAAGATAGCAAAAAATCTCTCATATAAGTTTTTGTACAAGTTCTGTTCTACCCAAGTGCGTGCGTTAAAATCAGATCCAATGTTGAACCGTCATGTATATTCTTCTTCCAGATCATGTATCAATTCCTCAATACTTGCTAGAGTTAACTGGTATGTCTTCATCGCAAACCATCCTGAAAACAACTAAAAAAGAGGTCCCAGAAAAGGAACCAATAATGTAGCCTAGAATTTGTAAGATAACACCCTAGTCGCGCTGGCACATCACTCAACCTAGACTGAGCACTCACTCGAAGCACGCAAAGGTACCAAGTGCCTCTTTAGGGTTGCTATAGCAGGATGATAACATGATGAAGGAGAAACATGTAGATTCACAATTAATCCATCATTCTATAGTGCAAGCTACCCATAGATCTATGAAAGAACAAGCTTAAATAGCAATCATGATTGAATTAATAACATGCACTACTCAATTACACAGAATGACACTTAGATTCAACCAATATATTTCATTTGTTAATAAATATAGAAGCTCCTTACAATACTGTCAATTTATCTCAAGGCACATATGGATCTGATACACACATTCAAAATCATACATACACCACTCTGTGTGATACATACCAAAATCATCTACACACACACACACACTACTATTCACCTAACATCGTATATATAGGGTGGGGACTTGCCCTTCACCGCTTAACTACTCCAGAAATAGGTCGCATGCTATTATTATCCATATGTCGCTTACAATTATAGCCACACATGTAAGTGTGTTATCTATAGTCCTCTTCCAGTTCAATCAGAAGTGTTGATTCTATTCTTATCTTGCCACCATGCATAGAAACTTTTAACCGCTTCTCCAAATATAGACAATGCATGGCACACACATCTCTACATCGTTGATGTGTTCCACACGCCATCTTCTGAAAATAGATCCTCACGCCCAAAATAAGCTAAGTCCTGAAAATATGAACTTGCCTTCCACACGCGGGTCCTTCATGTCCTTCCACACCTTTGATCTTGGCCTTCTATCCCACGTTGACTTCTTGTGTGATTTTTGACAAGTATTCCTTGATCAACATAAATTCATGGAGAAATTATTCAAGACCAGTACCTAGAGCAACTAATGGTGTGGGTTATTACTGATGATTTTCCCCCAATTAGTTCTCCTCCTTCCTTCGATGATCATGAGAATTTATAAGTCCATCCAATCCTAAAATCACCTTGTGGTTTCTTCTCCCATCACCTGACTGAGAAGGGTGATCACATCCGAGTAGCATTCTTGAAATTCACTTTGTAAGAGAGACTTTGGCACACGGGAAGGATTTATTCCATGTTTTAACCATGAAGCCAATGCGAAACATTGAAGGTTAGAATCTGTTGTGGTACATTCACTCACTGTAACCTCTTTTGAGATGATGGAAATATTACTCCAAGTTGGAATCTACATCAAATGAGAGATAGATTTGGTTGAAAGCACTGCCAGGGCCAATTTACCATCTGCTCAAATGGTTTTGTTTTCTAGCTTATAGTGATGAGAGCATGCCAACACCAATTCAATACTCTACACAAACACTAGGTGACCATCTACCACATACAATTCGCTCATGAAAACATTTTCCTCCACGGGCTCTCTGAGTGCACCAAGCATGCAATCCTTGAGATATTTGGGGTCCATGAGGGTGACATCATTATCCCCCACACCTGAGTACTTAGATGAGAGAGATGAGACTGGTTAGAGTCATGTAAATTTGAACTTCATGGTGACACTAATACTTCTCTAAAAATGGAATGAGAATTTACTTTTTTTAGTAAGTTGTCTTTTTCACTCTTTTCACCTTCAACCACCTTGTTTGTTCCTTGTAAACACTGCCTTTGAAGAATTTTCCCTCCACTGAGATTTTACTATTTATAGTAAGTACTCATGTAGATAATTACTATTTTTTGAATGTGAATTTCCACACCTCATATTTCAATGAAACCACCTCCACTAGGATAATTTTTTTCCCATGGTCTCCTACACAAATGTTAGCTCAATATGATCTCCAGAACAATTGGAAATAAAAACTTATGAAATGAGGGCATGAATTCAAGGTTTTTTCACCGTAAAAAATTTGGATTGTGTATGTCAATGTTATCAATTGGGTTGTGAGGGTTTCTGGAAATGATGAATAATGTAAAAAACTCCACCTCAATCTATGGATTGGTTTGTAAGATACAAATATTTCTCCTTTGCGGGTTACAAAGTCAATTTGGTAAAAAAAATACTTGGAGTTTTTTTTTAAATGCAAATTTTTATAAAATTTATTTTGCTGTGATAATGGAAAAATGGAGAGATGAATAGAAGGGAAAATGGTAATGGAGGAATCTATAAAAAATTCACTAAATTTCCAGTTATAAACGGAGAAAAATGGCATGCATAGTGAAAAAATGGCTATGTGCTCAGTTTTATAACCATGAGGAAGGGGGAAATTCTTGGTCCCCCTTATCCTCTTAGAAAGGGATGAAGGGGACATAAAAGTGTGCCTCCACTCCTAGGTGATAAGTGAAATGCATGCAAAGGCACATGAGATAATGGAAAGGGATGAGTTTAAGCACCCAAGAGCTGATTTTTGGTCACATAAGGAACCTGGTGGGAGAAAGGTATGGGGCACAGTCTTGGACAGGAGGCTTGAAAGTTCCCCAATCCATAAAGCTAACTTACAGAAGAGAGAAGATTCTTGAAAATCATACACTTGTCTAAGATGTCTAACCTGTCCAACCCCTTGGAATGAGCTTCCAACTTACATTTATGGAAGAATTCTATGAGAGAAGAGAGAAGTAACAAATTCATTCCTAAAATGAAGGCACATGATGGTCAACATTAATTACAAAGTTGGTTAAACAATTAAACCCTTCATGTGTCATTAATGACCATTTTGACTAAATATCCCTATTTAATTAAAGGAATATTTATATAATAATAAATATAATTATTAAAATATTTAAATAAAAATATTAATTTAATTAAAATTAATATTATAAAATATTAATTTAATGAATAAGGAGTGGGACCCCCAAAGACTGGTTTGCATTGAAGAGAGGGGGGTCCATGAAAATAAGTCAAAAGATATCCCAAATCGATGGTTGGATCACCAAGCCAACTCATTGAGTTGGGCTCTAAGCTCCCCATCAACTCGGTTTGATGAAATTCATTTCCCCGCGAGTCATCACCACCACACATAAGCTCAAGTTTTCCACTTACGTGACCTGAATCACTTTATCTTAATCTCCTTTGCACAAGCTCATTTTCGACATGAAATTTGTTTCACTACATTGATCGAGCACTCTCTTCAGTGATATTTCACCAACTTGATCCCCCAACGCCTATGAACCTGTCAACTGAGTCATATAATTCCTAGTGAGCTCGGTTCGAGCTATTCACCAACTTGATTCTTCTTCATGAGTTTGTCGACTTGTCCTCCATGCAAGCTCTCCCTGACTGAAGCACTCGGTGAATGGATCAACTTGGTTAGTCGAATCATTCGTGCAAGCTCTATGACACAAAATCTCTTCGACTCATGTTTAGATCATGCTTGTTACAAGCTATTTTCTGCATACTCGCCATATAGCTCAACATCTTTCCATTTTCCGATCCTGTCGCATTTTGATCAAGCCACTCGTCTATCTCAGCTCCTCGTAACCGCCTTGATCTCACTTCATATATCTCTTACCAACCAATCATGATAACTCGGTCTAGCTCCTTTTTTTATGAACCTGACCCTATGACTGAGCCATTGTATTGAACTCATGAGAACCTTTGTTTTACTTTCCTGGAAATCGGTTCCTTTTGGCTTGACTCCATGCATCTTCCTGTAAGCTCACCGTCGAGCGAATCAGATTCAACTGGGCTCATTCTTGGTGATGCATTAAGCCACCTACTGACCCTGTCTATCGAGTTCTCCTTCCACATGAATCGAGATTGGCATCAACTTACTAAAACAATCCTTTAAGTTCCCTTCAATGATTTTGTGATGAGCTCACATTCCCCAAAGTGTCCTCCTTTCACCGCTTAGCCTTACAAGCTCAACTGAGCTCCAACTATGACCACATTGCTCAGCCATGACTCAACTTACCTGTGTCAAGCTCTAATGACTCGACCCTCATACCTCCTCATATGCCTCCACAGGTAATGTTTTACATGCTCACCATGGAGAAACGTGTCTCCTATGTAGGCTCGCCATCTTGGAACTCAATGCTGAATGACTCATGCATGGTTAGCATTTATCCTTTTTGATGCAATTGAGCTCCACGCACTGACTCGATCAAGTGACCATGAGTCCCTCCATACGTAAATTCTAGCTCATCCAAGCTAGTATAGGTTTAGAATCGTTATGCATGGTGATAGCTCGTTGAGTTGGTGTTGACGTTCACCTACCTGTGCCACACCCTACGATGATCGATCTTCATAGACCAAGATCCTTGCAATCGATTCACTCAAGCCATCATGACTGTAATAAATTCACTTGGCATCGATCTTGTATTCAACCTTGAATGGTCAAGTTCCTTCCCTTGTTAATGATGAACCTATGCTCATTGGTTATGAACTACAAATATAGCTCAACGCCTTGATATTTTCTTTGATCTGGTGGCTTTCTTTAACTAATCTCTACTCTATATCTTTCTCCAATGATAGTTCATGTAAGCTCAAGCCTTCAATAACTAAACTTTATCCTTCCTCTATGAACAATACCCTCCTTCACACAGTGATTTGACCCCACCATGCTTCATATTTACGGGCCCCAAACTAGATCCTCCAAAAGCGGTAGTTCCCCTATGAATCGCTCACCCTACCAACTATCCCGTCAACCCAAAAGGTAACTCGGTGACTCGTAATCTCGGCCATAGACTCGTGATCTTTCTTAGCATGTTTGGTTCGTAAAACTTCTCCTTTGGCTTGCCAAGTAATTATTCCCACTTGGTGATGCTTCTCATGATCCCCGCAAAGTGGAAAGTTTTTATTGGTTTTCTATATCAACATTTCCACATGGAAATTTGGTCACTAATCTCCCTGATGCATGGAAAACATGTGCTAGATTTCCATCACTGAAAACCCACCTTCAAATGCCTCGACATTCTCCTACATTTACGTGAATCGACCGACTCTTTTCAATGTTGGGCTCAGCTGACCCGTTGAGTTTAGCTCCGATGATAAGCAATCGAGTTCTCAACCAAGATAGCAACGAGTTGTCTCCAAGTTGAGATCAATTTGATCTCGTTTAATGCTATGTGATCTCACCTATGCCATTTATTAATTATTTTAATCGTGTTATCTCCATGATGACCGAACGTGATTTCCTTGGACCAATGTCGTGCTTTGATCGTAAGAGGACCACATTGTCCAATTTTTTCATGCATGCAAAATTGGATAACATTTTTGGTAACCTCTCAAGGATTATTTCCTGCTAAGCATGATTCCAGTATCCTTAATTCATCCATTGGGCATGGAATCAATGTTGAAATCTTGAAAGTGATTTGATCTTCTGTGATATATCCTGAAGTATCCTTGGTATAGGAAAGAAAGGTACTGAACCCGAGAAACATTTTGAAACTTTGAACCTTCTTCTCCTTGATAACCTCCAATGATGATAAAATGTACAAGAATAACACAAAAAACACAGCAATAAGGAAAGAAAAATAACACCAACACACAACAATGTGCATAAGCACTTGGAGGAAAGCACCTAACTAAACTATACAGGGGGTGGAATGATCTCAAAAGAAAACTTTGAGATGTATCCCATTCACATGAATGGGTAGTTATTCTCCATTGAGCCTAGATAGATGAATTGAATTACCCTCTTTGTAACTTGTGATGATGTATGGCCCACTCCAGAGAGCGTCAAATTTGGTGTGATTTCTTGGTTTGGCTCTATCTTTATTGAGAACTAAATCTCCTTCTTGAAAATGCATGTCGGACACCTTCTTGTCAAAATATTTCTTAAACTGAGCCTGATGTTGCTCCAAAGTCTTCATATCCTTGTTCCGTACTTCTTGTAAATCCATGAGTTCAGCAAACCTGATTGTTAAAGGATCTTTCTCCATAACCTCAAGCTGATGAGCTAACTCCAAAGAAGGTAACTCCAAGGAACCACGTGGATCCCAAAATATTTGAAATATTCAATAAAATCCCAGAATCGGTTCTTGTATGATCTTAAAAGATCATTTTTGGATGCAATGCTTTCCATTACTTGATGAATAACTAACTCATTATCTCCAAAACTAGTCAGGGCTTTGATTCCCTTCTTTTGAGCTAGCTAAATTCCTTACACAAGGGCCCTGTATTCAACAACATTTTTAGTGCTACTGAATTATAACCAAAAAGATGAGAATTATGTATCTTCTTCTAGATAAATTAGCATGACACTAGCACTGGATCCATTCTTACTCCTTGAGCCATCGAAGAATAATTTCCACAATCATTCAGAATTGTTTTGTGTTTTGACAAGTTATGGTATGATCGTACCTTATTCATGAATGCAGTATGCACCCAATCCCGTCTCTTCCAATAGAAGCAAACCAAATTCTTCCTCTTCTAACACATCAGTGTAGGGATCGTACTAATGATCACCACTCACTTCATCCAACATAGTATCGGGGACTTCTTCAACACGAGTGGTCAGTTCATGATCAAAATATTATTCTTCTGGAACACCGATGGTATAATTCCCATTTATGGGACTAGAAGTGTAAGGCTCCACATGATTATGGAAAATTGGTTCCTCCCTTATAGTCATCCAACACAGTATCGGGGAATTCTTCAACAAGAGTGGTCGGTTCATGATCAACATCTTCTTCTTCTGGAACACCGATGGTATAATTCTTATATATGGGACTGGAAGTGTAAGGATCCACATGATTATGGTAGATTGGTTCCACCCTTATAGTCACTTTGGTTCTATATTGAGTCTTGAGAATCATATGTGAACAATCAGCCAATAGATCACTACCCATCTTGGCAGTGAAATCTCGTGATAGGCAGATGGTAAATAGAGGAAGGAGATCAATGAATGATATGTGTTGGGTGAACAACAAAATTGGGCATGCATGGATGCTAATATGGAGTCCTTTGATAACTTTGATAGTTTGAAATGTTGTGCCATCCACTTGAACAACTCCTCTAAAGAGTGGAGTATATTGTATTCATAATATGTATACAATTTTCTTGGGCATAACTGAGCTACTAGAATTAGAATCGATCATGCAATTATGTACCAAATGATCCCCAGTGATCAGGAAAATATAGAATGGTGGTGGTTTGTTTTCCTTAGGAATAATTTTCCCTTCCAGTTGACATAAAATTGTAGCAGTTGTTGCTCCATAACTTGATGATTCATCATTGTACCAAAAATTTTCAGAGCCTCTCGTAACAAGTTTCTTTGAGAAGGAATTGAGAGTGCATCCCACATTGTAACACTTAGGTTAGTCTTCTTCATTTTTTCTACAATACTGAAGGGTATTGCTATTACTTTGCTGAAATTTCTTTGGGCGTTAGAATCTTCTTTTGGAAAGTGCTTGTTGGGTACTGTGATGCCTGAAGAACCTTCTTTCCTTGCAACTTGGCTAGCATATGTTTTTGGCAGTTTATTTCCCGCATCTTTATTAACTGTTGCTTGTGGCTGAGGTTGTGAAGTGGATGCTTGATCAACTTTGGAATGTTGATATTCCATTTCTCTCTTTTTGGAACGGGTGTTTTCTGCCAATGATGAGGAATTTGTATTCAACCCATAAAAATATTCTACTTGCCAATTTAGCAAAGTGGTTTCTTCAGGTGGCTACAATTGATCTTCTATTTCCTATGTAGAAGAAATTTGTGTTTTCTTTGGAGGGTAGATACGATTTGAACCATAAGGGCATGGATAATAACTCCATTGGGACAAATATATTGATTTTGGGGTTGAGAACAAGGATAGCACCACTGGTAATCTTCAACAAGATTATTCTAAACAGGTACTATGACTCTAGATGAGCTAGCAACAAGAGGATTCCGAAAGTTCAAAGGCCCGACATTCATAAATTGACTTGCAATTTGATTTTGGGGATGATTTTTCCCTTGAAAAGGAGGACGATTAGCCTGATATTGCTGATTTTGTGGCCTGATATGGATGATTGTATTGAAATTTTTTTCTCTTGAGTGCAACAATCTTGTTTCAAAAAGTTTGCAGTAGTGACTTGACTTCAAATAGATCATTTGAAGGGGAGGGGGTAGTTTGAACTAGTTTCTTGGAAGCTGTTGGGATAGGATCAATGGTGGGCTAAGTGTTTGTAAGATCCAGAGATAATGACATTGGCAGTTATGGAGCTATCTTTTGAGCTTGAATCAAGGAATTCTCCAATCTTATGGAAACTTCATAGGCATCAGGTAGTGTAGTCCCTCCCATTAACTGGATCATAATTGTTACATCACTATTCAAGGCTCATAAATAGTACAAGAACACATTATTTGGAGAAGGCTTTATGAGTGCCAGAATCCTATATCAAGTCCTTTGGAATCAAAATTTGAAATCACTCATGTATTCTTGGGGAGCTCTCTTCATGGTAGTGAGTTGTTCCAAGAGTGACATGTTATCACTCTTGTCTAAAAAATACCTAAAGAGATTTTCTCCAACATGTCCCAAGTGGTTATAGTTCCAGATTATAATTCACAAAACCACTGAAGTACTTTTCCCTTGAAGGAAGTGCTAGGAGTCTGATCGCAACATTATCTTCTAAAATATTATGTACTATAAAAATCTTGGCTACATCTATAATATGTTCCACCAGAGTAATATGAGTTTCCCCTATGTAAAAGGGAAAATTTTTGAGTGCCACACTAGGTATAGGATCACATTGAGCCAACTAAAGAAGATTACTTGCATTGAAAGGAGGAAAAAATTGGTTCCTTGCAGGGGCTTCCATACCAATGAGAGGTTGATTGTTACTAGGTGGAGGAAAGCTTCCATAAGGAGTTGAATGACCCCTACGAGGTGATGTTGCAATTGGTGATGTTGAAATGCCTCTTCTCCTTCTCCTTGGAGGATTCAAGGATAAACATATATGTTGATAATTTCCTTCTCATCTCGTAGAAGATCTTGTCTGAATTCTTCACATAAGTTGACACACTAAGATTTGAAATTCAAATATATAGATCCACTAGGTACTTTGATTTGTGCAAGTGAGAAGAGAAGTACCAACTCTTGGTCCCACTGGGCGTGCCAAAAACTATTATCACCAAATCACTACACCCTTCGAATGGCTATAATGTGAACATGACGTTTGGTGTGATTGGGTAACATGGGATCACCTCTCAAGCTATGGGACTTGGGATTAAAGTGAACCTCTAGAGAAGGCCGACTTCCTCTTCCTAAATTAAGTGTTGTACTACTCCTAGTGCAATAAAATGATTATCTAGACCTATGCTAACATTTTCATGGGTGTTAGGGAAAGAGATTTGTAAAGATTAAAACTATACTAGGGATGGTGATGCACCAAATAAAGGGTTTTGATAAACTTAGGAATGGTTGATTTGAAGAGGCTTTTGTGCACCACAATTCAACTTATCCTACTGCAACTTAGAGAGGGTAACAAAATACCACAAACTATGAAGCATGTGTTCCCTTTGTTAAACTCAATACGAAAAAAATCTATTAGTCTTCCAATGAATACGGATGAACCTGAGAAGGGTGAACAAGCACCACAACTCAACTGCATATAGTACTCCACCACTTTACAAGCATAGAACTCCAAGAATCTACAATAGAAACTTGAACTTACACAGTGTACTTGCAAGCATGAGAAAAGCACAAAGAAGTATAGAAGAATGAAAGGACTAAGAGTAGTCACAAAAAACACACTTTTATTACTTCAAAAATGTGCACAATGTATCATTACATTCAAAAGAGGTAATGTGTTGCATTACAGTCTTGGATTGGAGGCTTGAAATTTCCCCAATCCATAAAGCTAACCTACAAAAGAGAGAGGATTCTTGGAAAAACATACACTTGTCTAAGATGTCTAGCCTATCCAACCCCTTGGAATGATCCTCCAACTTACATTTATAGAAGTATTATGTGAGAGAAGAGAGGAGAAGTAACAAATTCCTTCCTAAAATTAAGGCATGCGATGGTCAACCGAGTCATATAATGCCTAGTGAGCTCGGTTCGAGATATTCACCGACTCAATTCTTATTCATGAGTCTACCAACTTGTCCTCCACTCTCCTTGACCGAATCTCTTTGTTAATAGATCAACTTGGTTAGTCGAATCCTTCATGCTAGCTCTGTGATGTTATCTCTCCTCGACTCATGTTCTTTTCATGCTTATTACTAGGTATTTGCCGCATACTTGCCATATAGCTTGACATCTTTCCATTTTCTGAGATCATCACATTTTGATCGAGCCACTCAGATTTTTGAGCTCCTAGTAACCTCCTCGAGCTTGCTTTACATATCTCTCACCAACTAATCATGATAACTTGGTCTATCTCCTTACTACCATGCACATGACCCTATGACTAAGCCATTGCATCAAACTCATGAAGACCTTCATTTTACTTTCATGGAAATTGGTTCCTTCTAGCTTGACTCCATGAGTCTTCTTGCAAGTTCACCGCCGATCGAATTAGGTTCAACTGGGCTCATTCTTGGTGATGAATTAAGCCACCTACCAACCCTCTCGATCAATTTCACCTTCCACATCAATCAAGCTTGGCATTAGCGTACTAAAATGATCCTTTGAGATTCATCCAATGATTATGCAATGAGCTCGTGTTCCCCAAAGTGTCCTTCTTTTGTTGCTTAGCCTTACAAGCTCGAACTACAACCACACTACTCAGCCATGACTCTACTTACCTACGTCAAGCTCTAACGACTCGACCCTCATACCTCCTTATATGCCTCCACAGGTTATGTTTTACATGATTTCTGCTGAGAAACTCATCTCCCATGTAGGCTCGCCATCTTGGAAATTGATGCTGAATGAATCGTGTATGGTTGAAATTCATCCTTTTTGATACATTTGAGCTCCACACACTGAATCGATCAAGTGACCCTGAGTTCCTCCATATAGAAATTCTAGCTCATTCGAGCTAGAAGAGGTTTAGACTTGTTATGCATGGTGATAGCTTGTTGAGTTTGTGTTAAAGTTCACCCACCTATGCCACTCCCTAGGATGATCATTCTTCACAGATCGATATCCTTGCAATAGATTCACTCAAGCCATCACGACTGCAAGAAATTCACTTGGCATCAAGCTTGCATTTAACTTTGAATGGTCAAGTTCCTTCCCTCATCAATGATGAACATATGCTCATTTTTTACGAACTCCAACTCTAGCTCAATGCCTCAAGATTTTCTTTGATCCGATGGCTTTCTCGAGCTAATCTCTTTTTTTAATCTTCCTCCAATGATGGTTCATGCAAGATCAATCCTCCAATGACTAAAATGTTCCCTACCACTACGAATATTTCCCTGCTTTACATGGTGACCTTACCCCACCATGCTTTGTATTTACAGACCTAGAACTAGCTCCTCCAAAAGCAGTAGTTCCCCTATGAATCGCTCTCCCTGCCAAATGTCCTATCAACCCGAAAGGTAACTCAGCGAATCACTTGAATCTCGAGCATAGACTCGGGCTCTTTGTTAGCATGTTTGTTTCACAGAACTTCTCCTTTGGCTTGCCAAGTAATTATTCCTTCTTGGAAATGCTTCTCATGATCCCCACAAAGTGGAAAGTTTGTATTGGTTTGTTGTCTCAACGTTTCCACAAGGAAATTTGGTCACTAATCTAGATAACAAAATCAAAGTAGGTTTATATAGAGTAATGATCCCATAAAACCTACACTAGGAAATTTATATACATACATATATATATATATATATATATATATATACATATATATATATATATATATATATATCATTAAGCTCAACAACCATGTCTATTACTATCAAGGAGCACAAAAATGATGGTTTTATGTGCGTGAAAATCAAGGCCAAAAATTTGGGCATGAAATATAACATATAGACCCCAATATATCATAATCCTTATGCTAGTAGGATGAATGCATAATGAAAGTTACCAAATTACTAACATAATGGCTAATTGGTAGTCGATTTAACAAATATTCCATTTATGTTAAACCCTAATTGTAGAGTCATAAGCAAATAAATATACAATAAATTACAAATTTGACCCAAGCAATAAGCAAATGGAAATCAAAACCCTAAGTGCAAGAGATAGAATAAGAAACTTAGTTGATTTTGCAATAATCTCAAAGTGTGTCGAGCTGGAAAATTGTTGAAAAAGAGGAGGAATATGTCAAAACCAAATTTTTTTTTGTAGAACTTCCTAAATAAGTTGGAATAGGGTGCTTGGATAAAGTTAGGGGCAATCTTTGGCAAACTGATAGCTTTCTCCTCCTTACACTGCAAGCGTTGATATGTGATTTTTCCTAAGAAGGTGTATTCTTTTGACTATTGGGAATCATGCTTGCAAAGGGATAAATTATTGTCATTCATGGATTCATTTTGCTATGTTGTTGTTGCTTGGAAGTAAAATTATCCTTCCTTGGGCTCTGTAAAAGTTGTGAACCAGAATTTTGTTTGCATACTTACTTTTTAATAACAGCAAAACCTTGGATCAATTCCATTGATCCAAGGTATGTTTCAGTTCTTACCTATTAAGTTTGTTAAGTCGACATTCTGGAATGGAAGGTATTAATAGAAATGAGTCTTTGTATGTTTACAATTTTTCGGGACCCTTCTTTTGAGGTCCTTGTTTTACATTTTCTGTGAAATATGAAATTGGATCCTTCTAGTTAATTTCTTATGACGTTGGTTGGCGTAAGAAGGAAAAAAGACCTACTTAAGGACTATTAAGGTAAAGCCTTAATCCTAGATCTTTAAGATCTATCCTAACTGGATTCTAATCTAATTTAAACTAGACCTACCTTAGATTTATTCCTAACTATACATGTTACACCCTAATCTAAGTTGTATACTCTACAGGTGTGGGGTATTAAATAACCTAAGGTAATGAGAAGTCTATCTCTAACCTATTACCTAATATTAAACTACTATGGGGTATGGTTTAATCTAAGATGGGCATGCTTACCTATGGCAATGATTAAATGACCTAAGGTAAATGCTTTTTATCTAACCTAAGGTCAGATCCTAAACTAATGGTTTTCTAACCTAAAATAATGTTAAAGAGGAAAGGGGACCTAAGGGGTCGCATGGCAAGTGGAATGCGGTGGTGACAGTTTCTAAGGCATTTAAGTGATGTGATTTTGAATTTATGGGACATGGTACTGCCAGTTTTGGTAGAGGAATGAAATTTTATGGAATGCCTGGTTGGCATCATCACTAAAGATGGAGATGCATGCTTTAGTTAAGTTTGAGTTTGCCAATTTTAGATGGCAATGGCATGGAGATATAGGCAAGAAAGTTGAATGCCAGTGCATTAATGAGCATTGGTTTTGGTGAGAAAAACCACCTTGGAAACCATGCAAGTGGAATTCTTGGAGGTTGTTTGGTCATTTGATCATGTCGATTTTTTCTCTGCATTGGGATATCTGGTTCTTCAAACCAATAGTTCAGTTTTCAATGTGTTTCTATTTTTGGCTCCTTTGGACTATTTTCAATCCAATGGAGGTATAAGAGGCATATGAGAAAGAAGTTTTGGGTTGTTGACTTCGTTTGGAGAAGAAGGAATTGTGGAGGCTCGGCTGGAAATCTTCTTCGAATCAACAGAAGCACTATCAGGCATGATAGGCTCTACCCATTAAGTTGTTCTACTTTTCTCTAAACATCTTCATAAAAACAACTTTTCTCTTGTGATCAATGGGTTTTTATTTATGATGAATATCTTGCTTCTTTTCTTGAAATATCTTTGTATTCTTTTGATAATGAGTCTCTGTTAGATGATATGGAATGTGGGTCGTTTCCTATTTAAGTTTAATAGTGAATCATACCTTTATTTTGGTTGAGTCTTGAATAATGTCGAACATATTTGAATCTTACCTGTCTGCTCATAAGGGTTTATGGAAATATGTTGTTGCTATAAGCTTTCGAACTGGGTTTGTCTGTGATGGTTGATAGAAGGTAAGAAAAGTATCCTTCTCTATCACATCTTTGATTGGTTGAAGTATTGTTACTTCTGTTGGAACTGTATTTATATGGATGCTTGGGTTCAATGTTGTGTGAACTCAAACTCGTATGGAAACAGTAATGAATGAGTAACTTCTTCTTGAACTTTACTGTAGAAACTTTCATTTCTTCGAACCTTGTATTTCGATGGAAGATGAGTTGATAATGGGTGTTTGGATTTTCTTTTATTGTGGATTCAAACTCGTGTGGAAACAAGAATGAATGATTTATTTATCCTCTTACCCTTTCAGTTAAAACTTTGTTGTTTGGATCTAGTTCCTTATATGGAAACTATGTGGTAATGGTTACTTGGACTTTAAGATTTTGGGAGTTATCTTGTTTGAACATAACAATGAATCGAATTCTCCCTTTTCTGAATTTTAAATGATTTGGGTTTTATTTATAACTCTGGAAGACTGAACTAAAAGTTGGATAGATGAGGTTCTGTTATATTTAAGGACTTTTCAAATTGATTTGGTCTGAGATAATATTTAGTTCTATTCACGTTAGCTCTTCTCGAGCTTGCAAGATGTCGATCTTGTTGTTCTTCTTCACTTTCAAGTTAGATAATGATTGTTTAGTCTTACTTGTTCTTGATCTGGGTAAACCTCTTAAGCTAACTTGCTAGTGTAAGTTTGTTGAAACCTTACTGTTGTGGTTTCGTGAGGATTTAATGAATGTCTATTCGGATTTTTTGTTGACATTTTGTGATCCTGGAACTATCCAATCGATTCATATATGAAGGGTTTTCTAGATTCTCCAGTTTCTTTGATCTCTGAGTAAGTTGAAGGAATAGAATGTCTTGTCAACATAGTAGATGTGTGCAGTTGAGTCTGTCCATAGAAATGTAATGAAAGTTTATTATAATCATCTTAAGATGACTTGTGCACCTGTAGCTAAGTCATGTTGTCCTTATTATTGCATCTTCTTTTGAAATCGAATCCAGATGGATCTTTTCTATCCATCCAAAATATGTTTCTTCCATCTCTGAAAGGTTGTGAATATGAGTCAATCTTTCTGTTTTTCACTATCATCTGGAAAGAATGATTAGGCTATAGTTTCCTTGACTGAAACTTTAATGACTGGGAATGACTTTTGAAGGTTGTTATTTCATGTAAGTTGTTAGTAAACTCTTGTTAATTCATCTCCTTCTTGATGTGGGTAATGGATTAATGTTACTATTTTACTTAATTGTGTTGAGAGAACCTGAGCTGGAAATTTAACTTGCATAATACAATCGCATAATTTGGTTAGTATCTTCTAGTGCATATTTTTATGTTTAAAGGAGTTCAAGGATATGTGGTTGGACTGTACCAGTCCTTTTATGACCTTCTTTAATTATGAAGGAACATTGGAATCCTCATCTAAACATGATTGATTGACTCCTTTTTCTTTTAATCTCTGAGGTAAAGTTTACATTGTTGTATTCTTTGGACTATGTAGGAGATTATACATTGCACTTTTTTTTCTGAGTTGAGAAAGGATATTCAATTCTTACCGAATTGGAAGGGAAGTTCTAATTTTGTTTTCTCTCAGTTCGCCCTTCCCTCTTATATTTTAATCTTGTTTATAGATTTAATCGTTCAGTTGCATTACTTTCAAGAATGCAATTGAGTAGTTGTTGGTACTGCTTACTTATTCACTTAGCTTATATTGAAGGAATCAATATTTGTATCGAGTGACTTATGTTTCATACCATTTATTGAGTGAATAATTTCCTAATTCTAATGTGTGGCCTAACTTGAGAACTTAGGTTATATCTTGGACTTTAAATTAGGACATAGCCTCTGAAATGGGAATCTCTTTTTTTTTATATTGTTAGATGATTCATCCTAAAACCTTTCATGAAGCTAGAATTAGCTTGGCTGTAGATGCCTTTTTATGAAATTTTTGTAATGTTGAGTTTGATGGTTCTTGCTTCTTAAAGTAACTCTATTTTTGGAAAATAGTGGCGTTAGTTTCTGTATTTCTAATTCAGATTGAATTATGTAGTAAATATTTAGTAAGTACCTTTATTAAAAAGAGATAAGTAATTTGGTTGAAACATTACTTATATGATATAATGTTGTAGAGTGCAGATTATATCATGATCTTTTCTTAATGTTAATTCAGGTTGATTAATTTTTCTTCTTTTATGGTTGTTTTTGCTTATGATTTATTTATTTTCTTGGCCTTATTGTTTCATAAAAGCAAAGTTGGTTTTATGAAACAGTTAGTTGAAGGCACATCATTTTAATGCTTAGTGCTTATCATGCTCAGTTCAATGAACTGACCCATGCTAGCAATTTTTGCAGATGGACTTTGTAAGTGATAAAGGAAGGCAATAAATTATATGATGAATTGGTCACTTAAAGTCTGGATCTTTTATAGAGAAATATGATTCATTATTGAAATGTATTGAAAGAAGAAAAGTTGTATTCTTTAATGATCTTGATGTTGTTTGACATGAGATATGTCTGAAATGCATGGTCTTGTAAAATGTGTATTTTACCATGATGAATTGAAAAATATTGGGAGTTACTTATACTTGTTATGTCATTTTCCTTGTGCATTATATGAAGGAAATTTGTAATCTTATTTCATTGTTTTCATTCTTATCTGAATGGATCCTTAATTTCTGTTGTCATTAAATGAGTTGGATGGATGAGAAATAGTTACAATATCCCTTATTTAAATGCAACTTATTAAGTTGGCATGCATCGATGTTCTTTTATCTAATCATGCATGGTTTATTGAAAAGATGATAATAGAAGTATAACTTAACTACCATGACTCATGTAATGGAAAAGGGTATAACAAACCCTATCACTTAACTAGAAAAGGAAGGTTCACTTCCTCTTGAGAAATACCTTGATAGGTTTCAAAACAAATGTTTGGTATATGGATCAATTAATCAATTAGACTTCATCTCTATGAAGTCTATTATAATGGAACCTGTTTTGGATCTTAATCAGGCTATGAATGGTTAAGTTATATCAAGTAAATCTTATGAAGAATGTTGTTTCTGTTTGATTAACTGAACTTTAAACAAAAATTTAATGAACATAAAAGTAATCATAGGTTTATATAGTACTATATTAATTAACAACCAAATAAGGATGAAAAACTTAAGGGTTGTTGGAATAGGGTTCAGTGGGGTTGTTGTAATTTGAATCTTAATTAAGAAATAAATAGGTGTAAATGACCTCTTCTTGAGGTGTGTACATCAAGATGGGTAGTTCTATCGGATGTTGGCACACGCCAACTATAGGACTGTACCTTCGTGAAGACTAGGGTCTTCACGAGGATACAGTGTTGCAGTTGACATGTTGCAACACCCCTCAACATTGGTTCATCTAGATCTACTCAAATCTGGACTTGAACTTAGTTTCTCTCTAGGTCAGATTAGGGATATGATTTAGCATAGGAAGTGACTCACAATGACTTAGGGTAACTAGGCACATCCAATTGACTTAGGTTGATTGAGTATGTCTATATACCCTAGGTCATCATGAGTGGTTCCCTATACCAAATTATGTCACTAACCTGGGTTAGGGTCAAACCTTGAACAAGTGAACTGATAGAAGTCAGTGAAGACCATTCTAGATAACAGATGAGTGGGGTGAAGGATGTATTCCATTAGATGAGTATGTCCATCTAGGAATAGTAACACGAAAAGTATGTTGGAAATCTTTGGCCAAAGTATCACAAGCTGTTGGTTGCGTTGTCCTATGTCACCTAGTTTAAGAAATGGGATTTCAGATGAATATTGGTAACAAATATTCAGATAGGTTTCTTATACAGAACACTCAATACCCAGAACAGGGTAAGAGAACCAAGTATACTTAGTATACACTTAGTATTCAATACTTTAAGTTAACATGAGAGATCGGTTAGAAACCGAGTCATGAAATGAGAGATCGGTAGTTCACCAAGTCATTTACAGCTGCATATGGTTATCTGTTATGAGATTGATTGGCATGGAATGTGTGTTCTAAATTATGATTATTTAGAACAGAGAACATTATGTATAAAAAAAATTCCCTTGTTTCTAAAGTCTTAAAATGGGAATGTTACATCTTGGTATCAGAGCTGAAGGTTGCAGCTCTTGGACCTATTGTGTCCATAATCTGATAAAACTTAAATTTTCTTGTTAACAAAAAATGGTTAGAACAAGAGGAAATGCTGCAAACAACCCACCACCAGGTGGAGAAGCAACAACTGCCCAAAAACTTGATGAGATCCTTGCTGCCCTGTTGGACATAAGAGATCATTTGGTTGTACTTGAACAACAAGTAATGGGAAATGAGGAGGAAGAAATGCTGGTAATAAAAATCAGCCACCTCCTGTGGACAATGCCAATTTGGGAAATTTAGGTGTTGATAAAAATAATTAAACCTACCTGATCAACCAGAAAATAAAAAGGCAAGGCTGGCAGCTGAACTCACTAATGATATAAAAAGGATAAGTCCACCTAAGTTTGATGGCACCACATTAGGAGATGGAGCTGAGAATTGGCTCAGTGAAATGGAGAAGTACTTTGCAATAAGGAATTTCTCAGAGGAAACAAAGGCAATATGGGGAGCTTATCAGCTTTCCCATGAAGCATCTTCATGGTGGGATAGCCGTAAGGCTGAGTTAAACATTGATGAAATGAATATTACTTGGGATCAATTTAAAAGTTATTTTAGGAAACGATGGCTGCCACAACTTTATTATGATCAGAAAATGACTGAATTTCAGAACTTATCCCAAGGAAAATTAACTGTAACAGAGTACTGGGAGCGGTTTACTAAACTCCTTAAGTATGTACCTCAGTATCAAACTGACGAGAAGTTCAGGATATGGAAATTTATCATGGGATTGAATCCCATTATAGGAGGAGAGGTAGATGTTCACAGCCCAACCACTATGGAAGGGGTTGTTGAAAAATCCATAAGGCCGGAACATAAATTAAAGGAAATTTCTGCTCATAAGGAAGAATTCAGAAAGAAAGTTCCAAACTCCTCTTCATCATCTCTTGCACCTAAGAAAGGACCATGGAAGAAGTTTGGTATGAAAAATAAGTTTTCAACAGATAATAATAAGAAAACAACAACAAATAAGCCTACTGCTAATGTACGAAATAACTTTGTCAAGAATAATAATAACAGACAGAAGTCCTATGGAGGTCAGAATGATAACTTTAAGGCTGGAAATAAATTTGAGCCTAAAAAGGGACCTATAGGAGGCTGTTACAATTGTGGCAAGGATCATTATGCAAATCAATGTCCTTTGAAAAAGGATGACTGTAATCAGCAACACAAGATACACGCTGCAGTAGCTGACAAACAGGCTGAAAAGCAAGTCACACCCATAGAAGTTCCAGGTAAGTTATTTGGCATACCTGTAACTATTATTTTTGATACATGAGCTACTGAATGTTTTATTTCTAGTAAATTAGCATCGAAATTAAAAAGAAAAGCTAGAAAAATGGATAAATCATGGGTTGTACATTATGGGAATAATGTTGTTCATACAGTTAGTATGTGTCTTTTTGGGGCAGTCCTTGACTTACCTAGTTTTTCCACAGAAGTTGATCTTTATGTTGCTCCTTTGGGGTCTTATGATGTAATCATAGGTGTTAATTGGCTAGCTGAGCATAAAGAAAAAGTTGACTGTTTTGAAAAACATATTAGTTGTTTAGATGACCTGTAGAAAACAACAGACATTTAGAGTGTAAAACGTGAAATTTCTGTTAGGAAATTGTTAGCTATGCAACTTAAAAAGACCAAAAATAAGGGTTGTACCTTATATGCAATAAAAATTTCTGAATCCACTGAAGAAAATAGTGATTTCTTAGAACATTATCCACTTGTTACGAAACTTCAGTGATGTGTTTCCGGAAGAATTACCAGGTCTTCCACCCAAAAGGGAATTTGACTTCACAATTGAAATCAAACCTGGAACCGAGCCTATTTCTAAGGCACCTTATAGGATGACTACTATTGAATTAGTAGAGCTTAAGGCACAGTTACAAGAAATTTTGTCAAAAGGTTTGATTAGACTGAGTGTCTCACCTTGGGGAGCACCGGTAATTTTTGTGAAAAAGAAAGATGGAACACTTAGATTATGTATCGATTACAGAATGTTAAACAAGGAAATGATTAAGAACAGATATCCACTTCCTAGAATTGATGATCTGTTTGATCAAATGCGTGGTGCATCGGTATATTCTAAGATAGATCTTCAATCTGGATATCATCAGTTATGAATTAAGGATGAGGAAATTCATAAAACAACTTTTAGAACAAGGTATGGACATTATGAATTCATAGTTTTACCATTTGGATTAACAAATGCACCTGCAAATTTTATGAATTTAATGAATAATATTTTTCAAGAATACTTGGAAAAATTTGTGCTTGTATTCTTGGATGATATTCTCATATACTCTAAAAGTATTGAAGAACATCATGAGCATTTGAAGATAGTTTTGGAAATCTTGAGGAAGAGACGATTATTTGGTAAGTTATCTAAATGTTCTTTCTATGACACGGAAGTGCACTATTTGGGTCATGTTATAAGAAAAGATGGAATAGTTGTAGATCCCTCTAAAATTGTAGCTATAACTGAGTGGCCTGCACCAAAGAATGTACATGAAGTTAGAAGCTTCATGGGTCTTGTTGGTTACTATAGGAAGTTTGTTAAAGATTTCTCCAAAGTTGTTGCACCAATAACTTCATTACAGAAAAAGGATAAGAAATTTGTGTGGAATGAGAAATGTGAATCTGCATTTAAAACTTTGAAGGATCAGTTAACTTCAGCACCTATTTTGGTTGTACCTGACCCTTATGGAGACTTTACTGTTGTAACGGATGCATCTGGGGAAGGTCTTGGAGGTATTTTGTTGCAAAAAGATCATGTCATAGCTTACAAAAGTAGAAAACTTAAGTTACATGAGCTGAATTATGCTCCACATGATCTAGAGCTTGTTGTCATTGTTCATGCACTTCAAGTTTGGAGACATTATCTGCTTGGTAAACCTTTTGAACTAAAAACTGATCATCTTGGGCTGAAGTATATTTTTACTCAGCCAAATCTGAATGCAAGACAACGAAGATGGTTAGATTTTTATCTCAATATGATTTTTACATAAGTTACATTAAAGGAAAGGAAAATAGGGTAGCTGATGCTCTAAGTCGTAGGAGGCACATTTATGCTCTTATAACGTTAAGAACTCAGTTTAAGGATGAGGTAAAAAGTGTTATGGAATCTGATTCTTATTTTCAGCAAGTAAAAACAACACTTACTGAAGACCCAAATGATGTGAGATATAAGGGTTTTCACTTTGATAATGAAGGAATTTTACGGTTTGAAAATAGGGTATACATACCTTTGCTAAATGATTTAAGAAAGAAATTATTAGTTGAATTTCACAATTCACCTTTTTCTAGACACCCTAGTATTACAAAGATGCTTGTTGATATAAAACAACAATATTTCTGGAAAGGGATGAAAAAGGACATGATTGAATTTGTGACACACTGTTTAGAATGTCAATGAGTTAAAGCTGAACATATGCACCCAGCTGGTTTATTGTATCCTCACAGTATACCACAGTACAAATGGCAAGTGATAAGCATGGATTTTGTACAAGGGTTGCCTATGTCAAGAAATAAACATGATGTTATTTTAGTTGTTGTTGATAAACTAACAAAGGTAGCACATTTTATTGTTGGTAATCTTAAGGATGATTCACCTATTTTAGCAAAAA
Source organism: Taxus chinensis (assembly GCA_019776745.2). Lineage (NCBI taxonomy): Eukaryota > Viridiplantae > Streptophyta > Pinopsida > Cupressales > Taxaceae > Taxus > Taxus chinensis. Next base: position 192,101,129 of record CM034146.1, on the reverse strand, counting down.
GATTCATACATGAGATTTTTAGATTACATGGAGTACCTGAATTAATCATATCTGATAGAGATCCAAGAATGAATTCAAGGTTTTGGCAAACACTTAACACAGCTCTAGGAACTAAGCTGAATTTCAGTTCTGCATATCATCCAGAAATGGATGGACAGACTGAAAGAGTTAATCAAGTTTTAGAGGATATGCTACGAATGTATTGCATGGATCAATAGTATAAATGGGAAGAGTACCTTCCATTAGTTGAGTTTTCATACAATAACACATATCACGCCTCTCTGAAGATGGCACCTTTCGAAGCATTATACAGAAGGAAATGCAGAACCCCTGTTAGTTGGGACAACATTGAGGATAGAGAGGTGGTTGGACCTGAAATCCTTACGGAAATGGAACAACAAGTTAAAATGATTCGTGAATGCTTGAAAGAAGCAGCGGATAGGAAAAAGAGTTATGCTGACTTGAAGTGGGTTGATAGGAAATTTGAACTTGGTGAGAAGGTCTTTCTTCGGGTTAAACCGAAAAAGAGTTCTATAACTTTTGGCAAGGCTGCCAAGTTATCACCTCGTTATGTGGGACCTTTTGAAATTGTTGAAGTAATCAACCCTGTAGCTTATCATTTAGCATTACCTCCTACTTTATCATGAATGCATGATGTTTTCCATATTTCTTTGCTTAAGAAATACATTTCAGATTTATCACATGTGTTAAATTGGAATTCCTTGTAGGTCCAAGACCCAGGAATAATCATGGTTAAACCTATACGAGTGCTGGAAACTCACCAGTTGCACTTAAGAAATCATGAAATAAGTCAATGTAAGGTCTAGTGGGATCAGTTTAACGAGGAAAGTGCAACCTGGGAAAATCTGGAAGATATGAAAACTACTTTTCCATATTTGTTTGAATAGAATTGATTCTGTTGACTGATAAAGTTTTAAGATTTTATTCTTTTTATGTCAGTAAAATTGCCAGTTTTGGGTAGACATCACATTATTTAAAATGAACAGCTACGTAAATGCTGATTTTGGAATTTTAAAATCTAGTTTTGTTTGGAACATATGAATAAAATATAATAATTTGATTTGTCCTTGATGCAAATTGTGTAACTAAGTTAATCATCAAGACGATGATTCTTTTTAGGAGGGAAGTATGTAACATCTTTGGAAAACTGATAGCTTTCTCCTCCTTACACTGCAAGCGTTGATATGTGATTTTTCCTAAGAAGGTGTATTCTTTTGACTGTTGGGAATCATGCTTGCAAAGGGATAAATTATTGTCATTCATGGATTCATTTTGTTATGTTGTTGTTACTTGGAAGTAAAATTATCCTTCCTTGGGCTCTGTAAAAGTTGTGAACCGGAATTTCTATTTGCATACTTATTTTTAATAACAAAAAACCTTGGATCAATTCCATTGATCCAAGGTATGCTTCAGTTTCTTACCTGTTCAATTTGTTAAGTCGACATTCTGGAATGGAAGGTATTAAGAGAAATGAGTCTTTGTATGTTTACAATTTTTTGGACCCTTCTTTTGAGGTCCTTGTTTTACATTTTCTGTGAAATATGAAATTGGATCCTCTAGTTAATTTCTTATGATGTTGGTTGGCATAAGAAGGAAAAATACTTACTTCAGGACTATTAAGGTAAAGCCTTAATCCTAGATCTTTAAGATCTGTCCTAACTAGATTCTAACCTAAGGTAAACTAGACCTACCTTAGATCTATTTCTAACTATGCATGTTGCACCCTAATCTAAGTTGTATGCTTTACGGGTGTGGGGTTTTGGAAATAACCTAAGGTAATGAGAGTCTATCTTAACCTATTACCTAATACTAAACTACTATGGGGTATGGCTTATTCTTTGATGGCAAAACTTATCTATGGACAATGATTAAATGACCTAAGGTAAATGTTTTTTATCTAACCTAAGGTCGGATCCTAAACTAATGTTTATCTAACCTAAACTAATGTTAAATGAAAAGGGGACCTAAGGGGTCACATGGAAATTGGGAGGTGGTGGCGATGGTTTCAATGGAATTTAAGTGATTTGATTTTTGAATTTATGGGACATGGTACTGCCAGTTTTGGAAGAGGCATGGAAATTAGATGGAATGCCTAGCTGGCATTGTCACTAAAGTTAGAGATGCATGCTTTAGTTAAGTTTGAGTTCACCAATTTTAGATGGAAATGGCATGGAGATTTAGGTGGGAAAGTGGAATTCAATGGCATTAATGATCATTGGTTTTGGCGAGCAAACCACCTTGGAAACCATGCAAGTGAATTCTTGGAGGTTGTTTGGTCTTTCATTCATTTCAATTTTTTCTCTGCATGGGGATATCTGGTTCTTCAAACCAGCAGTTCAGTTTTCAATCTGTTTCTATTTTTGGCTCCTTTGGACTATTTTTGATCCAATGGAGGTATAAGAGGCATATGAGAAAGAAGTTTTGGGTTGTTGACTTCATTTGGAGAAGAAGGAATTGTGGAGGCTCGGCTGGAAATCTTCTTCGAATCAACAGAAGCACTATCAGGCATGATAGGCTCTACCCATTAAGTTGTTCTGCTTTTCTCTAAATCTCTTCATTAAAACAATTTGCTCTTGTGATCAATGGGTTTTTATTTATGATGAATATCTTGCTTCTTTGCTTGAAATATCTCTGTATTCTTTTGATAATGAGTCTCTGTTAGATGATATGGAATGTGGGTCATTTCCTGTTTAAGTTTAATAGTGAATCATACCTTTATTTTGGTTGAGTCTTGAATAATGTCAAACATATTTGAATCCTTCCTGTCTGCTCATAAGGTTTATGGAAATATGTTGTTGCTATAAGCTTTGAAACTGGGTTTGTCTGTGATGGTTGATAGAAGGTAAGTAAAGTATCCTTCTCTATCACATCTTTGATTGGTTGAAGTATTGTTACTTCTGTTGGAACTATATTTATATGGATGCTTGGGTTCAATGTTGTGTGAACTCGAACTCGTATGGAAACAGTAATGAATGAGTAACTTCTTCTTGAACTTTACTGTAGAAACTTTCATTTCTTCAAACCTTGTATTTCGATGGAAGCTTGAGTCGATAATGGGTGTTTGGATTTTCTATTATTGTGGATTCAAACTTGTGTGGAAAAAAGAAAGAATGATTTAATAAGTCTCTTACCCTTTCAGTTAAAACTTTGATTGTTTAGATCTAGTTCATTATATGGAAACTATGTGGTAATGGTTACTTGGACATTAAGATTTTGGGAGTTATCTTGTTTGAACATAACAATGAATGGATTCTCCCTTTTCTGAATGTTTATATGATTTGGGTTTTATTTATAACTTTGGAAGACTGAACTAAAAGTTGGATAGATGAGGTTCTGTTATATTTAAGGACTTTTCAAATTGATTTGGTCTGAGATAATATTTAGTTCTATTCACGAGCTTGCAAGATGTCGATCTCGTTGTTCTTCTTCACTTTCAAGTTAGATAATGATTGTTTAGTCTTACTTGTTCTTGATCTGGGTAAACCTCTTAAGCTAACTTGCTAGTGTAAGTTTGTTGAAACCTTACTGTTGTGGTTTCATGAGGATTTATTGAATGTATATTCAGATTTTTGGTTGACATACATGATCTAGAACTAACCACTTGGTTCAGTATGAAGGGTTTTCTAGATTCTTCAGTTCTATTATCTCTGAGTATGTTGAAGGAATAAATGTCTTGTCAACATAGTAGATTTGTGTAGTTGAGTTTGTCCATAGGGATGGGGTGAATGGATTTCTATTTATCTATCATCTCTAAGCTGACTTGTGCACCTGTAGCTAAGTCATGTCATTCTTTGTGTTGCATCTTCTTTGAAATCAAATTCAGATGGATCTTTCTCTGTCCATTCAAAATATGTTTTCTCTCACCTCTGTGAGGATGTGAATGTGAGTCTTTCTTACCGATTGTTTCACTATCATCCTGAAGGAATGAATAGACTATGGTTCCTTGACTGAAACTTTAATGATTTGGAATGACTGTTGAAGGTTGTTATTTTCATGTAAGATGTTTAGCAATTCTTGTTATTTCATCTCCTTCTTGATAAGGATAATGTACTATTGATACTGTAATTGTGTCATGATGGGGAGCCTTATTTTTTGAGAACTGATTTGTATACTACAGTCATATATTTGGTTTAGTATCTTCTAGTGCATGATTTCTATTTTTAAAAGAGTTAAAGGATGTTGTGATTGGGTCTATACCAGTCCTTTTATGACCTTCTTTACTTGGGATAGAATGTTGGAATCCTCATCTAAACATGATTGATTGACTCCTTTCTCTTCTATTCTCTGAGGTAAAGTTTTCATCGTTGTCTCCTTTGGAAACTGTAAGAGATTATGTGTTGCATTCTCTTTTCTGAGTTGTGAATTGATATTCGGTTTAACCAAATTGGAAGGGAAGTTCTAATTTGTTTTATCTCAGTTCGTCCTTCCCTCTTCTGTGTAAATCTTGTTTATAGATTTAATAGGTTCAGTTGCATTACTTTCATGAATGCATTTGAGTAGTTGTTGATACTTCTTACTTATTCACTTGACTTGTATTAAAGGAATCAATATTTGTAATAGTTGATTAATGTGAAATGCCATTTATTGAGTGAATACTTTCCTAATTCTAATGTGTGGCCTAACTTGAGAACTTAGGCTATATCTTGGACTTTAAATTAGGATGTAGCATCTGAAATAGGAATTTCTTATTTTTATGTTGTAGATGATTCATCCTAAAGCCTTTCATGAAGCTGGAATTAGCTTGGCTGTAGATGCCTTTTTATGAAATTTTGTAATATTGAGTTTGATAGTACTTGTTTCTTAAAGTAACTCTATTTTTGGAAAAATAATGGAGTTAGTTTCTATATTTCTAATTCAGATTGAATTATGTAAGAAATAATTAGTACGTGCCTTTATTGGAAGGAGATAAGTAATTTGGGTGAAACATTACTTATCTGATATAATGTTGTAGAGTGCTAATTATATCATGATATTTTCTTAATGATTATTTCAGGTTGATCAATTGTTCTTCTTTTATGGTTGTTATTACTTATGATTTATTTATTTGCTTGGCCTTACTGTTTCATAAAAGTAGAGTTGGTTTTATGAAACAGTTAGTTGAAGGCACATCATTTTAATGCTTAGTGCTTATCATGCTCAGTTCAATGAACTGACCCATGCTAGCAATTTTTGCAGATGGACTTCATAAGTGATAAAGGAAGGAAATAAATTATATGATGTATTGGTTGCTTAAAGTCTGGATCTTTTATAGAGAAATCTGATTCATTATTGAAATGTATTGAAAGAAGAAAAGTTGTATTCTTTAATGATCTTGATGTTGTTTGACATGAAATATGTCTGAAATGCATGGTCCTGTAAAATATGTATTTTACCATGATGAATTGAAAAATATTGAGAGTTACTTATACTTGTTATGTCATTTTCCTTGTGTATTATATGAAGGAAATTTGTAATCTTATTTGCATTGTTTTCATTCTTATCTGAATGGATCCTTATTTCTGTTATAACTAAATGGGTTGGATGGATGGGAATTAGTTACAATATCCCTTATTTGAAATGCAAACTTATTAAGTTGGCATGCATCGATGTTATTTTATCTAATCATGCATGTTTATTGAAAAGATGATAATAGAAGTATAACTTAACTACCATGACTCGTGTAATGGAAAAGGGTATAACAAACCCTATCACTTAACTAGAAAAAGGAAGGTTCACTCCCTCTAGAGCAATACCTTGATAGGTTTCAAAACAAATGTTTGGTATATGAGATCGTTAATCAATTAGACTTCATCTCTATGAAGTCTACTATAATGGAACCTATTTTGGATCTTAAATAGGCTATGAATGGTTGAGTTATATTAAGTAAATCTTATGATGGATGTTGTTTCTGTTTTTGATTAACTGAACGTTTAAAAAAAAAGTTAATGAACCTAAAAGTAATCATAAGGTTTATAAGTAGTATTACATTAACAACTCAAATAAGGATGACAAACTTAAGGGTTGTTGGAAGTAGGGTTCAGTGGGGTTGTTGTAATTTGAATCTTAATTAAGAAATAAATAAGTGTAAATGACCTCTTCTTGAGGTGTGTACATCAAGATGGGTAGTTCTGTTAGATGTTGGCACACGCCAACTGCAGGACTGTACCTTCATGAAGACTAGGGTCTTCACGGGGATACAGTGTTGCAGTTGACATGTTGCAACACCCCTCAGCATTGGTTCATCTAGATCTAATCAAATCTGGACTTGAACTTAGTTTCTCTCTAGGTCAGATTAGGGATATGATTTTGCATAGGAAGTGACTCACAATGACTTAGGGTAACTAGGCACATCCAATTGACTTAGGTCAATTGAGTATGTCTATATACCCTAGGTCATCGTGAGTGGTTCCCTATACCAAATTATGTCACTAACCTGGGTTAGGGTCAAACCTTGAACAAGTGAACTGACAGAAGTCAGTGAAGACCATTCTAGATAACAGATGAGTGGGGTGAAGGACATATTCTGTTAGATGAGTATGCCATCTAGGAATAGTAACATGAATAGTATGTTGGAAATATTTGGCCAAAGTATCACAAGCTGCTGGTTGCATTGTCCTATGTCACCTAGTTTAAGAAATGGGATTTCAGATGAATATTGGTAACAAATATTCAGATAGGTTTCTTATACAAAACACTCAATACCTAGAACAGGGTAAGAGAACCAAGTATACTTAGTATACACTTAGTATTCAATACCTTAAGTTAACATGAGAGATCGGTTAGACCAAGTCATGAAATGAGAGATCGATAGTTCACCGAGTCATTTACAGCTGCATATGGTTATCTGTTATGAGATTGATTGGCATGGAATGTGTGTTCTAAATTATGATTATTTAGAATTATTTGAATTTTTTTATTAACCACTAAAATTATGAACCATAAGAAAACAAGATGTTCAATGGCTAGAAGAGACCTAAAAGAGGCAAGTAAGATACAAAGAGGTTGGGGGCACCTAGAGAGAATGAGGGCGCTTGAGCGCTGACATCCTGACTGGGTGTTGGTGTCTAGAATTAGAAAAGATGAAGTATCGAAAGTCATACTGGGTAATAGGGGGTGTAAGACCAAGAAGGAAAAAAAAGCTAGCAAAGAGGTCAAAGATAGTGGTCAGTTAGTACCTTTCTCACTTAGGAATCATATGAATAGTGGTATGTGATTAGGACCTAGAAATGTACCCAAGTGCATGATTTTTTGTCTACATTTCCCCCCACTTTATGTTGTTGAGTGAATAATCAATAAAATAAAGTATATAAGAGATGTGTACTTGATAACCATGTATATCGATGGTGAAAAGCATGCCGAGGAGACAAGAAAATGATATTAGAGTGATAAAAATGAAGCGTGGAAGCTAGAGAAGAGGAAGTGACCATAGGGGTGAAAGCATATATGTTATATTAGGTTATACTTGTTGTCTTTATCACTTGATGTGTTCAATGATGTGACTGGTGATTTCCATAAGGATGAACCTTTAAAAGAGAAGATCAAAAGATTGTCAAATATGTGTATATGAAAAATTTGATCCAAGTATGTAAAAGCATGTAAAGATTCTAAAAGGAACATGTAATCCTTATCCTTGATGAGTAAAAAAGGATTAAAAAGTTCTTGAAAAATGTTGTAGAAGAATTATTTTTTTAGGTGAGATCACACCAAGAACAAGTTTTTTGGGAGATCTCATGATAAGTGTGAGTTTACTGGGTGATCTCATGCCACGAAAGAAGAATTGTAGGGAGAATTGTCTAGTGTTATTATCCATGCTTTGACTAATTCTTGACGATTTATATGCCACTGCAAATGGTGTGATCCTACTTTGTTCAAATTTTATCTATTTTGATCCAACGTAAATAGAAAAATGGAGAAATTATGCATGTTAATGGTTGGAGGACTGTGCATATACTCAGAAAACTGCTCTATAGACTGTTGTGAACCATGATGATCTGAGAAATATTCTATAACTTCTCCCTATTTATAGGCACCTAGGAATAGTCAGGGGTGCCCAGGAGCTCATGTCTTTTTCTGGGAATTGGAGTTTGTGTTTTGCTGAAGACCCAAGTCAGATTCTAGGCCATTTATGAGACTGTATAGTATACTGAACTGTGTTGTACTATGAATGTGTTTTTTTGTATGGGGTGATTTATTCACCCAATGTATTCCACCATCCTTTGGGGTGCATATGACGACACTTGGAGTATGCGGCCTAAAGGAGAGGACTAGATGCTAATATTAAACTAATGACCTGCAAGGGGAGGGAATGTGTTTGGTACAAACCAAGGCACATGCAAACAAAGTGGCTACAAACATGTGTTAGTACAAAAAATAAAAATACGTAAATAGAAGACAAAGTGTAAGCTAACAAGAAAGAAGACAATGTAGAAAATGAAAAGTGGGTTTAAAAAATGGGACATCACTAACAATATCACAATACAATCAGCTCCGAAGTGGCCAAAATCATATAGTGTGCACACAAGACAAAGGGAAAATCTTGCAAAAAATGACAAACAATAGAAAATAGTGATAGACAATAACAAGCAGAGTGACGGACAACCATGGTAGTAAAAAGTTCCTACAATAAAAATGCTACACATGAAGCACATGTCAGTATGTTAGAAAGATAAAAAATTTGTTAAAGCGTGTATGGTCCAATATAGTAGTGTGCTAGTAAGAACAAGAAGTAACATAAAATGAAATAATAACACCTGTGATGTGTACAAAGGTAGATTCCCCCAAGAGCCATTGTGGGACTGGTAAGAGGTATAGTGCTATACATCTGTGCTACGTGTAAATATATATGTAAAGTATACATTCACAACTAGAAGTAAATTGAACATGCATGTGTATATGATAAAGATAATGACATAAAAAGTATCTATCAAACATAGTAAACAAAGTGTAACATATGAGTATAAGAAAACAAGAGTAAGTGCAACCAAGTTGTGTAGTATGCCTTGAGTGTGAATGGAATGGAATTAAAAGTGAATGTGATAGGAGCAGGATTCCCCCTGAACAAATGTGAATGAGTATGAGATGAGGTTCATTTATAAAAGACCCCTCAACAGTTAAGAATGAACCATGGAAAAGGAGTGTGTCATTGGGAAATGGTTTGAATATGTGCGCTAGAAATATATGATTGTGAAGCATAGAGTGTAGAGAGTGTGAGTGAGGTGAGTTTCATTTCAGATTTAGACCATCAACAATTGAGTATGAATGGTAGGAATAGAGTGTGTCATCGAGTAATGTGAAGTGTGAGAATTTGATGCAATAAATATGTGTTGTGAATGCACTGAGTGTGAAATGTGTTGTCTGTATGAGGTGAGGTTAATAAATGTAGTATTCCCAATATAGTCAAGTGTGAACCTTAGCATGAGAGTGTTTCATAGAGTGATGATGATAAAAATTGTATCAAGATGTGTAATGATGCTGATTAAGATGAAGCAGGAAGCACATTGCGTAAGAGTGGAAATCGTAGAGAACTATGATGCTATAAGGGGGCAGAAATAAATATGATGCCCCATAAATGTATGATGATGGATATGTATGAAACGACATGAGAGATACCATGCCATAATGGGAGACCATTATCTATGTCATGATAAGAGAGAGAGCCATCACAATGGTAAGAAGAATGAACATTAGGACTATGTGATGATGACGGAGTTTGAAATGTGTCTTGGCCATCAGTAGGAGTATTTTCTTTGAAAAATGAATCGATAACAGAAGTGAAGTAGGATGGGGAGGAATATTGAATGGTGGAAGTCAAGAGACACCATCTAGAGTTTGTTGGTATTTCTTAGCAAGTGATTTCTTATTTTGAATTGATAATATGATAGAGGACTTTAGAGGAGGATGTGTTATATTGATTTTGAGAGGTGGTTGCTTATACGGATCTTGATTTTCTGTGGAAGAAACATTAGTAACAATTTCATGATACTCATTAGACATAGATGAATCAAATTTAGGAACCCACTCAGATTTAGCAATTGGAGATTGACATGTATTTGAATGTTGTTTAGAGAATGAGATAAAACCCTAATTCTCAAGGTGCTTGATTCATATTTATAAAGCATATAAATCATTGTCATTATGTCCATTGAGTCGATGGTAATTGTAATATAGACGACCTTGATATTTTTCAAGATTCTAAGGAGGATAAATATGAGTAGATGAAAAATTGATTAATTGATAAGTTATGAGCCACGGAAGAATATATTGTTTCTTAGCATTGAGCTCAAACATGAGAGTCGTGGGGACTGGAAAGATCTTAGGCTCAATTATATGAGCATATGTAGAAGACATAGAATGAGGGTGATATGTAGAAGAAGAACAAACATGAGCCTGAGAATCATCCTTAAGACATTGGATTTCAGATTTGAGTGATGTAATAATGGATTCCATATGATGAATTTTATCTTGAAATAGAGAATGTAAAGCTTGAATTGATTTTTAAATAGATTGATTGGAATTATGAAAGAGAGTCATCGAAGAGATGATTGAAGATGACACTGACTTGTGGAGGAGACATTTTAATAGGGAGATACATAGTGTCTAGGGTTTTATGTAGAGCATCTTTGCAATATGGGTGCATTTGAAGCAATTTAAATAAGGAGACTTGAGAAAACTTATGATCCATGAGAGAATAAAAATGAGGATCCAAGAGTGTTCAAATGAGAAGGGTTCACCAAATGATTTAATAAATATTAGATTTATGTTAAACCTAATTGCAGAGTCACAACACAATAAATTACAAATTTGACCTAAGAAATAAGAAAATGGAAATCAAAACCTTAAGTCTAAGAGATGGAATAAGAGACTTAGCTAATTTCATAATAATTTTGAAGTATGTAGAGCTGAAAAACTGCTACATAGGAGGAGGAATATGTCGCAATCGTACCCAAAAAAAATTCAAAATTTTCAGAATAAGATGGATTGGAGTGCCTGAATCAAGTCAGGGGAATTTGGGCACTATAGACCACTGCTGGTCACCCGTGACTTTGAAAATGAATGGAAAGTGGTTTCCTCTATGTTGCTTCTATGTTGTTCCCCTTCATTATTGATCACATATGTGTCGCACTATGCCCACATAATTAACCTGTAACCTGCAAAGAGAAAGAGCACCTACAAAACCCTAAAACACATCAAATACTTAAAAAAATACAAATGGGGAGTCATATTGACCTCGACAGTCACCTGACTGAGTGAGCTTATGATTCAGGTGCTATGCTACATTTCAGAATCCATGTAGTTTTGTGTGTGTGTGTAGAATTGTTCCCTAGGTGGCTCTTGTGCAAGATGCACTTGAATAGTGAGAAATAGCTATATGTAGCAATGTAAGTAGATGTGTGGATGGAAAAATGAACTTCCCCTCCTATGAAGTGTATGCAGAAATAACAGTCCCTTGTCCCTTGAATGATAGCTAGATATATGCTTTAATGCTCTTATGATTCCTTTGGATTGCAACCTTACATGGTGATAGTAGATGTTTAGAGCTTGGTCCTTTATTATGGTCACATAGCTTTATATGTGTGTGTGTGTGTGTGTGTGTGTGTGTGTGTGTGTGTGTAATTGACTTGTTTGAATTTTTTAATTAACCACTAAAAGGTAGAATCATAAGAAAACAAGATTCTTAATAGCTAGAAGAGGCCCAAAAGAGGAGACTAAGATACAAAGAGGTCGGGGGAACCCAGATCGTATGAGGGCTCCTAGGTGTTGGTATACTGACTAGGTGCTGGTGTCCATACTTAGAAAAGCTGAAGTATCGAAATTCATAATGGGTAGTAGGGTGTGTAAGATAAAGAGGGAAACCAGAAAGAAAGAAAAGAGGCCAAAGAAAGTGGTTGATTAGTACTTATCTTTCTTAGGAATCATACGAATAGTGGTATGTGATTATGACCTATAAATGTACCCAAGTGCGTTATTTTTTGTCTACAATCATATGGTGAGTATGTTTTATTTCTCAACATCCGTTATCCTATTACGTGGCTTCAAAAATTAAATAAATATTATTAAAAAATCCAATGCTAGTTGGTTGGATCAATCTATGGTAACATATAAACCCCAATACATCATGATCCTTATGTCAATAGGGATGATACCACAATGTAAGAAGCCCTCTTACTAACATAATGATTGTTTGGTTACAAGATGAGAATTTTTTCTTTCTTGGCCTTCCCATATCCTCATTATTGGCTTCATAATCCCAAGAAAATATCATACACAATTACCTTTAAATACATGCCTCACTACCCTAAGTTGAATATGACTATTTAGTGATCTTTTAGTATTGATGCACTCCTTACTTCACTATTACATTGTTGATCTCCATGAATAACATGAATTTATCCCCCTTCTCTAGTGTTAATAAATTATGATGTCAAGGAAGAAGTAGGCACGTGTTCAATCATGATAAACTTAGAAAAGGCTCCGTGCAAATGGAAAAGGCTATACCTATCTTGAAATGAGTCCCATGCATAAGGAAAGAAATTGTGTAATCAATTATGTGTGTTGGGATCTCACAAATATTTAATAACATAAGGTCTTGGTGGCCATATGATTTACTAGGAATAACTCAAATGGTTGGAAAAATGTGTGATTTCATGAGGGAATTTTTTGGTTCATGCCCAATAAGAGGAATATATAAGAAGTTAATATGGGTATATAAAAGCCAAGTTTATTCCAAGGCCTTTACAAGAATTTAATATGGGTGTATAAAAGAAAACCAAGGAAATGAATAGTTTCATAAACACTAATGGTATTATGATTGTTCATATCCCATATTTAAAAAATTAAATATGTGCTAAATGTATAGCTCAATCAGATTGAATTCCAACTTAGCCACAGTATGTACTTGACATATCAGAATAGTTTCTACAATGGGGTAGATATTCATTAAATCGTTCTAATTCTAAAGAATAAGAATTGATATGATTTTATTATACTTTATGATTCTAATGTAGGATGGTATCCATGGATTTATAATTCAAACTCTAGATTTAAGTTGATTATCTTTCTTTGAACTAGCATATTCTAAGAGAACGTTTCCAATTAAACCCTATAATTTTTTTACCAATAGAATGGTTATGACATCATGATTCATGGGAAATCTGATTTTTTTCTTTGGTTGCCTTGATATGTTTTTTTAAGTGAATCGTTCGGTGTACATTGTGTAATGGTGTGTGTTTAAGGTTCTGTTATCCTGTAAAATTGACAAGGGAAATTTTGTAGGTAACCATACAAAAATTTTGTTTTGGTTCCCCGTTAAGGTCCCCTGGCGTTCGGATTGGCATAAAATCCCTTTCCGAAAAACCTAGTTTTTCAAACTTAGTCTTTTTGTTCCTTTTTGGTTGGGCCCATATTTTATTCATGCAATATCAAATGCATATGCACCCCCTTCTATTCCTTTAGCACATCATTTGGACTGTCGGCATTCCAGATGTTGTTCCTTCCCATGATGCGTCTTTCAAACCTACGCCGAGGCACATGCGCCACCCTGTTGACACTAAAATTGTTGTGCCCTCGAACGGTGTGCCAAAGCACTAATAAGGCCATGTTGACATTCTTAAAACCATGCCAAAGGCGCAAATAATTTCATGTTGGCATCTATTTTGGTGCGCCCTTTGAAAAAATTGGTGGCGCACTTATTACACCTTTTGCTATAAATAGGTGCATCTGACCTGTCATTCTCACGATTGAAAACATGTGAAAAAGTTAATTCCTCTGCACCTGTCAGTGCTCCTGTCATCCCTATGTTGCTTTGCGTCGTGTTCATAGACCCCACATCGTTTCTTCCATTCTATATATTCCTGGTAAGTGGTCTTTGCTTTTCTTGTGGTGATTGTTTGTGGGTTTTCTGTATTGTTTGTGGGGTTGTTTTGTTAAAAAACAAAGAAATGAATCTAAACAAATAAAACACAACCTCTAACCCATTTTGTAATCTTCCCTCCCCCCAAACCAGTTTTACCCTCCTTCCAGATCTGCTGGCCTGAAGGGCTTTGTCTCATAAATGAATCCAGGATCCTTTTTGCTCTATTCCCCTCGCTGTCTAAATCTATGTTAAAAGAGGCCAAAAAACCATGAACCTGTCAAAAGAGAAAATATAAAGTTATTACAAATCCAAAGCCATGGCATTATCTTTGGTGCAAACAAAATTTTTGTTGCACAAAACACAGTTGCACCAAGGGGTACACTATCCCTGCCTGCATCACGTTTCTCCCATGCACCTTACAAAATCCTCAAAACCCTAATGCAAGCGTAGGTGCAAATCCAGCTACACCAACATTTATGCCATGCAGACTCTCCCTATGCCATGAAAAAATCCCCTTGGTGCACCTTAACTCAATGACGCATCCTTTAATTCTACGCATTTTGGCATACAAAAATGTTTTGCAACATGTTCCATATCTGCGCCATTGACGCATCCTGTTGCCTTGCAACACCAAGATAATCTACACCCATTTTAAACCCTTCATATGGCGCAAGCACAATCCCACCTACATCAACATCTGAGTGTTTTGTGTAATCTTTCTGCGCCCTGCGCCCCTTTGCGCTATTTTTATCCTTGCAACACTCTCCAGCATTATGCCTTACTTTTCTGTCCATACAACCTGCAGTATAGCTGCGCCCTGTGCCCAAAAGCTTCTAAATTACTAACTCTTCATTTTGTAAAGCTTTGATGGATGATCTGACAGCTAACATGGCTCTTCTCCAATGGACTTCCTTGCTTCTTCTTGCAGATAAGCAACTGAACTCAGATTCACACATGTCTTCATCAAGTAAGAGGCCAAACAAGTCTAACGGTAAGGCCAAACTCACAGAGGAAGAAATGAAGTATAAGTACCAAAGGGTCAGGATGCTCGAGTCCCTTGCAAAATGCGACTTAGACATCAGGGATTCAGAACTTGGCCACATTGATATGGAAGATTTCTAGGCCAGAACCAGAAGGGTCACAGGCAGTCCGAGGATGGAAAAATTAATCGGCAGTGGCTTACACTTCACTGGGGGAATTCCCGTGAGTGTAGTGAACAATGACTTCATGATGGTGGTGGCTCACTGCTATAATAAGGATACAAGGTGTGTCAAAAATGAAAAGGGTGAGGTTATAATCAACCTCACTTCCCGGCACTTTGAAATCATGTTAGGTATTCCCCATCACCAGCACTTTATGGCAATAAGCCAAGAAGACTGCATAAAGGCATGTGATGAAAACAAGGACGAATGCATGCAGTTATTGAATGAAGTATATCTGAAGAATAAGAAGGTAATAACACGGTGGCCACAGGTTATTCATCACAGTGACTTCTCGGAGGAGCTGAGCGACACCATATTCCTAAGCAGGGTATTTGGGCTTCCTAATGCCCACTACTTTCATAAATGGATGCTCAGATATCTGGAGACAATGAGAAAAAATGTTCCAGATCAACGTTTTGAATGGGTGGAGATCATCAGTAGCACCATGTCTGAGCAACTCCAACAACTCTCAACAACAGGGAGGTTCAACATGAACTTTTACGTGGTATACACTACTGCTTCCAAAAGAGATTACCCAACACTGAGCTGATGTGGGGTGTGGCCCTAAGTGAAAATATATGAATATTATCGAGAGTTAAGACTAGAAAACAACATCCCACAGTTCAGCAAGATCAATGATGCCTTCTTCTATGGCATTATCTACCTAATGAGGCCCAATATGACTCACAGTCGGATGACCAAGAACATAGTGACTGCCATAGAGAATTGGGGAGTGTTATTTACGCAATTCCCCACTTTCACCTATCTCAGAGCTGCCAACTTCTTAGGGGAGCCCACCAAGTTACCAAGGTATGTAGGAAAAAAATTGATCCTATTGGAGTTGTCGAGGCAGCTTATCACATATCACGAGAAGTGCTTGAAAAGAAAGAAGGGTGGGACTCCTTTCCCCCTCATAGTGGGCAGATACACCTACACTTCTCACACCAAATCCCGGGAAATGTTTACGGAGTTGGAATTACTCAACTTGAAACACAATTTCCCGGCAAGGCCAACCTTTGATCCTCACAATTGCCTCCAGAAGGAAAAGCTCGATCCAATCCACGTCCCACAGATCGAGGATATTTACATTGATCTGTATCACGAGGTCAAGCTCTAAAGAAAGGATCACTCTCACTTGGACCTAGCAGAAATCATCCAGTATGGTGTGGCCATATTCCCGAAAGGTTTCCAAATGACTGATTAAGGAGTTGATCAGGTCTATCTAGATACAGATGGGGACAATTTTCCATTTACCGAGATAGATAGGACAAGGGAACCTCAGACTATTGAGGAGAGCGTTAAGGGCACTTTGCAGCGCATAGAGCATTGGTACAGGTATAACGGTCTCATCTACCTTGGAGTAGACTTCACCATGTCTCATTTGGGAAATGCACCTACTAGACCAAAAAACTTTCCAAAGGGAAAAGGGAAAGACAAAGAAGGAGAGTCAAGCGCTGCTCAGGAGAAAGCTCCTGAGAGTCCTCCTTCCGCCGCCCAGGAATAGGTCGTACACCCTGTCTCCCCAGAAAAAGAATAGATGGTAAGTGTTCCAATGGGCACATCCACTTAGGATGTTGCCACCATTGTAACTACTGAAGTTTCCACCATCCCATCTCCCACTCCTCCTTCCCCTCCTTCCATCACTCAAGCAACCGCTCCTCTAGTTTTATCATCTCCTTCATCTTCTATTGTTCCCCCTTCCTCTTCCTCCATATTCTCTTCCCTCACGGAGCTGTTCCCCAGCATTTCTTCCCTCATCTCTCAGATCCCTTCCACCCCCACTGTTTCCTCTCCTGCAGTGACTCCTACCCCTATGAGCGTTGGAGATTTAGCTTCTTTATCAATACCGCCGCCAAGCGTCTCGACCCATTTCCCCGAGTTCACTGTAGTTGCTCCTTCCTCTTCCTTTGTTCCCTCTTCCCCCTCTAGTCACACTCCCTTAAGTCCAACATGGATCTCCCAACACCTAATCCAGCATAATAGGAAAGTCCCCATTGCACCTATGGACTTCTCCATCATCCCAACAAAAGGAGCTAAGAAGAAAAAGGCAATATCCCGCTTCTCTCAGAGTGCTTCAGGTGAAAGGGTAATGGAGATCGCATACCCTGATCTCATAAAGGACAAAAAGGATCTGTCTCCTACAGATTATACAATGACATAGGTCATGATGGGAACGTCCTCAGAAAGCCTACAAAGAGAGGCCCTATCTGCAGTGGATGCCCTTTGGAAAAAGATTCAAGAAGCAAAGGAAGAGAAGAGGATACTGAAAGAGAAGAATAGACACCTTTTCGAAGCCTCGCAGAAAATGGGCAGTGCACCTCCTATGAATGCCACTGAAACTCCTGAGGCCCTTAGCCAAGAAAAGATAAATGAATACACCAAGATTGGTGAACAAGGCATGGCAGTATCCACCTGGAGAGACCAAATCCTTAAAGATAGTGAGGAAGTAATCGTAAAGTTCATAGAGCTATATCAGAATATTGGTCAGGCTAACAAGGACCTCCAGGTGATTGCATGACCTATCTCTGAAGAATTGGACCATGCTAGGTTACAACATGAGATATTCTAGAAGATGCTCGACTACCTAGTTGATGACTTAGTAAAATCTGGCATCTTCGATCACCCCAAAGCACCCAAAAAATTCCATGCTGCTTTGAACTATCGGGTCGATCAGATGGAATTCATCCTGGAGAAAATTGATAAAATCAAGGAGGAAGCCTTGGATGCAATGCATCAAATGCAGTAGATCGTCCTAAGAATGTCTCCAGGATTACTCACCCCATCATATGCCTTGAGGAAGGTAGATGACACTATTTGGATCTTTAAAGAGATCACGTCGCAAGGATTAGGGTCAGAAGTTACTTTTGACATGGAATCTATCAACAACCTTCTGGCCTGCCATGATTTTGTTGGATACCTAATGGAGGTAGGTAATGAATACGTCAAGCTCCCAGAGAGACTCAGAGATGAACGGGAGACTTGTGAAGTCATCAACGATCACACAAAGGGTCCTACTCAGGATCAACTTCAACCGATGATTAGCAAATTCATGGAGTATCGGGCTCAATTCCACATTTCCTCTCCTGAGTAGAAGCAAGATACTCCCTTCTAACCACGGGACAACGGTGAATAGGATCCTTCTTCCTTGGATGTTTTTTTTGTAATATTTAAAAGTTTGTTAGCACAAATGATGACATTATCCATGTTGCACCATGAGATGTTGTCATCCACCAAGTTACCCCAAAGTCAACAGTTGACTTTTAGATATTTTGTAATTAGTTGTTTGTTTCTTTTTGCCTTCTTTCTCCCTCTCCTTCTATATATACTTGGATTTTCGTTGTATTCCAAGGGCGGACATTTTTTTAGATGAAAAATAGAAGTGAGAAGAAGAGGCTTTGTACTTTTTGTAACAGAAGAAAACATTAATACAAATATTAAGACTTTGTGCTGAATACATGTGTTATGTGCATCAGATATTTCTTACGTCAGATCTGTGTGTTTATTCTGTTAGATCTATCTCTACTTTTTTGTCATTTTCTCACCATTATTGCTTTGTTCGTTTATGCAAGTAGGTTTGGCTCTGTTTACTGCCAACCCAAAACATAAACCCTCTAACCTTTCTACTTTGGAATTCATTTCTTCTCCCTTCAGATCTATCCTACCTCCTCTCCTCCCTTCGTTCCTTTCTGTTCACAGTCAGAAACACCCCTACTGGGATGAGATCCCAAACCCCTGAAGGCATAATATTGTAGGACTTGCATAGATTCCTACTGGTAGAATAGCAATAAACCAGTTTCACTTTACTGCCTCAAAGAGGGGCTATGCCATGCATACTGTTGGATCGTCTGTCCATTGATCTGCCTAATCGATAGATTTACGGACCAACAATTTTTGGTGACTCTACTGGGTATCGAAGAAGATCTATGTGAGTGTTGTGTCGGTTAAAGGACACTAACAGGTTGCTAAATTATATAAGAAAATTGATAAAACTGCAAAAATCACTACCTGTTTGCAAATCTCAGCTTTTTGCTTAAATCCATTTTTTTTATAGAAGTGATCCAAACCAAAAATTTTCTTCAGAGATCCATAGATCAAGGCTAGCCAGAGATCTTTAGTTCACTGAGTTTTTACAAAAACTCGTATATTTCCGTAGATCTGAGTTTCTGACTGTTTTACAAAAATTTCAAACCCTTGCAAAAGGTCAACTCTAAGATCCGAAAATCAGCTTGCTAAGTTTAACCATCATTTTATCCTCATTGATCTTTGTCATTAAACCGCAATCGGTTTTCAAAAGAGGGATAAAATTAAATATTCAAAAAAGTACATGCTGCTGATTTTTGTCAGAAAAATCAGAAAATCAGCAAGTACAACCAAAAAGAGTATTTAAATATGCTCTAAAAATATTGCAGATTTGAAAGATACACTGGCAGCGGAACCATTTACTCGTAGCAGGAGAGCTCGTGGGGAAGTCGATCCTATTTTTGATCTGCTTCAAACTCACAACTTCAGTATTACACTAACACACTTTTCATCATTGAGTTTAGCTGATTAGTTGGCTAGAAGTGTCTCACCTCCACGAAAGAACCATTTTTTGCAGGGAGCCTCCACATCCCTTTGTAGTGCTTTGTTTCTCAGTGGAACCATGCTCCTAACTCGCATCCTCTTTCCAGCTTTTCAAATGACAGTACCATGGGGAAACGCTATGGGCCCTCTTGCATTACCACATCCTGTTCACGCACTCCCTCATGGAAACTGAAAGAATTTCCCAAGATTTGATGGGAGTGGAAACCAAAGCACATATTCACATATATCTACATTCATCATGTCATGTAGCATCTTGGACGTGACCCATGAAGATGTATCAGTACGTCTCTTTCTAGAGACCTTGCAAGGACTTGCAGCAGAGTGGTTCCAACATTTTCCGGCTGGATCTATCACCAGTTGGGCCACGTTACGAACTACATTTGAAGACAGGTATAAGCCTTCAGAAGACGCATTCATGTTACTGTCAAAGATCACTCACCTGAAGAAGGAAGTCAATTAAACCATGCATGATTTTATCACTCGTTTCAATTCACTAATTAACCGTGTGCCGCTTGCCATGTTTCCAACACCAAAAAATCAATAGTGTTTCTTTGTGTACACCATGAGCTTAAGAGTGAGTTTCTTACTCTTACAAGAACAAATCACCACTCTGGTTCTAGCTCAAGCTGCAGCCATTCAAATAGAGGACAACCTTCTTATATCTAACGAATTAAAATGTGAGTCATCCAAGCCTAAAGCTTCAACCCCTTCTTAAGCCACTTCATCAGATCCAGCATTCCAAAAGATGACAAACGACTTGCTCGCATTGAAGAAGCAATTAGCTCAAGTTTCTCCTGGAACTTCATACCGGGATATCCCACAGAGAAATTTCACTTCCAACAATGCCCCTCAAAGGCCACATTTACCTGTAACTGCTCCATGGTTGGCACTTGAGGCCCCTCCGATCAATGCCCTGGTCGAGATCGAAGAAGAGGAGCAAATCTATAAAGAACCTTCATCCCCAGGTGGAGGTGATCAAGATGTTGATGAACCGAATGGCGACACTACAATCGGGTATATGGAATTCGAAGATGAAGAATCTGATGACGAAGAGGGAACCCAAGGGTATGCAAGTGGACAGTCATATGTTGTTTTCACCTGCTCTCAAGGAAAAGAAGTGGAAGTTGCTGTCAGGATACAAAAAGAGAAGGTTGTGTCAAACATGCCTCCAACCATTGCTAAAAGAGGTAATCCTCTTCCTCCTCAACCTCCTATTAAGTCTTTTATGAAAAAACATTTTCCCCCATCTCTCCTCTAAGTCATCCTTTTATTCCCATAAAGACCGGTAACCCTACCCTACTGTATTGAAGTGAAGAACTCATTCCTTCATCGACGCAACCCTTGGTTGTATTCGACATAATCGATCATGCTAAGAAGACCAAGATTCAAATGTCAGAGGCTGAATATCTCCAATCAAACCCTGAGTAGCTTGTAAGATTAACCAAATATATCCAAAGCCAAGCTGTCATAGTCTCCCATGTCTCCCTGAAAGGAATCCTTTCCAATCCTCTTGCATCTTGCTTAAATGTGGCCTCGACTTCCATGTTACGAAAAATTGAACCTTTTTATCTTTCCCTCCTAATCAATGGTCACAAGCTAAGAAACTGCATAATTGATTCTGGGGCTTCTGATAATGTCATGCCGGAAAAGGTTGCCCATGCTTTGGGCCTCACTCTTACCAAGCCTTTCGGTAGATGTTACTCCATGGAAAATAAACAAGTTCCATTGATTGGTTAGATCAATGATGCACAGTTCACCTTTGTAGCATTCCTAGAGAAAAGAGTAAAGATGACCATCCTCGTTGTTGAAATCCTTGTAGCATATGGGATTCTAGTAGGAAGAAGCTTTTGCATAGAAGTTGGCAGAGAAATCCATATGGATTGGTCCAAGGCTAGAATCCTCGTCAAGGGTGTAATGCAGACATTAGAGCTTGAATCGCAAAAGAAGTACTTGTTGATGCAAAATCACAGCACCCCTAGTTGCAGATCAAGTTTCTAGGTTGATCTCTTAGGCATCCAGTGTGATTGCATAACATCGAATCCTTCTCCAAGTGTGGGACTTGAAAATGAGAAGGATTCTCCAGAGAAAGGCTGGTTCCTATTCCTCTGTTCAGATGCACCAATGAAACGCAGAGGTTTACCCCAAAAACTAATCTAACTACCAAGGAGACAGGGAGAGAGAAATGCATAAAAATAAACCTAAGCTAGAGAGGTGATGCACCGAGGAATGAAGAACATAAGTTTTGCAAAAATAAACACAGACCATATAGACGCAATACCACACCACGCACAGGTAACCGAAATGCAATGAGAGATCAAAATGACAACAATGAATACATGAGAGGATTTAAATTTAATCACAGACATATATATTGCTCAGAGAATCGATTCAATACATTGCAGTGGCTAAGAGGCAACAGTGGCATTACAGTCCATGTGGGAGGCTTGAAAACTCCACGAATTCTCTTGCAAGCAGGAGAGAAGGGAGGAATTGCAAAACAAGAATGTCCAACCGTTAGAAAGAAGCCCCTCCTTACAATTTATAGGAAGAATGAGAGAGAAAAGAGAGAGGAATTTGAAATCTACCCCAACCACCTCCTGAATGCATTTAACTCATCTCATCATGGCAGAAGCGGCGGATCCTGGCGAAACGGCGGGATGCCTAACAGGAGCGGCGAACTGTCTGCTGCATTAAAATTGTTTGTTGACGCATCACTTCTGTTTGGTTATTCACGCTGGAGGTGTTTCTTGATTTTCATCCTCCAAACTGAACCAAAATGCAAGATTGACCTTGGAAACGTGTAGAGAATTTTACCAGCTTTCCATTGATATAAAGAGCGCGCAAATCCGAGCTCTGGATCAAAAGTTATGGCGATCTGAAGATTTAGGGCACGGAACAGACGAAAACGGATTTTTGAAATTCTTCCCGCGCTCTGCCACTTGGATGACACGTGGCAAGCTCTGATTCGCTGAATAATTCTCTCTCCTCTACCTTTTGGTGGGCTTTCCTTTGAAACTTCCTCGTGGGCCCTTAAATGGGACACGTGGCACGATCCTATTTGTTCGGCTCGGTGCTCGAAAATTCACCCTTTGACTTTTCTGACCTTTACTCCTATGAGGACACGTGGCAGCTTTTGATTAGTCCGCGGTCCTGCCAGCTCTTTCGCGCCCTTCACCTCCATTTGTCCCAGATGTCCCATTTGATTTTGGGCCCTTTGTGCTTCGGGCATTTCGGCCATTTGTCGGTTCGGGCATTTCACGTCCATTTGTCCCAGATGTCCCATTTGATTTTGGACCCCTCTCGACTTATTTCGGCCGATTCGGACATTTCAGGCATTTTTGGCCCGCTTGTCCCACTTGATTTTGGACTGTATGGCCCTTTTTCGCCCGGTTCGGCCGGTTCGCGCCTTTTCGGCCGGCTTGGCACGAAGGCGACCCTCTTCAGCAGTTTGCCAATTTTTTCTTCTCGGCTGGATCGGCTTTTCGCGCCCGCCGCGTACTTCTGTCCCACTTGTCCCATTTTCTTTTGGACTGCCTGTGCTCATTTCAGCCGAACCGGCCGGTTCGGGCATTTTTGTCCCAAACGTCCCGAGCAACACTTAGGACTAGGACTTAGCCGATTTTCACGATTTTTCCTGGATTGACTTATTTGCCTTTCTGCAACTTTTGATGCATGTTATCGAAATTTACCCCGGGGGGGGAAATTTTGACAACAGTTTTGACGATTCAGCGGGGTTACCTGCCTGCTAGGTAGAAGATCAGTGGCCTTTTAGCAATCCATTGGGCATGGAGTTATAAGCAATAACCTGAAACAAGCCTGATACTGCAACTTCTTCTCCAGCAACACTCCGAACTGTAGAAAACGACCCGAGAGCAGTGAAACCTGTGCCAAAGCACTTAGGGAAATAGAAACCTAAATACAACAGGACAATGTGCATACGCACTTAGAGGAATTAAGGGAAATCTAAACTAATATTTACAAGGGCAAACCTTTCTTAGTAGCAATGTTTAAGATAGACTCCGTTAACCGGAATCTGAAGTTCCTCTCCATCCAATGCAGACAATTGGAAGGCATTACTTTTTTTGCATCCCGTGACCATGTAGGGACCACTCCAGATGGCATCAAACTTGGAATGCCTTCCTGGTTTTGCCCGATCTGCATCCCATTTCAGAACTAGGTCCCCTTCCTGGAAGGTCCTTGCTCCAGCTCTCTTATCAAACCATCTTTTTACTACGGCCTGATCCTTCTCAATCATCTGAACTGCATGTTCTCTAATTTCTTCTATTTCTATCAATTCTGCATACCTGACCTCCATTGGTTCGAACTCAGATAACTCGAACTGCTTCATGAGCTCCAAGGCTGGCAATTCTAATGATATAGGCAACACCGCCTCTTTCCCATAGACTAACTTGTAGGGAGAATTACCTGTAGACCTCTTTGGTGTTATTCTGTCAGCCCATAACGCTGATTTTAGCCTTGTATGCCATGTTCTTTGATTTTCATCTAGAGTCCTTCTGATGATTTTTAGCAAATTCTTGTTTGTGGACTCTGCCTGTCCATTACCCTGCGGGTAATAATTTGAAGAGGTGCTCAAATATATTCCATTCTTGACAGCCCATGCTGTAATTTTTGAACCTATGAATGCTAATGCATTATCTGATATGATGGTGGCCGGCACACCGAACCTGGTTACTATTCCTTCATAAAAGTCTAGTATGCTAGACTCACTTGCTTCTTTGAGCGCTACTGCTTCGGTCCACTTGGTGAAATAGTCTGTCACTGTAAGAATCCACTTGTGGCCTTGACTCGAATTGGGATTGATGACTCCAATGAAGTCCAATCCCCACTGCATGAATGGATGATCTACTGAAATTGGACGAAGGGGCAGTGCTGCTAACCTTCCCTTCCCTGTGAAGAATGCACATTTCTTGCATTTTTTGACCCATGAATAGCAATCATTGAATATAGTAGGCCAATAGTAACCAGCTTTCATGGTTTTGAGAGCTGTTACTCGTGGGGTGAAATGGCCTCCTGCCTCCCCGTCATGGAACTCTTGTAAGATCCTCTCAATCTGACCTGTCCCAACGCATCTCAATAGAACACCGTTGATGTCTTTTTTAAACAAGATACCATCAACAAGCACATAAGGAACTGCTTGTAGTCTGAAGTACCTTCTTTTTGCTTTGCTCATTTCTGGAGGGCACATGCCTGTCTGTAGGAAATGTATCATATTCTGAGTCCAACAGGGAGTAGACACATCATCATTTTCCTGTTTTTGATCATCTTGTAACAGCAGGACAGCTTCTTTTTCATTACCTGTTTCAACTTGTCGACTTAAGGCAAGCTGCTCACATAGTCCCTTCCCACGTACTAGTTTGGTAACCTTGATCTCGATGTCATATTCCATGACACGGGTTATCCATCCTGCACGTTTCTCATTCAGATCCTTGTTCAGAAGGAAGTCCTTAACCCCAGCATGTGAGACTAATAATTGGATCTTGTTGTTTGCGACTAGGTGCTTGAATTTCTTTAAGCTTCTGATTACCGCAAGGACATGCTTTTCAATGAAAGAGTACCTAGTTTCGTATTCCTCCAAGCCTTGACTGAAAAAAGCAACTGGTTGTTCTAATCCTCCTTTGTTTTGTTGTACCAGGATTGCAGAAATCGTTTCCCCCACCACCAAAGGCATATAGCACGAAGTCTTTGGAGAAGTCTGGATTGACGAGAGTCGGAGCTTGAGATATAGCCTCTTTGATTGCCTCAAAACTTTCCTTGCCTTCAGATGTCCACTTAAATGCCATGCTCTTCTTTAACATCAGCGTTATTGGCTTCACAAGAGCAGCAAAGTTTGGGACAAATCTACGGACGAAATTGATCCTTCCCAAGAAGCTTTGAAGAGCCTTCTTGTGACTCGGCAATGGCAATGCTTGAATTGCTTCAACTCTTTCTGGGTCAATCGTCAACCCCTCCTTTGAAACAATATGGCCTAAAAGCTTTCCCTCGTGAGCCAAGAATATGCATTTTTTGGGATTCAATGATACCCCAAATCTTCTACATCTCTGAAATACTTGCCTCAAATGACAGAGGTGATCCGCTGCACTTTTTGAGAATACAGTGATGTCATCAAGATATATCAAAACTATTTTATTGATCAACCCCTTGAATGCCATATCCATTGCCCTTTGGAAGGTGGCTCCAGCATTTGATAGCCCAAATGGCATTTTCTTGTAGGCATAGGTTCCCCATTTGGTGGTGAAAGCCGTCTTGAATTGGTCATCTTCTTTCACCATCACCTGATTGTACCCTGAGTAGCCATCTAGGAGAGAGAATCTCTCTGAACCGGATACTACTTGCAATATTTGTTCCATTGAAGGAAGCGGGTAATGGTCTTTGAGAGATGCCCTATTGAGGTCTCGGAAGTCCACACACAACCTGATTTCTCCGCTCTTCTTCCTGACCGGAACCAAGTTCGCAACCCATCTTGAGTGCTTGATAGGGAATATAATGCTTGCCTCGATTAGCTTGTTAAGCTCTTTCTTCATTAGAGGCTCAATGTGAGGGTTGACTGGTCTCTGCTTCTGCCTAACGGGCTTAGCATCTGGATCCAATTCTATGGTATGTTGTGCCAAATTTGGATCGAATCCTCTTAAGTCTTCATAGCTCCAAGCGAAGACATCTGGAAACTCTTGGCAAAGTTGTATGAAATCTGATTTCTCCTGTTCGGTGGCCACTTTGCCAATTTGAAGTGTTTTACCTTCCCCAACTGGAATTGGCTCCGAATCTTCTCTCTTGACCTGTATGTTTGAATTTTCCTTACGAAACTAGTCGTTAGGGTTGAAGATAGACTCCAATGTTACCAAACCCTTAGGAAGCTTGTTTGTCCGCAGCTGTACTACTTGATCCCCATACTGCTGCTCTAATCTATCCTGATTCCTAGCCGAAAATTCAGATTCTTCTTGCAAGAAATTGACGATCTATTGATCGTTCTCAAACACCTGCTAGCTTGTGTTATTATCTGGAACTGCTGGCCTTACAACCACATGGATGTGTGGCTGTATTTTTCCTCTTTTGATGTTGTCAACCACATCAAACGTTGCTCCGACTACTGTGAGCCTATCTGCGGCTTCATTTTCCTTTCTTGGGTATGGACACAATGTTGAAAGCTTCGAAATCCTCAATGAGGTCCCATACCCTATTCTTGTATCTCCTCAGCAAGTCGTTCTTTGTAGCATGTTGGCCCCCTAACTTGGTTGATGATTAGCTCGCTATCGCCAAACACCTGCAAGTTCTTTATGTCCTTTTCTCCTGGCCCAATGAAGTCCATGAATCAATGCTTCATATTCGAGACCGTGTTGTTCGAACAGGAAAACTGGAAACGGAAAGCTGAAAAATATTTGATGTCCTATGGTGAAATCAACACTACACCGCCTCCAGCACCTTGTCTGCTTCTCGAACCACCGAAGAATAATCTCCAGATTTTGTTTTCATCTCTTTTTTCAGGCTGGATGATGTCAGGAATGGGTGAATTTTCCTCGTGTATACAATACATGCATAATTCAGATTCTTCAATTTCTTTGTATGGGTCAAATTCATGACTTTTGTCTGCCCATTCATCCAAAGTTAAATCAGGAATTCCCTCGACCTTAGTACCTATTTCTAGATCACTTGAACATTCCTCCTGATCAAAAGCTGAGTAATTTTCATTGATAGGGCCTGGTACATAAGGATCAATATGGAAATTGGCAATTGTTTCTGACCTGATTGTTGCTTTGGCTCCATACCTTGTCCTAAAAATCATGTGCGACCAATCTACAGATAAATATCCACCCGATTTTTGCATAGTGAAGTCTCTTGATAGACACAACGCAAAGAGTGGTGGAAGGTCAATCACAGATACATCTTGCAAAACTATAACATTAGGACAGGAATGTAGTGTTAGACTTAACTCCTTGATGACTCCAACAGTCCCCCACTTACCGTTCCATCTAACTGTACAACTCCTTTCAGTACTGGCTCATATTTCAAACCCAGTTGGTCTGCTATTTGCTTTGGCATCACCGAACTACTGGCCCTTGAATCCAACATGTAGTTGTGCATCAAGTGATTTCTAACAATCAATGAAACATAGAAAGGCGGAGGCTTCAAAAATTTTCTTGTATGCCCCCCATCATGTTGCACTGCATTAGTGAGAACTTTCTCATGTCCCAGGTTTGATACATTTTGGGCAGACCAATCAGTCATTACAGCTTGCAATAAATCTCATTGCCCTGGGATCGCTAGTGATTCCCACATGGAAATGTTCACATGTGTCTTCTTCATTTGATCAATGATGTTGAAAGGGGATGAACTTTCCTTTTGCTGCCCCCTGCTTGGTATAACCTTATCTGGAGCTTGAGCATGTGCGTGTGTTGCTACAACAGGGACCTTGGGTTGATTTTGCACATTTGGAGTTGTGTTTGGTCTACTGACCCCCCTGTTGTGTAAGAGTGGGTTGAGAAACAACTGGATTAGACGATTGTCCCTCTTCTATGCTTCTCTTATTTGACCGTGTATTGGCAGCCATGCCTTGAAAAGGCTGTTGGTTAACTCCACAGAAGTCTTCCATTTGCCAATTTGCCAATGTGGTTTCTGATGGGGGTCCTTCTTGTTGCTGTTGATTCTCCTCCTGGCTTGGATCTTGAGCAACACCAATGGTTTGCACCATCAAGGCCTGATTCAATGCACCATTGAAACATGCTGACTGATTGTGAGGTAGATTGCAAGGGTAACACCAGTCGTACTCCTGTGCCATATTATTTTGTGCTGGTACTAATGCCCTAGAGGCAGATATGGCATTTGGATTATAGGGCTGGAAAGTTCTATTGATAGGAGGCCTTGTTTGATTTAAATTTGTAGCTGGATTAGGTGGTCTTTGAGGCTGATATGGCTGCCTATTAGGTTGAGCTTGAGGCTGATACGAAGGTCTAAAACCTTGAGCTTGTTGTCTCTTGAGCATGACCAGCTCATTACCTAAATTTTACAGTTGCTTCATGACCTCTTGAAGCTCATTTGGGGCACCTAGAGATGAAGTGGAAGCTTCATTTGAACTTTGATTCCTAGGGGTGGGAATAAGAGCTAATACAGGTGCTTGACTAGTATTTGGGCTCTCTATACTTGGATATAATGGCATTAGAGGCCTAGGAGCTAGCTTTCCAGCTTGAATCAGATAATTTTCAGCTCTAATGGCAATACTATATGCAGCAAGGATAGTTGTGCCTCCCATAGATTGAACCAACATAGAAATATCAGAATTTAAAGCTTTAAGGTAGTATAGAAAAGCACCTTCTGCTGTTGGCCTGACTGCTATTGGAATTCTATCCCAAGATCTTTGAAATCTAAAGTTGAAGTCACTTAGCTGCTCATTGGAAGCTCTCTTGATGGTTGTCAGCTGCTCCAAAAGAGACAAGTTGTCTCCCTTCTCCCCAAATTGATCATGAAGTGCAATACATAACTGATTCCAGTTTGTGATAGAGCCAGCTCCAAGACTCCTACACCATTGCAATGCTTTCCCCTTGAATGAAGATGCCAGCAATTTGACAGCTACTTGCATCTCATTAATCTCATGGATTGCACAAATATTAGCGATGTCCTTGACATGATCACCAGGAGTGGTCTGATTTTCTCCAGTGAAGTATGGAATGTTCTTCAGTGCTACAACTGGGATTGGATTTTGTGCATTGAGAGAAAGTGGGCTACTGCCTGTGAAGTTGACATAAGGGTTCACTGGTTGCACCATTCTGATTGGTCTTAAAACCCTTGTATACTGAAAGAAAGGCCACTCAGGTGGAGGAGTTGAAAGAGTTCTGTTTGGTGGAGATGGAGACCTTTGAATCCTTCTTCCTCTTTTCCTTCTTCTTGGAGATAATTGTAGGTATTCAAATAGTACTTCTTCCTCTCCAACTCTTGACCTTGTGATTCTTCTCATAAGCTTTTAGGCCTGTACTACTGAAATTCTATTGATTCTTCCTCTTGGAGTCGCTAGATATGCAAATAATAGATATTTTAAGCAAGAAAATTGCAGCAGATGCATATCAACCTTGCTGCAATAAAAATGAGACCTCTAGGTCCCACCGGGCGTGCCAAAACTGTTGATGCAAAATCACAGCACCCCTAGTTGCAGATCAAGTTTCTAGGTT
Organism: Taxus chinensis; assembly: GCA_019776745.2. Lineage (NCBI taxonomy): Eukaryota > Viridiplantae > Streptophyta > Pinopsida > Cupressales > Taxaceae > Taxus > Taxus chinensis. The sequence continues at coordinate 192,071,316 of CM034146.1, read as the reverse complement.
GATCTCTTAGGCATCCAGTGTGATTGCATAACATCGAATCCTTCTCCAAGTGTGGGACTTAAAAATGAGAAGGATTCTCCAGAGAAAGGCTGGTTCCTATTCCTCTATTCAGATGCACCAATGAAATGCAGAGGTTTACCCCAAAAACTAATCTAACTACCAAGGAGACAGGAAGAGAGAAATGCATAAAAATAAACCTAAGCTAGAGAGGTGATGCACCGAGGAATGAAGAACATAAGTTTTGCAAAAATAAACACAGACCATATAGACACAATACCACACCATGCACAGGTAACCGAAATGCAATGAGAGATCAAAATGACAACAATGAATACATGAGAGGATTTAAATTTAATCACAGACATATATATTGCTCAGAGAATCGATTCAATACATTGCAGTGGCTAAGAGGTAATAGTGGCATTACAGTCCATATGGGAGGCTTGAAAACTCCATGAATTCTCTTGCAAGCAGGAGAGAAGGGAGGAATTGTAAAACAAGAATGTCCCAACCGTTAGAAAGAAGCCCCTCCTTAAAATTTATAGGAAGAATGAGAGAGAAAAGAGAGAGGAATTTGAAATCTACCCCAACCACCTCCCTGAATGCATTTAACTCATATCATCATGGTAGAAGCGGTGGATCCTGGCGAAACGGTGGGCTACCTAACAGGAGCAGCGAACTGTCTGCTGCATTAAAATTGTTTGTTGACACATCACTTCTGTTTGGTTATTCACGCTGGAGGTGTTTCTTGATTTTCATCCTCCAAACTGAACCAAAATGCAAGATTGACCTTGGAAACGTGTAGAGAATTTTACCATCTTTCCATTGATATAAAGAGCACGCAAATCTGAGCTCTGGATCAAAAGTTATGGCGATATAAAGATTTAGGGCACGGAACAGACGAAAACAGATTTTGGAAATTCTTCCCACGCTTTGCCACTTGGATGACACGTGGTAAGCTCTGATTCGCTGAATAATTCTCTCTCCTCTACCTTTTGGCGGGCTTTCCTTTGAAACTTCCTCGTGGGCCCTTAAATGGGACACGTGGCACGATCCTATTTGTTCGGCTCAGTGCTTGAAAATTCGCCCTTTGACTTTTCTAACCTTTACTCCTATGAGGACATGTGGCAGCTTTTGATTAGTCCGTGGTCCTGCCAACTCTTTCGCACCCTTCGCCTCCATTTGTCCCAGATGTCCCATTTTATTTTGGGCCCTTTGTGCTCATTTTGGCCGGTTCGAGCATTTCGCGTCCATTTGTCCCAGATGTCCCATTTGATTTTGGACCCTTTCAACTTATTTCGGCCGATTCAGACATTTCGGGTCCATTTGTCCCAGATGTCCCATTTGATTTTGGACCCTCTCGACTTATTTTGGCCGATTCAGACATTTCAGGCATTTTTGGCCCGCTTGTCCCACTTGATTTTGGACTGTATGGCCCTTTTTCACCTGGTTCGGCCGGTTCGCGCCTTTTCGGCTGGCTTGGCACGAAGGCGACCCTCTTCAGCAGTTTGCCAATGTTTTCTTCTCGGCTAGATCGGATTTTCGCACCCGCCGCGTACTTCTGTCCCACTTGTCCCATTTTCTTTTGGACTGCCTGTGCTCATTTCGGCCGAACCGGCCGGTTCGGGCATTTTTGTCCCAAACGTCCCGAGCAACACTTAGGACTAGGACTTAGCCGATTTTCGCGATTTTTCCTGGATTGACTTATTTGCCTTTCTGCAACTTTTGATGCATGTTATTGAAATTTACCCCGGGGGGGAAATTTTGACAACAGTACTTAGTCACCAATTCCAACAACCCTAAAGCCCAAATTATCTTTGAATCATCAGGAATGGGGAACTACTTCTTATCTATTGAGTCTGATAAAATGGACGTTCTCATCCAAGAGGAGGACCTTAACAAGATATGGATGCTGCAGTTTGATGGCAGTTGCACAACTAGTGGATGTGGTGCTGGAGCTGTGCTAATATCTCCTGAGGAGGAGGTTTTTCCTCTCTCTTTCAAGTTGTAGTTTTTCAACACGAATAATAATGCTGAATATGAATCTTTTCTACTTGGCATGCAAGCTGCAAAAGAAAGGGGAATCAAGAACCTAAAAGTACAGGGCGATGCCGAGCTAGTCTTGAATCAAGTAAAAATAATATACCAAGTAAGGAATGAAAGGATCAGGCATTACCACAACGCAGTATGGGACAACATTGAGGAATTTGAGACCTTCTCAATAAAATGCATTCCAAGAGCTTAGAATGACATGGATGATTTACTTGCTATCTCAACATCTCTCATGCTTCCACACCTAGGGTTGAAGACAGACACATATACTATTGAGGTAGTCTTCTTCCCAAGTGTACCAAACAACTCTCAGCACAGGTAGGTATTCAAATATGACAATCAGCTTATTTCCTTTCTAGAGAAAGTAAAAAAATTTAGTGAGTTTCATTTTGAAGGATCTACTTCTGTGTGCCATGAATCTATTACTGATGAGGCAAGCGAATTAAAAGGAGGTGGTGGCATATGTCAGCTCAAAGGAAATAAAATCCCAAAAGGTTTAGTCTCTTTGGAATGATTGTTTTGTCAGGAAGAAGCGGCAAGATGACCCTAACTCCTCTCCAGAGACCGAATCAGTTAATCTAGGTACTATGGAACATCCGCAGCTTGTGAACATCGAAAAATGTTGCACACCCCAAGAAAAGTGGAAGTTTTTCAAATTGCTAAAGAAATATATGGATGTATTGGCATGGTCTTATGCTGATCTAAAGTCTTTCAAGACGAAGGAAGTTCAGCATGACATCCTGTTGAAAGAATATGTCAAACCTTTTCACCAGAAACAGAGGAACTATAATCCCAAGATCTTAGGTACCATTTAGGTAGAAATACAAAAGATGTTGGATGCAAGGATCATTTTTCCTATCCACCACAGTACCTAGGTCACAAACATCATGCGAGTGTGAAAGAAGAATGGTGAGATACGCATATGCGTAGACTTCCACAACCTGAATCAAGCATCCTTTAAGGACAACTACCCACTACCCATAATGGATCAAATTCTGTAGGCAGTAATTGGTTTAGAAATGTTATCCATGCTTGAAAAATTTTCGGGATATAATCAGATTGCAGTCTCACTTGAAGACCAATTCAAAACAACATTCACTACTCCCTGGGGCACATTTGCCTATAGCAAGATGCCTTTTGGCTTAACCAATGCTAGTGCCACCTTTCAGCGGGTGATGGACTTCATATTCAAAGGTATGATGGGAAAGGTCATCGTAGTTTACTTGGATGACTTAACTGTGTTCTCAAAAAAGTGAAGTGATCATTGTGATCATTTGGAGAAAGTATTGATTAGATGCTGAGAACACGGGATCTCCCTAAATCCAAAAAAATCTATTTTCGGGGTCACTGAAGGAAAGTTTCTAGGACATGTTTTTAGCAAGGAAGGGACAAAGATAGATGTCGAAAGGGTTAAGGCTATTCAGAGCCTTACTTTACCCACAAGCAAGACCGGTGTCCACTCCTTCGGAAAAGTGAATTTTCTCAGACGCTTTGTTCCCGACTTTGCTAAAAAGAATCGCCACATATCAAATATGATGAAAGGGTCACAAAATTTCTGGTGGAGTGAAGAAGGAAAGACGTCATTCAAGGATATAAAATCCTCTATTGCTCATGCACCAGTCCTGGTATGTCCCGACTTCTCCAAAGATTTTATCATGTACAGTTATGCATCTGAGCATACTGTATCGGCCATCTTAATGCAAAAGAACTCTGAGGATGTTGAATCTCCAATAGTGTTCATGAGTTCTCCTCTCAAGCCTCATGAATTGAAGATGTCTCAGTTAGAAAAACATGCCTTCACCATTGTCAAAGCAGTCAAGAATTTCCGGTACTACATCCTGAACTCTCATATGGTGGTGTTGGTTCCTGACACGGCAGTTAAGTCTATCCTAACTCAACAGGAGTTAGGAAGCTTACGAGGGAATTGGATTGCAAAGTTCCAATAGTATGATCTAGACATAAAACCAACCAAGCTGGTAAGAGGCAAGGGCCTATGTCAACTTATGGTTGAAAACAAAGATTCAAAGGTCCCTAAAGAAAAATATGTTGCATCGATGGAATGCAAGGCCACCTGGAGAAAGATGATTCTCTGCCTATGGTTCTATTCATTGCAACTAGCGATGAATGGTATTCCGATATCACTTTCTTTCTCACTTACGGTGAGTGTCTAGCTCATCTAACTTCAAAGGATAAGCGTACCGTAAAGCTCAGAGCAGACAAATATGTCATCTGGGATGACAGTTTATACAAGCGTGGGATTGATGGCATCTTCTTGCGATGCGTTGACAAGCCACAGCAGGTAAAATTGCTAGAAAGTTTTCATGACTCAGCCTGCAGTGGTCACTTCTCATCTGTGACAACACACAAGATCATCTAGGCCAAGTACTATTGGCCAATGCTATTTCAGGATACAGCCATCTGGGTAGCGAAATGCGAGCTCTGCTAATAGTTTGTTGGTAAACCAAAATTGGTTGGTTTTCCCCTCAGGCCCGTCATTATTGACGAACCATTCAGGTAATGGGGAATCAACTTTATCGAAGCACTACATCCCCAATTAAGTGTCAGACATAGTTATGTCCTAACAGTAATGGACTACTTCACCAAATGGGTGGAGGCCATACCGGTTAAGAATGCCACCTCTAAAATTGTTTGCAAATTCATCAAATAAAGTATCATTGTAAGGTTTGGTATTCCACACAAGATCATTGCTGATAATGCTTCCAACTTCTCCTCATGGGAAGTTATCGGTTTTTTCTATGAATATGGGATAACCTTGGCCCACACCTTGGATTATTACCCTCAGGGAAATGGTCAGGCAGAATCCAACAATAAGAACTTAGTGACCATCATACGGAAGCTAGTTGATGATAATCAGTGGTCATGACACAAGTCATTATATGATGCTTTGTAGGCAGACCGTATTACTCCAAAGAGGTCCCTCGGTATGTCACATTTTCAAGTATTATATGGAATCAACGTTGAGCTTTCCATTTCTGCTCAACTTCCTGCTCTACACTTGGCACGAGCGATCGAAGATGAGACTTTCCAGAATTCTCTTGAAAAAAGGGTCATGTATCTAATAGAGCTTGAAGAAAAGAGAGTAAGAGTGGTCGAAAGGATCACCGAACATCAGAATCAAGTCAAGAGACTGTTTGATAAGAAGGCCAAACAGAGATATTTTTAGGTGGGAGATCTTGTCCTTTTGTGGGACAAGCAAAGAGAGCCAAAAGGCATGCACGGAAAATTTGATTCTCTATGGAGAGGGTCTTTCAAGATCAAGCAGCTTAATGGAGAGAATAGCTTCTATCTCTCGTATCTAGATGGAACTGAGCTCTCGCTTTCTTATAGTGGGCAGCATCTCAAAATATTCAGGAAGTAGAGCTTGATCTCTTCTTTGTACAGTCTGCTTTAGTTGTGTGTGTTTTTTTTTGTCGTGTGCTTTCTTTTTTTGTTGTGTGTTTTCCTTTTGTTTCCACCCTTGTTTTTGACTATGTATCCCAATGGATAGGCACATGTTGATATGTGATTCTCTACCCTTAAGCTTCACTCAAAGATAGTCCCTAGAGAGATCCAGTTGGTATCCTGTAACATTGACAAGGGCAATTTTGTAGGTAACCATACCAAAATTTTGTTTTGGTTCCCTGTTAAGGTCCCCTAGCGTTCGGATTGGCATAAAATCCCTTTCCGAAAAACCTAGTTTTTCGAACTTAGTCTTTTGGTCCTTTTTGGCTGGGCGTAAATTTTATTCATGCAATATCAAATGCATATATGCCCCCTTCTTTTCCTTTGGTGCATCCTTTGGACTGTTGACATTCCAAATGTTGCACCTTCCCATGATGTGCCTTTCAAACCTACGTCGAGGTGCATGCGCCACCCTGTCGAAACTAAAATTGTTGTGCCCTCAAACGGTGCATCAAAGTGCTAATAAGGCCATATCAACAATCTTGGAACCATGCCAAAGGTGCAAATAATTTCACGTTGGCATCTATTTTGGTGCGCCCTTTGAAAAAGTTGGTGGTGCATTTATTACACATTTTGCTATAAATAGGCATATCCGATTTGTCATTTTCACTCTTGAAAACACGTGAAAAAGTTAATTCCTCTGAACCTTTCAGGGCTCCTGTCATACCTATGCCACTTTACGTAATGTTCGCAGACCCCACATTGTTTCTTCCATCCTATATATTCCTGGTAAGTGGTCTTTGCTTTTCTTGTGGTGATTGTTTGTGGGTTTTCTGTATTGTTTGTGGGGTTATTTTGTTAAAAAACAAAGAAATGAATATAAACAAATAAAACACAACCTCCAACTCATTTTGCAATCTTCCCTCCCTGCAAATTGGTTTTACCCTCCTTCCAGATCTACTGACCTGAAGGGATTTGTCTCAGAAATGAATCCAGGATCCTCTTTGCTCTATTCCCCTCACTGTCTAAATCTATGTTGAAAGAGGCCAAAAAACCATAAACCTGTCAAAAGAGAAAATATAAAGTTATTACAAATCCAAAGCCACGGCATTCTCTTTGACGTAAAAAAAACCATTGTTGCACAAAACACAGTCACGCTAAGGGGCACACTATCCCTGCCTGTAGCACGTTTCTCCCCCGTGCCTTATAAAATCCTCAAAACCCTAATGTAGGCGCAGGCACAAATTTAGCTACACCATCATTTATGACATGCAGACTCTCCCTGTACTACGCCAAAATCCCCTTGGCGCACCTTAACTCAATGACGCATCCTTTAATTCTGTGCCTTTTGGCGCATAAAAATGTTTTGCAACATGTTCCATATCTACGCCATTGGTGCATCCTGCTACCTTGAAACACCAAGATAATCTGCACCCAATTTAAACCCTTCATATGGTGCAGGTGTAATCCTACCTACATCAAAATCTAAGTGTTTTATGTAATATTTATGCGCCCTATACCCCTTTGCACTATTTTTATCCTTGCAACACTCTCCAGCATTGCGCCTTGCTTTTCTGACCCTGCAGCCTACAGTATAGCTGCGCCCTGCACCCAGAAGCTTCTAAATTACTAACTCTTCATTCTGTAAAGCTTTGATGGATGATCTGACAGCTAACATGGCTCTTCTGCAGTGGAATTCCTTGCTTCTTCTTGTAGATCAACAACTGAACTCATATTCACACATGTCTTCATCAAGTAAGAGGCCAACCAAGTCTAAGGGTAAGGCCAAACTCACAGAGGAAGAAATGAAGTATAAGTACCAAAGGGTCAGGATGCCTGAGTCCCTTGCAGAATGCGACTTAGACATCAGGGATTCAGAAATTGGCCACATTAATAGGGAAGATTTATAGGCCAGAACTAGAAGGGTCATAGGCAGTCCGTGGATGGAAAAATTAATCGAAAGTGGCTTACACTTCGCTATGGGAATTCTCGTGAGCGCAGTGAACAATGAATTCATGATGGTGGTGGCCTGCTGCTACAATAAGGACACAAGGTGTGTCGAAAATGAAAAGGGCGAGGTTATAATCAGCCTCACTGTCTGGAACTTTGAAATCATGTTAGGTATTCCCCATCACCGGCACTTTGTGGCAATAAGCCAAGAAGACTGCATAAAGGCATGTGATGAAAACAAGGACGAATGCATGCAGTTATTGAACGAAGTATATCTGAAGAATAAGAAGGTAATAACACAATGGCCACAGGTTATTCATCACAATGACTTCTCGAAGGAGCTGAGCGACACCATATTCCTAAGCAGGGTATTTGGGCTTCCTAATGCCCACTACTTTCATAAATGGATGCTCAGATATCTGGAGACAATGAGAAAAAATGTTCCAGATCAACGTTTTGAATGGGTGCAGATCATCAGTAGCACCATGTCTGAGCAACTCCAACAACTCTCAACAATGTGGAGGTTCTACATGAACTCCTACATGGTATACATTGTTGCTTCCAAAAGAGATTACCCAGCACTGAGTCGATACTGGGGTGGCCCCAAGTGAAAATATATGAATATTATCCAGAGTTAAGACTGGAAAACAGCATCCCACAGTTCAGCAAGATCAACGATGGCTTCTTCTATGGCATTATTTGCCTATTGAGGCCCAATATGACTCACATTCAGATGACCAAGAGCATAGTGACTGCCATAGAGAAGTGGGGAGCGTTATTTACGTAATTCCCCACTTTCACCTATCTCAGAGCCACCAACTTCTTAGGGGAACCCACCAAGTTACCAAGGTATGCGGGACCTAAATTGATCCTATTGGAGCTGTCCAGGTAGCTTATCACATATCACGAGAAGTGCTTGAAAAGAAAGAAGGGTGGGACTCCTTTCCCCCTCACAGTGGGTAGATACACGTGCACTTCTCACACCAAATCCCAGGAAATGTTTGCGGAGTTGGAATTACTCAACTTGAAACATAATTTCCTGGCAAGGCCAATCTTTGATCCTCGCAATTTCCTCCCAAAGGCAAAGCTCTATCCAATCCATGTCTCATAGATTGAGGATATTTACATCGATCTGTATCACGAGGTCAAGCTCTGAAGAAAGGATCACTCCCGCCTGGCCCTAGCAGAAATCATCCAGTATGGTGTGGCCGTTTTCCCGAAAGGTTTCCAAATGACTAATCAAGGAGTTGATCAGGTCTATCTAGATACGGATGGGGAAAATTGGCCATTTTCTGAGATAGATAGGACAAGGGCACCTTAAACTATTGAGGAGAGGGTTAAGGGAACTTTGCAGCACACAGAGCATTGGTGCAGGTATAACGGTCTCATCTACCTTGGGGTAGACTTCACCATGTCTCCTTTGGGTAATGCACCTGCTAGACCAAAACACTTGCCAAATGGAAAAGGGAAAGAAAAAGAAGGAGAGTCAAGTGCTTCTCAGGATCATGATCCCGAGAGTCCTCCTTCCACCACCCATGAGCAGGTCGTACGCCCTGTCTCCCCAGAAAAATAATAGACGGTAAGTGTTCCAACGGGCACATCCACTCAGGATGTTGCCACCGTTGTAACTTCTGAAGTTCCCACTGTCCCATCTTATGCTCCTCCTTCCCCTCCTCGCATCATTCAAGCAATCGCTCCTCTGGTTGTGTCTTCTCCCCCGTCTTCTACTATTCCCCCTTCCTCTTCCTCCATCTTCTCTTCCCTTGTGGAGCTTTCCCCCAACATTTCTTCCCTCATCTCTCAGATCCCTTCCACCCCCACTATTTCCTCTCCTGCAGTGACTCCTACCCCTGTTAGTGTTGGAGATTCAACTTCTTTATCAATGCCGCCGCCAAGCGTCTCGACCCATTTCCCCGAGTTCACTGTAGTTACTCCTTCCTCTTCCTTTATTCCCTCTTCCCCCTCTGGTCACACTCCCTTAAGTCCAGCATGGATCTCCCAACACCTAAGCCAGCATAAGAGGAAAGTCCCCATTACACCTATGGACTTCTCCATCATCCCAACAAAAGGACCTAAGAAGAAAAAGGCAATATCCCACTTCTCTCAAAGTGCTTCAGGTGAAAGGGTAATGGAGATCGCATACCCTGATCTCACAAAGGACAAAAAGGATCTGTCTCCTACAAATTATACAATGACACAGGTCACGATGGGAACATCCTCAGAAAGCCTACAAAGAGAGGCCCTATCTGCAGTGGATGCCCTTTGGAAAAAGATTCAGGAAGAAAAGGAAGAGAAGAGGATACTGAAAGAGAAGAATAGACACCTTTTCGAAGCCTCACAGAAAATGGGCAGTGCACCTCCTACGACTGCCATTGAAACTCTTAAGGCCCTTAGTCAAGAAAAGATAAATGAATACGCCAAGATTGGTGAACAAGGAATGGCAGTATCCACCTGGAGAGAACAAATCCTTAAAGTATTTAGGAGGATGTCAACAAAAAAAGATGAGCACATACTCACAAATTAGAAGGCTCAAAATTAAATCCTTAAAAGGAGAAGAATATTTTATGCCAAGATAATATTTGAAAGAGAAATGAATGAGTGTGACAAGCAGAAGGTTGCAAAGGATTAAGAATAAATATCCATTTGGAGAATGTGGTTGAGCAACGGTTATTTTTCATCTCACCAAGGTGTATAGGATAACATGGTGGACTCATAAGAAAGTGACACAATATTGAAAATTGATGTTCGAAGAGGTGAGAAGACCAGAAATAAACTTGATGGATGAAAAAGTAGGGAATATTTTTTCCAATAATCTAAAGGATATTCCTACCACTTGCAAAATATACTTGAGGTGGAATTACATTTTTCTTTACCTTGGGTATCTGATGAATGATTAATCTACATTCAAGGAAATCCTACATTTGTTTTTGATTAATTATGGGTGTGTGCAAGGGTAGGAGGCACAAAATAATAATGATATGATTGTAATGTATACATGAAATTATTAATGCAATAAAAGGAGAATGGATCACAAAACACTTGTATAGGTTTAAAGAGATGTGGATTATAAAAATAACATAGAAGGATAGTGCATAGTAGTGCACATAAGGAGTGTGAAGGAGTTCTAGTGCAAGGAATGATTTTTTTAAGGACGTGTGGGAAGATGAGTGAAGGGATTATGTAATGGAGTTGATTTTGGAATTATTTAATGGATATTTTAAAATACTATGGAGATAATAGAGCATGAGAAAATAGGAAAACGTGTAGCTTGTGATCATGGATATGTGTGAGATTTGTGAAGTGGCTTGGCAAGGAGAAAGAAATCTTGAAGTTCACAATATATTAGGTTCTTAATAAAATTTGATCAAAGAAGCCATTTCTTTCTAATCAATCTGGCTAACAATGTCTTAATGGTTAGAGGATCCCAATAACCAAGTTAATGTGGCATGACAGGGGTGTCTAAATGACATAAAAGTAGATCAGTGAATTTTTGAGATCAAATACCAACTCTAATTTTGAGAAATAAATCTTGAAGCATCTATAACAACATATCTATGAGAGATAATTGAAAATATATTGTTATAAAAGGAGGTTTATTTCACCATTATATAGATAGGGGCATAAAAGTAAGAAAAATTATAAGCTAGAATGAAAGGAGAGATTGGACAAGATGTTAGATGAGGTTGTTGAATGTGGTTATAACCCACAAAGGGAAGTCTAGTCTAGGTTAGGTCTTAACTCCCTTTAGGAGCTATCCTAGAGCCTACATAAACTCCATTCATATAGTTTTATGATCCATTGAGAGTCAGTTAACAGGTATACTGGGACTTGCGTAGATTCCTGCTGGTAGAATTAACCATAGAAATAGTCTAACTTTGCTGCCTCAAAGAGAGGCTTTGCCCTACACACTGTGTAGATCATTTGTCCAGTAAGGGAGTCCCCAACCGACTAATAGGTTCGTACTAACAGGTTCTCCTTAAAAAAATTACTAATTCTCTCATGGAAAATGAAGTCTATAAACTATCCTCGAAACCAAATTATGCAATCCTTTTTTACAAATTTTCAAGCCTAGTTATAATCAGTATCCATCTTTGTGAGACTTTGAAATCTAGTCATGTAGACTAAAAATTCTACATTTAGTTTGAGGTGGAATAAACTAGTCTCAATAATTTACAACTACTTTAATATAGAACATGCTAAGTACGAAATCATGTAATGATCCACCACACACACCACAATAGAAACCTATGGATGAGAATTGAGGAATTACAGCTACTAGTATAACACTCTTGCTTTCTGAGTCTGTACTATTGACCTAGTTTAGAGAATTTTTCATCTAAGGGAAAAAGTACCCAACTAAAACAGTAGCACCATATTCTTAATATCCCCTCTCGGCACCCCTAAGCTCTTGACATTTAGTGACTCTCAAAATAATAAATGGGTCATAGGCATAAACCAAATGTATGATCATCTTTATATTTGTTGGTAGATAAGGCCTTTTTGAACACACATTATGAAATTCAAGTGAAGAGAATCATATAAATATGGAGTTATGAAATCATAATAAAGGACCAATTTCTTAGCAATATAATGACAGAGACATTAGATTACAGACATCATGGCATAAAAAACTCCATTTGCATCCATCTATATCCATCACAAGGGACAAAGACTGGTTGAGTTTACATTAGATCTCATAGTAAGTCATTTTATTTTATTCCTTCCATAAGATCATCTAAATAATAAATCTAATTACTTCCTCACTGAAAAATGAAGTGTGATATGCACAAGTTATGATGATCCAAAAGGTTCACCACTTCCATAGGAACATCGCATCATATGAAAAAATTGTATAGTCTAAAATATAGTGCATTGCTTAGTTGTAAGTCCACCATTGTGGGGTATGATGAACAATGTAAAAAATAAAGTTGTTAAATGATTCTTTTTTACAAAATAATGTCTATTTGAGGGTTTTACAGGTGCTTTCTTCATTTTTGGTTTACAATGACCTTGGTGATCTTATAGCGATTACCACATTTTTATATATTAAGATGAACATAGTGCCGAGAGAATCCCTATTGACCATATCAGTACCAGGTTCCAACCTTCTATAGTAAACCATTTTCCACACCATGACAGAAACCATATTAGAGTGCCTCGGGTGAAATCATTCATCATCTAGCAACCCCAGTCTAATTGCAAATATTTCAGATCTGACCGTGTTACATGGGACTCTGTGATTAAGGTTACTCAACATCCTACTTTAGGACAAACATAACAATATGATGTCCCACAATACTCTCTCATAGTTCATGCTAAGGCTCTCCTAACCCTATGTATACTTAGGAAATCATCATTTGCATTAATTTAGATTTCATGTGGGTATAATGTATTTTGTATGTAAAATATTAATTGAAAAATTCATTGCCTCTTCATTCGTCTACAATATTTGGACTAAGATCATGCATGATCAATATTGATGTGCTTAGAAATCCACTTTTGGATATGATGCTCTCTTTATGGTCTATGTCAAATATTAATTGGGGAACAAGGGGAGAAAGAAATTTGTTTCTTAATGCATCCACTAAAGTATAATATCATGTTGGTAGCTTTGATCTATCTAGCAAAGTAATATCAGGGTAAATGGGTCTAAAAATTGATATTTATTACACAAAGTAACTTGTACAGAAGACAACCGACCATTTGTTGTAAGGGTGTGACAATAAAGGTACTTATCAAGATTTTTCATGAAACTCCAATATAGCATGTGACATACATAGAAAATTCAGGTACCTTGTTCATTTCCTATAAGGCTTAAAGTAGGTTCAGAATAAAATTTTACCTTGTAAATTACACTATGATAAATTTAAGGTCAGGATTACAGAGAATCTCTCAAACATGTGTCAAATATGGGACCATGGATAAAATACAGGGGTGGGGAAAGTTGGGATCATGCAATGCCTCGTCATGTATAATAAGTGTTATCTAAGAATAAGGGGAATTTACATTGGACTCTTAGTCCATTATTTGTTTAATGAGAGTATTTTATATCTTCTAATTGGTTGTTTATGGTGCTGTCGAATACTTCATATTGACCTATAAATATTATTTAGAGAGTGTTGACGGGTTTGAATAAACCCATAATGTCATATTTAGATTATTTTATGTTTTAGTTTCCAGATACCTAATGCAAGTATATACAATTGTCCATCACTTAGATGTACATATTTGTGTTAAATGGATCTGGTTATGTAATGGATAGTGGTCATTCGGATGTTAAGGAAATTTTAAACCATGGTATAATGGAAAATAGGATTCCACAGCCTGATCAAACCTATAGACTATGTCTTATTCCAAGACCACACTTTCAGTCTCATAAGCTTTCAGTTGAGGTTCTCTATATCGGACATATTTTTACAATGTCATTAACTAAAATTAAAACTAAAACTTTTTTGAAAGTAGTAATAATAGTTAATCCAATATAGGCAGGACTAGTAAATAGTTGTAAACAATGACTAAAACAATATGAAATTATGTAAGAAAGATAATTAAATATAGAAATGTAAATGCTAACCATAAGTATGCAAAGATGTAAAGTGAGGAAGGAACTTAGCTTGATTGCCAACATATTGTCTTTCAAGGAGTGTCGCATAGGTCTGAACTATGTAAAACTCAAGAAGTGGGAACGACTATGTAGAAGTACTATAAAAGGATGGATCTAGAGGATCTTGAATAGAATGGAGTGCCCTTGAATAGTACTGGGTGCACCCAGGGTGATCTCTGGTATGTAATCTAGGCACCCTGGTCTACTATAAAATCTTAAAACTAGGTTCTTTTAGTGTCGGAAGATGGTCTGAAACTCTCGTTGTGTGTTGCATCAGATTTATCAAACCTGCATTGTGTGTATGCCAATAATGTAAGATGATGTAAAGACCCGACAAAAGACAAAGAAGTATCAAATACCTAAAAAAAAGAATGTAAAATGAATGGGTTAGACTGACCTTAGCTGTACATAATAATAGTGGGCTTACTAAACTGAGTGTAGCACTACATTTTAGACCTAAATGTAGTTTTGGTGTGTGTGTGCATATCGTTCCATAGGTGCTCTTATGTGCTAGTCACTTTGTGAAGTAGCGAGCAATAAATAAATGTAGAAAATGTACTAACATGTGTGACATGGAATAGAATAGAATCCTTCCCCCTATGTTTGTGTGTTGATGAAGATGTCCTAGCCTTGTGCATTGATGATGGAATACAATTAATGCAATGGATGCAAACTATAGATGGAGTGATAGTAGTATGTGATGTTAGGTCCCTCATTATGGTCTCATAATTTTATATTTATAGGGTTCTCTTGATCTAATTTTGTAATTAACCCTAACTAGGAAAAAGATAAGGATGAAAAACAACTAGAAAGAGCCCAAAATGTGAAGGGAAAATTCAAAATGAATCAGGGTGCCCTGATGGGGACCAAGGCACCCATGAGTACCCCAGTACTGGCCCGACGACCTGGTCAAGGCTAAAATAACGGGAAATGGATGAAACTAACTTAGCATGTTGATGAAAAGGTGCAGAAATGATGAAATAAAATAAAACAAGATGGCCAAAAGATGGGGATTAATTAATAATTTATTCACTCAAGAACCTTCTAAATAGTAGTATGATACTGGGATAAATAATGTCTAAAGTGCATGATTTTGTGACTACATTTTTCCCCCAATTTATGTTGGTGAGCTGAAATCTTGGTAACATAAAGTAGATAGAGATGCGTACTTGATGTCCATAAATAATGTAGTAGAAATGTGTTGAAGAACTAGACAAAATCATGGAATGAAAAAGAAAGATGGAGGAGCATGGAAACTAAAGATGAAAAATGTGCAAAAGAAAAACTGATGAGAGTGAACCTAGGGTGGAACACATGTGTAGCTACTACGGTGTGTAGTGTACCTGCATGTTTAGTGAAGCATGTGCTATTGCAAAATGTTGTTGTTGACATTTTTGTTGTTTTTGTCCCGAATTTGACTGCTTATTTCTCATACGGCCGGACCTACAATGAGAAAATTATCAATTAGTCAAATATGTATGTATGTAAGTGTAAAAACACTATGCAAAATATACATGTATATGAAAGTGTGTAAAATACACAAATGTAAAATACGTGAAATGAAAAGTGTAAATGGAACATGTGCACCTGATCCATGTCGAGAGAAAGAGTGTAGAATGATATCCTGTATTGTGAGTTTTTTGGGTAATCTCATGCCACCCTAGTTGAAGAAGTGTAGGGAGGAAATTTTCTATGTCCTCCAAGCTCTAACTACTCTGTTGAATGTGTGTGAAGAGATCTCTGTATCATCCTAGTTTTTTGTGTGATCTAACTCCATTGGAAAAAGTAGTGTAGAGAGGCACACCCATTGTAACCTCTAAGCCTGTAACTTCTTCCCAAAATGTTAAGGACACCATGTCCTATAAAATCCATTGTGTATGGGGTTCATAGACTGGTCTAAACCCACTCATTGTGTATAACTAAATTGTGTTAGTGTAGCATCTATGTTAGTATGTAAAACCCCAAAATGATGCCCCCCTCTTTAGGGGTGTATGTGATGTCCTTGATAAGAGACATGTGGCCCCAAAATATGACCAACCACATGTATGCTAGAACCCTAGAAAGTGCTTGGTAGAAACCAAGGAACACATAAACAATAAGGCTAGCCAATGACAAGTTTAAACAAACAATACATGCATATAGAAAACATGTGTAAGCTACATAGACAATGTAGTAAATGTAAAGACGTAAGAAATCAAGTAAGCTACATAAAGTGGGCTGCAAACATGGGACATCACACATGATGTCACAAGACACGCAAGGCCATCATGGACGTAAACAACAAGAAAGTTTGCACACAAAACATAGGGTGAATCTCACATATAATGCAAAAAATGACAGAAAAGTATAGACAAACAAACAAGTAGTCATGGAAACATGTAATCCTGCAAAAAAAGTGCTACACATGGAACACCCATTAGTGTGTTATAGAAATAACCAATATGTCAAAATGTGAATAGTTAAATGTAGAGTGCTAAGTACAAAATTAAACCATAACACCTGAAAGAGATGAATGTAGACTCCCCTAGTGACCAGTGTAAGAAGTGTAGGAGGTGAACATCCGTAGTTCATGTAATATTCATGTGTTTGCAATCACACTAAAAAGGCATGAATACACATGTGTGGATGGTATATATAATGGAATATAGTAAATCAATTTAACATGTGTAGTAAAGTGATCATGTAAAACACTAGTAAGCAAGAATAAATTCCCCCAAGAAAATGTAATATGTTGTGGATGGATAGAATAGAATGCAAGATGGAATAATAGGAGTTGTGTGCCCCTGAGTGAATGGAAGTGTATGCAATGAGGTTCACTTGTTTTCCCCCCTAGCAGTCAAGACTTAACCGTAAACGAGAGTGCATCATCAGGAAATGCTTGAGTGGTGTTTATTGTGTCTAATGCGTTGTGATGAGCATGTAGGTAGTGGTGATTAGGTACGACATATAGAAAGGATGTGCATGAGACCTATAGCTGAAGTGTATATCATGAATAGATGAATGGAGGAGTGATGATTTATCCTAAGTGTATAGCCCTATATGATTAATGAACAAGTGATGATTTAGCTCGAAGTGTATATCACTATAAGATGAAATGTAAGCAGTGATGACTTAGCACTAAGTGTATATCACTATATGATGCAACATTGAGTGATGATTTAGCCCTAAGTGTATATCACTATATGATAAATGGTAAGGGGTGGTGATGTAACCTAAGGTGTATACCACTACAAGATGATATAATGGAAGTGGTGATCTAGCTTAAAGTGTATACCACTACTAGATAAAAAGAGTGAGTGAGGATTTAGCCTAAATCATATGTCACTAGCTGAGGAATTTTGTAGGATTAAATGTCGCATTATGAGTATAAGGTCTAATTGATTTGTAAACCCTCGACAGTAAAGTATGGAATGAGGAAATAAGTGTGTTATAGGGTAGTGAGTGCAGTGCCTAGAAAACAATGTAGTATGTATGATGAGAAAAAATGACCACATGATGAGGAGTATTTGTAAATGCATGATGTGTAAAATGTAATGTAGAATGTATAGGATGTAATGTAGAGTGTGCAATGCGAGAGGCGTAGATAAACTAGTAATGTACTATGCTGGATGATGTAATGCTAGAATCATATGTGATGAATACTTATTATAGTATGTAGAAAATTAATGATATGAATACGTGCAGTGTATGATGTGAGGTATGTGACTATGTAGAGGATATGCGTAGATAGCCTAAAAGTGTATATAATACACATGATGAATAGTGTATGATAATGAACACATGAATGATATAGATATAGTATATGTAAGATGAATACTAGTATGGTATGTGATGTATAAATGTACAAATGCAAAAATGTTGTAGAATAAATGTAGAATGCATAGTGTTTGACGTGCAATGTGTACAGATAATAGTGTAGTGTGTGGGGTTCAGTGTAATAGTAATCCCTCAATAGTCAAGTGTTAACCTAAGCATAAGAGTGCGTCATCGGGTAATGACGGTGCTAAAATGTGTGATGACAATGAAAATATGATAGATACTAAAAGTTTGATGTACAAATGTGAAATTATGCTAAAAATGAGGGGGGGAATGTTAGTTGTGATGCTCCCCTAGAAGGGTTCATTTTAAGACACCCCCTCCGAAAAATTAGTTTAGAATTATTGGCGGATATCCAAAATCAACTTTTGAATCGATGACAAATTTTTGAAAAACAATTTCACGGGAAAGGAAAATCTATTTTTCCATGTTCAAGGTAGTTTTACAGGGTTGGATCGTGGATGGATGCTAGTCTGTCATCAAACCCAATATGGTTGGATAGAAAAATAACATGATTGGATTTTCATCTCTGCAAAGAGTTAGACGCCTGGTCAAATACCTAGTTGGACACCTGGGTTGGTCACTGGGTTTGATGCCTAATTGGATGCCTAGGTTCGATGTATGGGTTGGACACCTAGTTTGGAGGCCTGGGTTGGATGCCTGGTTGGATATCTAGTTGGACACCTGGTTGGAATCTTGATTTGGATGCCTGGGTAAAACGCATGGGTTGGACACTTGGTTGGACGCATGGTTGGATGCCCAGTTGGACACCTAGTTAGACACCTGGATTGGGTGCCTGGGTTGGAAACTTGGGCTAGACACATACGGTTGGACACCTGGTTGGACACTTGGTTGGATTCCTGGGTTGGACGCCTAGGTTGGATGCCTAGTTAGAGGCCTAGTTGGATGCCTAGTTGGATGTTTGGTTGGAGGCTTGGGTTGTCCATGTATACTTCAGCGAATATGTTCCTATATTGTTTTGAACCGTTGGTGAAGTACATGCATAAGTTCATATATATATGTATAAATTATAGGAGAAATGACCCATACTAAGGACCTGTCGGCTAAAATTTCTGGCACATAAGGTAATTGCCAACCACTAAAAATTTTCCATTTCCAATTTTCAAAAACCCAGATTTTCATGAGTTTACGAAAATTTGCCACTAAAATTTTCCTTTCCCCCAAGATATATATGAAAGCAGTGGTCAAGTAAGATCATCTAAAATATTATCAGTGTCATTGTCAAAATCATATTGAACAGTGCATGAAACTGTTATCCAAAATTCACACCCCAGGGTTAATTTGATAACATGCATCAAAATCCTCAAGTCTCAGGCAAATGGATTGATTCAGGGAAAAAATCATGTTTCTAGGGTCCCCTCAGATTTTTTCTAACTCCCCTGGCCAAAGAAGGAAAGAGAAAGCTCTGAGAAAATGTGAAAAAGTTACAGAAAACAAGCTTGGGCCAGGAAAAATCGTGAAAATTGGCTAAGTACTAGTCCTCGCAAAAGTTGGAATAGTTGGGACATCAAGGTGCGGATCGGCCGAAAATCCTCTAGGTATCCCACGAAGCAAAGGGACATTTAGGACAAATGGTCGCGAACCACCCGATTCGGCCGAAAAGGAGAAATTTCGCAAAGGAACAATTGGGCCGTCGGGACGCGTGGGATGCAGAAAGCCGGTTCGGCCGAAGGAGAAGAAAATCGACTAAGCATTTAGGACATCTGGGCCGCAGGGATGTGAAGGACATGAAAAGGCGAAGCGGCTGAGAGCAAAGGAAGCCCATTTCGGGCGGCTCAGAAGAATCTATCCCAGACAGTCCGGGACGGTTAGAACAAATGGACTCGAAAGGTGCAAAACGGCCGGTTCGGCCGAAACAAGGAATTTCAGCACTAAGTAGTTGGGACAAAGGGACGTGTGGGATGTGGATGGCTAAAGGAGCCGAAAGCCAATTAAGTAACGTCACATGTCATCGGCAGATGAGAGACAAGGAAGCCCATTTCGGGCGGATCGGGATTGTTTGTCCCAAACAGTTTGGGATATCCGGGATAAATGTACGTGAAGGACACGAAAATCCGGTAGGCCCGAGAACCAATCAGATCACGACACGTGTCACAAGGAAGAAATTCCATAAATCAAAGGGCGAGGTTTCAAGCACTGACTCGAACCAAAGAAATGGTGCCACATGTCCAAGTTTAAGGGCCCACAAGGAAATTTCAAAGGAAAGCCCGTGAAAGGTGGAGGAGAGAGAATTGCTCAGCGAATCAGTGCTTGACACGTGTCGTCCAGGTGGCAGAGCGCGGGAAAATATTTTAAAATCCGTTTTGGCCTGTTTCATGCCCTAAATCTTCAGATCGTCATATCTTTCGATCCAAAGCTCAGATTAGCACGTTCTTTATATCAACAGAAAGCTGTTGAAATTCTCTACATGATTCCGGGATCAATCTTGCATTTTGGTTCAGTTTAGAGGGAGAAAATTGAGAAAAATTCTCTGACGTGTGGTGATAGATAGAAGTAATGCTTCAACAACCAACTTTAATGCAGCAGACAGCTCGCCGCTCCTGTTAGACAGCCCACCGTTTCGCCAGGATCCGCCACTTCTACCATAATGAGATGATTTTGAATGTGACCTAGAAGTGGTTGGGGCAGATTATGGATTTTCCTCTCTTTTCCCTCTCTCATTCTTCCTATATATTGTAAAAAGGAGCTTCTAAAAAAAGGTCGAACATTTTCTATTTTGCTCCTCCCTTCTTCTCTTCATCAGGCGAATTTGTGGAGTTCAAACCTCCCATTTGGAACTGTAATACGACTCTGCCTCTTGGCATTATGTAGTGTATTGTATCAATCTTTGGAGCAAGTAATACATGTCTGTGGATGATTCTCAACCCTCTTTGTGTTCATTTTACATCCTTCTGGTCTTTCACTGCAAGTTTTGTTATCTGTGCATGATCTTGTATCACATTTGAATGGTCTGTGTTTATTGGCAAGATAGGTGTTCTTCATTCCTCGGTGCATCACCTCTATTAGCTTAGATTTATTTTTATACATCCCTCTCTCTCTGTCTCCTTGGCAAGTTAGATTAGGTTTCAAGCAAACCCTCTGCATATTTCGTGTGCATCTGAACAGAGGAATAGGAACCAGCCTTCTCTGGAGAATCCTTTCTCACTTTTCAAGTCCCACACTTGGAGAAAGGATTCAATGTTATGCAATCACACTGGATGATAGTATGGTCAACCTAGAAACCTGACCAGCATCCAGGGGTGCTGTGATTTTGCACTAACAGTTTTGGCACGCCCGGTGGGACCTAGAGGTCTCATTTTTATTGTAGCAGGGTTGATGTGCATCTGCTACATTTTCTTGCTTAAAAAGAGCTATTATTTTCATATCTGGTGACTCCAAAGGATAAAATCAACTGGTTTCAATAGTAGAGGCCTGAAAACTTATGAGAAGAATCACAAGGTCAAGAGTTGGAGAAGAAGAAGTGCTATTTGAATACCTGCAGTTATCTCCAAGAAGAAGGCAAAGAGGAAGAAGGATTCAAAGGTCTCCATCTCCACCAAACAGAACTCTCTCAACTCCTCCACCTGGTAGGCCTTTCATTCAATTAACTAGGGTTTTAAGACCAATCAGAATGTCTCAGAACAATCCCTACGTCAACTTCACAGGCAGCAGCCCACTTGCTCTCAATGCACAACATCCAGTTCCTATTGCAGCCTTGAAGAACATTCCCTACTTCACCGGAGAAAATCACACTACTCCAGGTGATCATGTTAAATATATTGCTAACCTTTGTGCAATCCATGAAATCAATGAAATGCAAGTGGCTGTCAAGTTAATGGCATCTTCATTCAAGGGTAAAGCATTACAATGGTTTAGGAGCCTTGGAGCTGGTTCTATCACAAACTGGAATCAGTTGTGTATTGCACTTCACGAGCAATTTGGAGAGAAGGGAGATAACTTGTCTCTTTTGGAGCAGCTGACAACCATCAAGAGATCTCCCAATGAGCAGCTAACCGATTTTAACTTTAGATTTCAAAAGACTTGGGAGATAATTCTAGTGGCAGTCAGGCCAACAGCAGAAGGTGCTTTTCTATACTATCTCAAAGCTTTAAATTCTGATATTTCTATGTTGATTCAGTCCATGGGAGGCATAAATATCCCTATGGCTTATAGCATTTCCATTAGGGCTGAAAATTTTTTGATTCAAGCTGGCAAACTTTCCCCTAGGCCTCCCATGCCATTGTTTCCAAGTTTAGAGAGCCCAAACACTAGTCAAGCACCTAATTTGAATCCTTCTCCCACTCCTAGGAATTAGAGTTCAAATGAAGCTTCCACTTCATCTCCAAGTGCCCCAAATGAGCTTCAAGAGGTCATGAAGCAATTGCAAAACCTAGGCAATGAGCTAGTTACTCTCAAGAGGCAGCAGGTCCAAGGTTTTAGACCTTCTTATCAACCCCAAGCTCAACCTAATAGGCAGCCATACCAACCAAAAAGACCACCTAATCCAGCTGCAAATATGAATCAAACAAGGCCTCCTACCAATAGACCTTTCTAGCCCTATAATCCAAATGTCATGTCTGCCTCTAAGGCATTAGTGCTAACACAGAACAACATTGCTTAGGAATATGATTGGTTCTTTCCATGCAACGAGCCTCATAACCAATCCATGTGT
Organism: Taxus chinensis; assembly: GCA_019776745.2. Classification (NCBI taxonomy): domain Eukaryota; kingdom Viridiplantae; phylum Streptophyta; class Pinopsida; order Cupressales; family Taxaceae; genus Taxus; species Taxus chinensis. Next base: position 192,048,820 of record CM034146.1, on the reverse strand, counting down.
TTCAATGGTGCTCTCAATCAAGCACTAATGGTGACAACTACTAGTGTGAAGGGCGAGGGCAGTCAAGGGAACAGTCAACAACAAGAAACATTCCAACAGCAATCAGCCCCAAATGACACCACATTGGTAAACTGGCAAGCAGACGATTTCTGTGGCATGAATCAGGCAGTTTCTCAAGGTGTTGCTGCCAACACAAGATCAAAAAGGAGAAATTTGGGTGAGGAGCAGCCACTAGCTCCAACCAATCCACAACCCTCTATGACCCCAGAAATGATTGGCAAGCAAAGTCCCATTTCAAATGCACAAGGGAAGCCAAGAACAACCCCTAGGTCAACTCAAGTACCAGCTGTTGCTGCCCACATACAAGGAGTAAATTTGCAAACCAAGGGATAGCAGAGAGATCCTTCATCACCATTCAGTATCATTGATCAGATGAAGAAGACAAACATCAATATATCTATGTGGGAATCCCTATCCATCCCAGGGCAAAGAGATCTGCTGCAAGCTGCCATGAAGGATTGGCCAGCTTCGAATCAGCAAGTTCAGATGCAAGACAAAGTGCTTACAAATGTTGCCCAGCCTGAAGGAGGTCATGGAGCACAACAAGGTAAAATGTTGAAGCCCCCCCCTTTCTATGTTTCATTAATCATTGGAAATTAGCTAGTACATAATTGCATGATAGACTCCGGGGCAAGTAGCTCAGTAATGCCTAAGCAGATAGTTGATCAGCTAGGGCTCCAGTATGAAATAACATCTAAAGGGGTAGTGCAGCTAAATGGGACAGCAATAGCAACAATTGAAGTGATTAGAAATTTAAGTCTTACCTTGCATGCATGTCCAAATGTTGTTGTTTTACAAGATGTATCAGTCATAGACCTTCCACCGCTCTTTGCATTGTGCTTGTCAAGAGACTTCACTGCTAAAATTGGAGGCTATCTTTTGGTGGATTGGTCTCACATGTTGTTTAGAACAAGGTATGGAACTAAGGCTACAATTAGGTCTGAACCTATTGCAAACTTCCATATTGAGCCTTACACTCCAAGTCAGATTAATGCCAATTGCTCAGCATTTGATCAAGAAGACCACCCAAGCACTGATAAGGCTGATACTAAGGTTGGAAGTATCCCGGATCTAACTCTTGATGAATGGGCAAACAAGATACATGCTTTTGATCCTTATCAAGAAGTAGAAGAATCTGAGCTGGGATTCTATTGTATACACGAAGAAAATCAACCTCTCCCCAGCATCACCAAGCCAGATCATAAGGACAAGAATGAAGTATGGTAGCTGTTCTTTGATGGATCAAGGAGTAGGCAAGGTGCAGGAGGTGGAGCCATGCTTGTTTCACCTCCAGGAATAAAGTACTATTCAGCTTTTAGATTTCAATTTGCATGCTCCAATAACACTGTTGAATATGAATCCTTGGTGCAAGGGATGCATTGGGCAATCAAGAAGAGCATAAAGAACTTACAGGTGTTTGGAGATAGCGAGCTAATCGTCAACCAAGTTAGGGGACAACATGCTACGAAGAATGAACTGCTAAAGAGCTACAAGAATAGGGTATGGGACCTCATTGAAGATTTCGAAGCTTTCAACATTGTGTCCATACCCAAGAGGAAAAATGAAGCCGCAGATAGGCTCGTAGCTGTTGGAGCAATGTTTGATGTGGTTGACAACATCAAAAGGGAAAAAACAAAGCCACATGTCCATGTGATTGTGAGGCCAGCAGTTCCTGATAATAACACCAGCTGGCAGGTGTTTGAGAACGATCAACAGATCGTCAATTTCTTACAAGAAGAGGCTGAATTCTCAGCTAGGAATCAGGACAGATTAGAGCAGCAGTATGGGGATCAAGTAGTGCAGCTGCAGACAAACAAGCTTCCTAGAGGTTTAGTAACATTGGAGTCTATCTTCAACCCTAATGACCAGTTCCGTAAGGAAAAGGCTAACATACAGGTCAAAAGAGAAGATTCAGAGCCAATTCCGGTTGGGGAAAACAAAACACTTCAAATTGGCAAGGTAGCCACTGAACAAGAGAAATCAGATTTCATACAACTTTGCCAAGAATTTCCAGATGTCTTCGCTTGGAGCTATGAAGACTTGAAAGGTTTCAATCCCAACCTGGCTCAGCATACCATAGAATTGAATCCAGATGCTAAGCCCATCAGGCAGAAGTAGAGACTAGTCAACCCTCACATTGAGCCTCTAATGAAGAAAGAGCTAAATAAGCTAATAGAAGCAAGCATTATATTCCCGATCAAGCACTCAAGATGGGTCATAAACTTGGTTCCGGTCAGGAAGAAGAGCAGAGAAATCAGGTTGTGTGTAGATTTCTGAGACCTAAACAGGGCATCTCTCAAAGACCATTACCCACTTCCTTTAATGGAACAAATATTGCAGGTAGTATCTGGTTCGGAGAGATTCTCTCTCCTAGATGGCTACTCAAGGTATAATCAGGTAATGGTGAAGGAAGAGGACCAGTTCAAGACGGCTTTCACCACCAAATGGGGGACCTATGCCTACAAGAAGATGCCATTTGGGCTATCAAATGCTGGAGCCACTTTCCAAAGGGCAATGGATATGGAATTCAAGGGGTTGATCAATAAAATAGTTTTGATATACCTTGATGACATCACTGTATTCTCCAAAAATGCAGTGGATCACCTCTTTCATCTGAGGCAAGTATTTCAGAAGTGTAGAAGATTTGGGGTATCATTGAATCCCAAAAAATGCATATTCTTGGCTCATGAGGGAAAACTTCTTGGCCATATTGTTTCAAAAGAGGGATTGATGATTGACCCAGAAAGAGTTGAAGCAATTCAAGCATTGCCATTACCAAGTCATAAGAAGGCTCTTCAAAGCTTCTTAGGAAGGATCAATTTTGTCCGCAGGTTTGTTCCAAACTTTACAGCTCTCGTAACGCCAATAACACTGATGTTGAAGAAGAGCATGGCATTTAAGTGGACATCTGAAGGCAAGGCAAGTTTTGAGGCAATAAAAGAGGCTATATCTCAAGCTTCAACTCTCCTCAATCCAAAATTCTCCAAGGATTTCATGTTATACGCCTTTGGTGGTGGAGATACAATTTCTGCAATCTTGGCACAACAAAACAAAGAAGGATTAGAACAACCAATTACTTTCTTCAGTCAAGGCTTGGAGGAATACAAAACTAGGTACTCTTTCATTGAAAAGCATGTACTTGCAGTGATCAGAAGTTTAAAGAAATTCAAGCACCTAGTCTCAAACAACAAGATCCAATTATTGGTCTCTCATGCGGGAGTCAAGGACTTCCTTCTAAACAAGGATCTGAATGAGAAATGTGCAGGATGGATAACTCGTGTCATGGAATATGACATCGAGATCAAGGTCACCAAACTAGTGCTTGGGAAGGGACTATGTGAACAACTAGCCTTGAGTCAACAGGTTAAAGCAGGCAATGAATAAGATGCTGTCTTGGTACTACAGGATGGTCAAAAATAGGAAAATGATAATGTGCCCACTCCCTGTTGGACTCAGAGTATGATACACTTCCTACAGACAGGCCTATGCCCTCCAGAAATGAGCAAAGTGAAGAGGAGATACTTCAGGTTGCAGGCTGTTCCATATGCCATTGTTGATGGAGTTTTGTTCAGGAAAGATGTGAATGGAGTACTGCTGAGATGCATTAGCACAAATCAGATTCAAAGGGTGTTGGAAGAGTTTCATGGTGGACCAGCTGGTGGTCATTTTGCACCAAGAGTGATAGCTCTAAAAATCATGAAGGCTGGTTATTATTGGCCTAAAATATTCAGTGATTGCTATGCATGGATCAAGAGGTGTAAGAATTGTGCATTCTTCACAGGAAAAGAGAAGTTTGTTGCCCTTCCATTACATCCAATCTCAGTTGACCAGCCATGCATGCAATGGGGTTTGGACTTCATTGGAGTCATTAATCCTAATTCAAGCCAAGGGCAGAAATGGATTTTGACAGCCACAGACTACTTCACCAGATGGACAGAAGCAGTAGCACTCAAAGAGGCAAATGAGTCTAGCATCTTAGACTTTTATGAGGGGATAACTACCAGATTTGGCGTACCTGCTACAATAATCTCTGATAATGCATTGGCATTCATTGGATCTAAGGTGACTGAGTGGGTTGTCAAGAACGGTATCTACCTAAGCACTTCATCAAACTATTACCCTCAAGGTAATGGCCAGGCCAAGTCTACAAACAAGAACTTGTTGAGGATCATTAGGAGGACTCTTGATGAGAATCAGAGGGCTTGGCATACCAAACTGAAATCAACCTTATGGGCTGATAGGATAACTCCCAAGAGATCCACAGGTAACTCTCCATTTAGGCTTGTCTATGGAAGAGAGGCAATCTTGCCCATATCACTTGAGTTGCCAACATTAGAACTCATGAAGCGGTTAGAGTTGCTTGAATTTGAGCCCATGGAGGTGAGGTATGCAGAGTTGATGGAGCTGCAAGAGATCAGAAATCAAGCATCCCAAGCAATGGAAAAGGATCAAGCTTTGATCAAGAAGACCTTTGATAGAAAGGCCGAGGATAGATCTTTTCAAGTTGGAGATCTAGTGTTGAAATGGGATGCGGATAGAGAAAAACCAGGAAGGAATTCAAAATTTGATGCCATTTGGAGTGGCCCATACATGGTCACAAAGTGCAAGAGCAGCAATGCTTTCCAATTGGCCTCATTAGATGGTGAAGAACTGCAGATTCCAGTCAATGGAATCTATCTCAAGCGTTGCTTCTAGAGGGAAGTTCACTACCTCTGTAAATATTAGATTAGATTTTCTTTCCTCCAAGTGCTTGTGCACATTGTCTTGTTGTAGTTAGGTTTCAGTTTCCCTAAGTGCTTGTGAACATTATCTTGTTGTAGTTAGGTTTCAATTTCCCTAAGTGCTTTGGCGCAAGTTTTGTTGCTCCTAGGTTGAGTTTTTCCAGTTCAGCATGCTCTTGTAAAGAGGGAGTTGCAGTATCAGGCTCGTTTCAGGTTATTGCTTATGACTCCATGCCTAATAGATCGCTAAAAGGCCACTGATATTCTACCTAGCAGGCAAGTACCCCCGCTGAGTCGCCAATTGTTATCCAAAATTCACCCCCCAGGGTTAATTTGATAACATGCATCAAAATCCTCAAGTCCCAGGAAAACGGATTGATTCAGGGCAAAAATCATGTTTCTAGGGTCCCCTCAGATTTTTTCTAACTCCCCTGGCCGAAGAAGGAAAGAGCAAGCTCTGAGAAAATGTGAAAAAGTTGCAGAAAACAAGCTTGGGCCAGGAAAAATCGTGAAAATTGGCTAAGTCCTAGTCCTCACAAAAGTTGGAACAGTTGGGACATCAAGGTGTGGATCGGCCGAAAATCCTCCAGGCGGCCCGCGAAGTAAAGGGACATCCGGGACAAATGGACACGAACCGCCCGATTCGGCTGAAAAGGAGAACTTTCGCAAAGGAACAATCAGGCCGTCGGGACGCGTGGGATGCGGAAAGCCGGTTTGGCCGAAGGAGAAGAAAATTGACTAAGCATTTAGGACATCTAGGCCGCGGGGACGCGAAGGACGTGAAAAGGTGAAGTGGCTGAGAGCAAAGGAAGCCCATTTTGGGTGTCTCCGAAGAATCTATCCCAGACAGTCCGGGACAGTTGGAACAAATGGACCCGAAAGGCGTGAAACGGCCGGTTCAGCCGAAACAAGGAATTTCAGCACTAAGTAGTTGGGACAAAGGGATGCATGGGACGCGGATGGCCAAAGGATCCGAAAGCCAATTAAGTAACGTCACGTGTCATTAGCAGATGAGGGACAAGGAAGCCCATTTCGGGCGGATCGAGAGTTTTTGTCCCAAACAGTTTGGGACATCCGGGACAAATGTACACGAAGGACGTGAAAATCCGGCAGGCCCGAGAACCAATCAGATCACGACACGTGTCACAAGGAAGAAAGTCCAAAAGTCAAAGGGCGAGGTTTCAAGCACTGACCCGAACTAATGAAATGGTGCCACGTGTCCAAGTTTAAGGGCCCACAAGGAAATTTCAAAGGAAAGCCCACGAAAGGTGGAGGAGAGAGAATTTCTCAGTGAATCATCGCTTGACACGTGTCGTCCAGGTGGCAGAGCGCGGGAAAAGATTTTAAAATCCGTTTTGGCCTGTTTCGTGCTCTAAATCTTCAGATCGTCATATCTTTCGATCCAGAGCTCGGATTAGCACGTTCTTTATATCAACGGAAAGCTGTTGAAATTCTCTACATGATTCCGAGATCAATCTTGCATTTTGGTTCAGTTTGGAGGGAGAAATTTGAGAAAACGTCTCTGACGCGTGGTGATAGATATAAGTAATGCTTCAACAACCAACTTTAATGCAGCAGACAGCTCGCTGCTTCTGTTAGACAGCCCACCGTTTCACTAGGATCCACCACTTCTACCATAATGAGATGATTTTAAATGTGACCTAGAAGTGGTTGGGGCAGATTCTATATTTTCCTCTCTTTTCCCTCTCTCATTCTTCCTATATATTGTAAAAAGGAGCTTCTAAAAAAAGGTCAAACATTTTCTGTTTTGCTCCTCCCTTCTTCTCTTCATCAGGTGAATTTGTGGATTTTAAACCTCCCATTTGGAACTGTAATACGAATCTACCTCTTGGCATTCTGTAGTGTATTGTATCAATCTTTGGAGCAAGTAATACATGTCTGTGGATGATTCTCAACCCTCTCTGTGTTCATTTTGCATCCTTCTGGTCTTTCACTGCAAGTTTTGTTATCTGTGCATGATCTTTTATCACATTTGAATGGTTTGTGTTTACTAGCAAGATAGGTGTTCTTCATTCCTTGGTGCATCACCTCTATTAGCTTAGATTTATTTTTATACATCCCTCTCTCTCTGTCTCCTTAGCAAGTTAGATTAGGTTTCAAGCAAACCCTCTACATATTTCGTGTGCATCTGAACAGAGGAATAGGAACCAGCCTTCTCTGGAGAATCCTTTCTCACTTTTCAAGTCTCACACTTGGAGAAAGGATTCAATGTTATGTAATCACACTGGATGATGGTATGGTCAACCTAGAAACCTGACCAGCATCCAGGGGTGTTATGATTTTAAACTAACAGAAACCTGATAAGTAATTATTTCTGCTTGGTAATCCAAATAACCACGAATACGTAAGTTATACATTGCCATGGCATATTTTTCATCAGTAAAGAGAGGAAATGGACACCCATGAGTATACATAATAGTAAAATTGGGTGAGTAAAAAATAAAATAGCTATTATAAATGCGTATAATACCAAATGACATAGAAAAATCTATATCAATATGACCAGGATCAACTATTCCTCCAATATAATCTAACCAAGATTAGCCAAGAGTAAGTAGAGAGGAAGTATGATAATGTGCAAGGAGGAAAAAAGATGAAAAATGTGAAGTCCATATGCATTAGTTAGAATAACATATCCATGATATAAATTTGGATCATATAAAGGAGAATGGAGATATTCGAAGGAAAAACCAAGCCAAAAGATATCGTCATGTGAACATATGGTGGCTTTGCAAAAATTATCAAGCAGTATGTGCTCCCAATAAGAATCATTCACGAGGAGAGTACAAGTGAATTGTGGGTTTAGTGAGGGTGATGGGGGTGTATATGTGGATGATAGAGTGAGACTCGTGGAATGGGTAGGCCCCTGATATGGAATAATAGTAGTAGTAGTAATAGGTGGCATAGAAGGAACTGCATATATCATATAAATGGCTCTCTCAAATGGTGACAAGTGGGGTGGTTGGTCCACAAGTTGATGTGATGGAGGGGTAGGTAAAGTAAGGGAACATTTTGGAGTAGACCCCATATAAAGTAGCATAGCATTCATGATATCAAGAGCTGGTGATGAAATAGGAGGAACCATATACACCATACAAATAGTTGTGTCAGAGTCATGTCAAGCTTTGAGAGGTAGTGGTCTACGAGAATAAGATGGAGAGGTAGGAACAAACATTGTATTGGGAGAGTCCACAATATTAATGGTAGAAGGATAATTCCAAACATCTTGTGATTCATCAATGGGAGGAGCAATAACTATGTGGTCAAATGGAGGGTTCTGTGCCTCTTCTAGGATGTGTGCTAAAATATTAAGATCAATAGTACACATAGAAACAACAATAGCTTCATCTAAATATTAATGATATATATAAAAATATGGAAGATAAATAATCAAAGGGCAAGGTTTGTAGCCAGAAAGAGCAACATGAGTATCAAAAAAGGCATGAAAAAAGATATCAAATTATAGGATGATTAGAGATTCAAAAGGATGATTTTTATCGATGATAAGAGTCAGGTTCACCAAAATGATTAACTGAAAATGGACTATAACTTATGTAGTACTAAGATAATTAATCTAAGCTATGCACAACTATAAATAAAGTAAATGACTGTAATAAAGAAATATGCAAACAAGTTAATCAACCATAGAAAGGGAAATGCTAACCCTAGTGTGCAAGGGAGAGTGAGGAAAAAACTTAGTTGATATCAAATTTCTTTCGGGGAGTTTTGTAGAGTTTACAAGAAAAATCAGAAGAAAGTACGATTGTGTTGGAGTCTCAAAAAGGATGGATCTGGAGGGTCTAGCTGGATTGTAGTGCCTAGAATATGACTGGGGCACCCACGGGTGCTTTGGTCTGCAATCTAGGCACCTTGGTATATAAAAATATTTGAAACATGTTCTCATAGGGTCAGAAGGTTGTTTGAAACCCTCACTGTGTGTCGCATTAGATTTGCTACCCCACACTATATGTCACCAATAATTCAAGCTGATGTAAAGACCTGTAAAAGACAAAAAGAAGTATCAATTCCCTAAAAAAAATTCAAATGAATGGGTTGGGCTGACCTCATCTACCACAATAGTGGGATTACTAAACTGAGTGTTACACTACATTTTTGACCAAAATGTAGTTCTGGTGAGTGTGTGCATGTCATTTCCTCTGTGCTCTTATGCCAGTTTCACTTTGTGAAGTAGAGATCAATGACTAAATGTAGAAAATGTAATATTATGTGAGCATGAAATAGAATAGAATCCTCCCCTATGAAGTGTGATGCAGATGTCCTAGCCTTGTTCCTTGATGATGGAGCTATGTGGATGCAAGTGATCTCTAATGCAATAGATGGATGCAAATATAGATGGAGTGATAGTAGTATGTGATGATAGGTACCTCATTATGGTCTCATAACTTTATATTTATAGGGTTCTCTTGATCTAATATCGCAATTAACCCCGAAATGGCTGACCACCAAAAAGATAAGAAGAAGAAATGGCTAGAAAGATCCCAAAATGTGGAGGGAAAGTTCAAAATAGATCGGGGTGCCCCGATTGGGACTAGGGCACCCATGGGTGCCCCAGTACTGGCCTTGGTGCCCTGGTCGAGGCTAAAGTAATGGGAAATAGACGAAACTGACTCGGCATGTGGATGATAAGGTGTAGAAAATGACGAAATAAAATAAATCAAGATGGCCAAAAGACGGGGGTTAGTTAGTACTTTCTTCACTCAAGAACCTTCTAAATAGTAGTATGAGACTGGGATAAATAATTTCTAAAATGCATGATTTTGTGACTACATATTGAAAATAAATATTATTATGAGATTTGTGCATGACTCTATTATAACACATCAATCATTTTAAATCTACATAAATATTTTAAAATAAATATCAAGCACTTATATTGAAAATGCAAAAATAAGTGAGCTTACCAAAATTCATTGTGTGTCTCACCAAACTTCCTAAAAATAAACATTAATTATAATAAAACATTGCCAACTATTTTAAAAACTCAACACAATGTTCCAATAATGCATGAAGTAAAATAAGAACATTAGAAATGGTTATAAAAAATGCTTGTTGATATGGGATAACCTAAGCTAAGGATGATGTAACACAACACAATTTTATAGACAACTACTTTAAAGTAAAATATAAACAAAAGAGTATAGAAGCAAGGAAAACTAACCTAGAAAGAAAAGGAAAATATTTACAAGGTGTGAGCTTACTGAAAGAATTGAACACTAAGGTTCCATGTAGAAGATGGATCACATATATAAATAGTAATTGAGAAAGTGAACATTGAATGTAAATGGAACATCCGCACCTTTGAGCTTTATGATACATGATGTATTTTATAAAAGGAACTATAACCATATTGTTCCAATCCACAAAGATCTCAGATGCTAATAGAACATCACATTACATTAATTACAATACATTTCCAAACATTTCATAAATTATCTCATTAACCAGGATGTACATATAGGAGGAGGGAAGTGTATCTAATACCTAGATCAATGGTGAAGAAATCCCATTAATTTTTATTAGAAGTTAAGATGACTTCAAAAGACTAGCAAGCTAACTCCACACAATTGGTATGCTAACTCTAAGCAACTAGTAAGATAACTCCACCCAACTAGTGCACCTAAGAAAGCTACCCCAACAAGTGTAGGGATAACCCAAGTGTAAGAACTATCCTAATAATTAATAAAAGGATAAATATAATAACCTAGAGTAACATTTTCTTGTAAAATATCTACAATTTAGAAGGGGCCAATCTAGAGCTTAAAAAAGTTTTGTGTTTCCATTTTTTATCATGTGTCATATCCAATATTAGCACTAAGTTATATATTATAAATTCTTTTAATTTTAATATCTTATCAAAAAAGTGTTTGAAAAACTCTTGGTTCCTACTGAATTGTGTAAATACTTCCTCTTGTTTGTCTTCCAATTGCATTTGGATAAGGATTCTAGCATGAACTTAAGCATGAGGCTTCTCAAGTTCATTATAAAGATAGGGTCTATATCATGAAAAATATGGTAAGGGGTTGTTCCTAGTGTATACTTGATTCAAGTTTTGTCTAAAAAATGCATACTTGAGATGCTTATGCCAATATCTCATGTTTTCATCCAAAATATTCTTGATAACATCTAACAAATTTTTGTTAGTTGATTATGCAATACCGTTTCCTTATGCACAGTAGTTAGAAATAAATCTCAAAATAATTTAATGATCATATTCCTATTCTAATAATGATTTAGTATTGAAAGAAGGGCCATTGTCATATACTGGTGTGAAATTCATATGAAACCTTGTAATGATGTGGTCCTCAATGAACTTAATGAAAATTTCCATTGTATAGTTATGGGATAGATTCTCTTCTTCCCAATGCATATAGTAGTCATTAGCAGCGAGGATGAGATTTTAGTCAACTAAATAATTCTCTTTGATGATGCCAACAAAATATACTACCCATTTATAAAATGGGTTTATTTTAATAATAGGGTACAAGGGAAAGGTGGGATTGCACTCTTTATATGCAATAGTGCAGAAAATGTGGAAAATACTGATCTGAGTGTGCTCATCTTTGAATTAAAAGGGCCAATAATATCCTGATCTTAAGATCTGGTGCGTATTTGAATTTTATGACCCATGTCCAGTGCCATTTTTATCATATAAATCTTGCAATATTGTATAAGCTTCTTATTTTGGCAGGCATCGTAAATAGATTCATTTATGATATATGTGGTAGAGTATGTTATCTTTTATCATAAAGTTACTTCTCTTGAGGTGTAAATATCTAGGTTGATTACAATTAATATACAATGGATATATTTGGTTGAGTAAATTATAGACTATGTCATGGTGCCACTCATTGGGTGTGAGTGATTTGACCGTGTAATACTAGAAAAATAGATTTAGGTAAACCTATGCCACTACATAGTTTAGATACATTCTTATTAACATATTCATTGGATATATTTCTAATTCAAACTCTTAAATGAAGGTCATCCACTTGCCACAAAACTTTGCATCAACATGGCCTTTACTACATGATCGGACATAATAATAACCATGTTACTAAAAATATTTTAATGTGTAAACTTATTTACTACATTGATCAATACAAAGGTTTTATTTTCAATGGAAGAGAAGAAGATTTATGTGTTGTGCAAGGGTGTATCATAAATTCAATAGGACCTTCAGTCTTTTTTCTACCCTTTTCTAGTTTAGGAAAATTGTGCAAGAGTTCTCACAAGATAATGTGGAGATGAAGAAGGGTTGCACATAGTAAATGATAACTAGAATATGGTCTTGAGTAATATCTTCTTTTATCTCTGTTAATGTCATTTGTGTTGTACCTTTACATTCAAAATCGACATCTTTCTTAGAATTGTGTTCAATGGTCTTACTATCTCAACAAATATTGAGATAAAATTTCTCAAAAAATAGTATTTATTAAGAAATATTTTATTTCTTCTAAATGTTTGGGAAGAATATCTTTAAAATCAATTCATTCATATAAAGATTAATGGAATTTTCCATTTTAGAAATGATGTGCCCCAATATTTTTATTTTAATGACCCCAAGTACACATTTCTTTGAATTTATGGATATTTCATGCTCATGGAATCATTGCAAGAATGCATGAAAATATTTTACATGGTTAGAAAAATCCTTGGAGAAGACAGTGAGATCATCCATGTAGATAATGATGTATTGGCGAATCACGTCCTTAAATGCTATTTCCATGGCATGATGAAAGGTAAAACAAAAATTTGTTATAACTAATGTATTTCTTGTATATGAAAATATACTCCACTTGGTGGTGAATATTATTTTGATTTTATCTTCCTCTCATGAATTGACCTGATTATATCTCAAGTACCCATCTAGAAAAGGAATTTACACACCATGTTGGATTTACAGTGCCTCATAAAGGGATGGAAATGTATAGGTGTATATCTTACATGCCTTATTAAGAATGCAAAAGTATATGAAAAGGTGAATTTATGCACCCTTCTAGTGGACCATTATAAGGTTTAAAACCCATGTTGAGTGTCCTAATGGAAATATGATCTTTGCAATCAAAATATTTTTTACTTCCTTCAATATGAGAGGCTCAAACAATTCATATTGGGTTGGAAAAATTTAATAAGTATCAAGAGAGCATGCAAAATAGTGATGTGTGTAAGTGGGGTGAATCATTGCACAAGAGCTGGTTGAAGTGGCATGCACCCAAAAATTCTAATCCCGAGAATTAGCTAATTTTACATATATGAGATAAAAATAGAAAAATAAAGTTGGAGTGTAGATCACGCAAAGGTGAAAAGTGAGGAGTTGAAGATCAAAGAACATCTATTTTTGGGATAAAGTACATGCAAAGCAAACATGAAAGGTCATGCATGGATTGAGATAATAATAGAATTAAAGCAAATTTTATTTATAGGATTTAATCAATTATTAGGATTTTTAGGAAAGCATCCATGCCGTATGAGCTGATTTTGTATGTACACATGGATTTTTTTGAGCATTTAGTCTATTTTGGGAATGGATGGGTAGTGAAGGGAAAGTCCCTACAACTGTATATATTTATTTTACTTCATTATATCTGGACTACCGGTGTATGAAATAGGGTTGATGCTGATAGGATGTATTACAACTCGTAACTACATTTGGCACTATTGTTTTGTATTCAGCTTATGATATGTAATACATTTGTTATGAATGGATCAATATGGATGGATTTTTGTGATTGATGTGTCTGAATATTATGATCAGATGGTGAAATTGATCTTAAAGTTTATTTTATCTGTCATGTTTCCTTATTACATGTGTTTCCTTATCATATCTGTAATGATCTACTCTTGAATGTATGCTTTGATATTGGTAATCATGAACATGCATGCTAACATCTTGACAAGCCAACATAAAGGAGGGACCTAGTAGCTTCATGTGCTTCGAGTGAGCATTTAGTTCTGTTTAGATGAAGTGCTAACATGCATAGAAGTTAGGTGAAATAAACATGACACATTTTGGTTTTGTTTCCGAAACCTCTTTTCAAACTGTCTGTAAGGATGTTGCATGCAGATGGCGTATTAATTAACTCTTGAGAGCATTAAAAGTTATGTTGAAGATGGACAAGATAACTTTTCTCAAAGATATAGCACTAGACCTAATTTCAATACAAGATGGTGGGTGGAAGAAAACATTTATAATTCACTCTATGAGACGTTCTTCAACTTCTTTCCATTATAATTGTATGAGTGGCTTACAACGTATGATCAAAGGAAGAGTTGAATTTATAGGCGGAAGCTTTAGATGTAGGAATATTACCAGATGTTGTTTGATGCTAATGTGGATTGGAATAGAGCTATAGATAACTGGTGGGATGGTGTGCTGCAAAATTATACATTAGAGTATGTTATGTATACTAACTTGTGTCTAAAAGAGGTTGATTTTAGGTTCATGCGTGAGCCCAGAGGATCGTATTTAAGCTCTATTCCATTGGAGACTCAGATCTTGATTAAAAAACTAGATTTAGAAACCCTTCCTATGGCTAGCTAAATTTTCACCATGTGTACAGGCAGGAGCATGCATGGAGAAATATTGAAGACCTGGCAGTAGAAAGGAAGAGAGAGGAAATAGGACTCAAGTATAATGAGGCATGGGAGAGGGAACTAACAAAGAGGTAAAATGTTGAGGAGTCTATGGAATTATGGAGGATGATGGATCATGAAGGATTTGAAGTTCTCATGAAAGACAAGGATCCAGAGCATCAAGATCTCCCAACCTTAGGCAAGCGCAATATAGAATCCACTTTGGCCTTAGATGAGAGTGTGTTAGAAGAGAGAATGAGGGATGTAAACATGCATCTGATCCCATTTAGCTACCTAGTCATTACATTTGGTGTTCTAAATTCATTGGTAGTCAATGAGAAGCATGCTAGTATAGGAAATCCAGTAACTATGGGAAGGTATCATTTTACGTTGAATTGATAAGTACATCATAAAAAAACACACCTATGATAGTGCATATGATATCATTGTTTGGAGGTATGAGTGGAGGTTTGTTTTCAAATGTGTCATTAGGATAGAGTGTGGGTGTGTAGAATATTAGAAGTACTTCAGGGATTACTGTGAATTTGTTGACCATGGGATTTCACTTTAGCACTACATTTGGGATGTAAGGAAGTGCATCCATTGGTCTACTGCCCACTATAGGGGACATAGGAGGATCATGATCTAGTGGATCACGTGGATTAGGGGGTAGAGGAAATACTAGTGGAGGCTTTAGTTTTGGATCTTGTGGGCAAGGTCCACACACATAGTAGCCTCCTTAATTTTACTACAAGATGTCTCTCCACTTACCAGAGTATAGAGGTATTGAAGATGCATCAAAATATGTGCACAAGTTTGAGCTACTATGGAATAGTAAGGGAATTACAACTTTAGATAGAAAGGCAAGCTAATTTTCTACTACTCTTCAAGGGCATGCACATAGATGGTATAGAAATTATGACTCACTTCAGACTGTGATGGATTATGTTGCTTTGCACTACGTGTTTCTAGCTGAGTTTCATATTCTATATTTTGAGCAAAAGATTATCAATGTGCTCAAGGATATCAAGCAGGGTTTAGCTGAGAGAGCGAGGGAATACGACATGCATTTTAAACCTCTGTTGTCAAAATTGTCCTATGATATCCATCCTAGTTAGCATGCACAATGGTTTGTTGGTGGATTATTAACTCCTTTAAGAAGAGTGTTATCTCATAAGACTTATGTGGATCTGTGTGAGGCCTTAGAAGTAGCTCTACATAATAATATGGTTGGAAGCATTGATACTAGAGTAAGCCCATTTTTGGAAGCACATATTTCAAAAATGGTGAAGTAGCTGGAGAATATTTCTACTAATTTAGCTCATGAGACACGTAAGTGTACAAGTTGTGAGGTTAAAGGACATAATAAGGATAATTTCCCACATAAGTCAATGTGTGCATTGATGTTGAATTGCAATGTCTATCACCTCAACCATGATGATCGAGATTGTCCTCTATTGCTACGTGCTATCCAGAAGAAGGTGTCCATGTATTATAAGATATACAAGTCCCATACTCACGACACTGCTTACTATAGACTGATTGATCACATCCACAAAGCCATTAAGACATGAGTGTGTCAAACTAGTGTGGCGAAAGGCTCAAAGGAGCAGGAAGGAAAAAATAATGAAGGGCACACTGATAGGGATAACAGTAATAAAGGATTTTGTAGAGGATATAGAGGATGAGGTCATGGTGGTAGTAGAGGAGGCTTTACTAGGGAAATCTACAATACGTGTGGATCTATTGATCATTATCAGTGTGAGTGACCTCAGAATAATCTTCACTCATGGTGTGGGAAACAACACAAGTTAAAGGAATGTCTGGATCTATATGATGACATGAGTAAGAATAAGAATCAAGATAAGGGCGAAGAGATGATTGAGGTATAACACGTCATTTCTGATCATTGGATGCTTAAGAAGACACCTAATCCTGATTTACATATTGTGAAGGTTAAAACATGCACTGAGGTTATGCACACACATGATCCTTTGAAGGGTAATCCATTCTTTACAAATGGGAAAATTGATACATGATAGGTATCTAGATGTTGCACAATGGAAGGAAGTCTACCAGGAGATGATGAGAGTTATTATAGAACTACACTGAGAGATACAATGCTTCAAATAGAAAGCAAACGAGAGAGAACAAAAAAATAAAGTTGAGCTCCCACAGAAGGATGTGGATGACTTAAAGGAGGTGTGTTAGGATGTTGCGATGAAGATAATATCATTCATATACTAGGGGAATGACTACAGGAAAAGGTACTGTATGCGCTAGGATCTGAGCTCGAAGAGACATGATACTTCATGCAAATCTACCACCTCAGGATCATGAGTTCGTACAAAGAAGATTACAATGGATGATGTAATTGATGGATGTTTATTGTACAACATATTGATTCACACTGGAGCAGAAGTAAATGTGTTGACTATGGCTACTTGGAATCAGATGGGTAGACCAATATTACCTCCATATTAAAATGTGTTGTACGTGGAAAACAAGACTAGGGAAATTCCTATTGGGGTACTGAAGAATGCATCTATCACTATTCAAGGAACCATGTTTACTAGGGAATTTGAGGTATTGGAGCATTGAAGAAGTAGATAATTTTTCCATCATTACTTAGATGATCCATGGTACTATACTAATAATGTTGATCTACACTTTATCAAAAGATAAATTATTTTGTAGAATAATGAGGAGTGCATGATTATACCCCTACATGATAATAAGACAGAGAATTATGTTAAGCCCTTGAGTGGAGATGAACTTAATAAAATATATGTATCATACCATGAGCACAATCTAGAGAATATAGAATAACTCAATAGAAGGCATGTCATATCAGTAGGTAGACACACAGCCTGTAAGTGACACTACTAGTGTTGCTTATGATAACTAGCCTCATGGAAAACATGAAATAGTCAGGCGCGAGGTCAAAATAAGACTCACTAGAATGATTAGACCATCGCTTGTTGAGGCAACTACAATATAACCATGTACCAAGGTATACTGGTGAAGGGAACCCTCGATGCATTTTTACGTGTGCCATTGAGACTTGGTGCCTAGAATGAATGGGATAGAAGAAATTTGTTCAGTTCTATATTTTGCACGATGACAGTAGAATGCATTGGTGGGAAACACATAGAGATGATCCTTTTGGAATGGCGAGAAGTGAGAATAACCTTTTCTAGTAGGTTTAATGAAAGAAATGTACCTACATCAAACATTTTGAACTTTAATGAGAAGTCTCTTGCCTCTCATCACGTCCATGAATGTGAGAGAACATTGGCACAGGGAAAGGAGGCCTTACTTCCATCACCATGGGTACATAAGTTCTACTCCACATAATGCGCCTACACATGCACATGGTATGTCCATGTTGAGTTGAAAAGAGAAACAATAAATTGGTAAGAGATGAATTTAGGTATGATTGAAAACTTTTAATTAATTTTTCTATTAAGCCTCCAGTCCATGAAGCACTGTAGATTATGAAGCACCTTAATTTAGGAGATAGCATGAAGGATGAAGAAATCATCGCTGGAGTTTGTTCAGGGAACCTGATCTTGAGGCACGCCTTGTTCTTGAGGAAATAGAAAAATAAAGAAGATATGTTTTGTGGTCCTAGAAGGATAAAAGGAAAAGCGAAAATTGGCGTACATGATAGATAATGAAGAGGTTTATAACTTGGATGATTGACCAAAATTAAGGTATGCGCATGAGGTGATTGATATTAGAGATGAGAAGGCACATGCATATCATGCACCTATGAAGACAAATAAGGTTAACATTAGTACAGAGGTAGAGCCTAAGGAGGACATGATTGGTGATTATTGGTCAGATAAAGAAGTGGATAATATTATTGAACTCTTGTGTGAATTCTATGATTTATTCCCATGGGGCTACCATGAGTTGAAGGGAGTGCACCCTTCCTTGGGAGAAATGAAGATCAAGATGAAGGAGGGAGCATGACTAGTTAGGAAGAGGCCTTATAGGATGAATCATAATTTGTGCGTGAAGGTAAAGGAGGAAATTGACAAGATGCTCAAGTCTATAATAATTGAGCCTATTGAAGAATATGAATGGGTTAGCCCCATGGTCATAAACATTAAGAAGGATGGGAGGATAATGATTTGTGTGGACTATAGAGAAATCAATGCTTCATGTGTTATTTTTCCTTTCCCTACCCCATTCACAGAATAAATTCTTGAGGGAGTTAATAGGCGTGAGATATATTCTTTCATAGATGGATTTTCAGGTTATCTCCAAGTATGCATCACAAAGGAATACTAGGAGAAGACAAATTTCACCACTGAATGGGGAAGTTTTGCATATACAGTTATACCCATTGGATTGAAGAATGTGTCAGCGGTGTTCTCGTGCATTGTTTTGAAAACATTTCAAAGTCTTATTCATAAATTCTTGTAGGTATATTTGGATGATTAGATAGTAAATGGATTGATCAAGGATCATTGTGATAATCTAATGCTCATGTTTGAGAGGTGAAGGTATTTGAGCATCTCTCTCAAAATTAAGAATTACATTTTTGTAACACCTTTTGGCACCTTACTTGGGAATATAATTTGTAAGGAAGGATTATTAGTAGACCTAAAAATGATAGCTATGATCTTGGGTTTATAAGAGCCTAACAATCAGAGTGAAGTGCATGGATTTTTGGGACATATGAGTTATCACAAGAAATTCATTAAAGGCTATGCAAATATTGCCGCACCTTTGGAATAACTTCTGAAAGCTAAAGGAAAAATCTATTGAGGTGACGCACAATAACAGGCATTTGAAACATTAAAGGAGAGGCTCGCCACTACACCTATTTTTCATTTTCCTTCATGAGAAAAACCTTTCATTTCCATGTTGATGTCTCTAGCATAGAAATGTGCACAGTGTTGGTCAAATGAGAGGAAGGAATTGTCAATCATCTAATTTGATTTGCAATAAGGAATTTGACACTCGCAGTGTAGAATTATAAAACCACTAAGTGTGAGGTTTTTTCTATGATCTACACCCTACACAAGTTCACGAAGTACTTGTTAGCAACACCATTTATTTTATACACAAATCATATGGAGCTCAAGTATTTGGTCAACAATCCTATTTTGTAAGGGCACATTTGTAGGTGGATACTTTTGTTTCAGGAGTTTGATTTCATAGTTGTTGTGAAACCAGGAAAGAGTAATCCAGGGTGTGATCATTTATCAAGGATCAATTCTTGTAAGGACATATAGAGCATTGATGACACAATGCCAAATGCACAAATTTTTAGGTTAAATCATGTTCCCAAAGACTTGGAGGATATTGTAGTATTTTTGTGCACTGAGCAGGAACCTGAAGGAATGAAAACATTGGAGAAAATAGCCTGTTATACGCGTGGCACTTTATCAGTTGATTGGTGGAAATTTGTACAAGCTGGGTCATGATGAAGTTTTACACCATTGTGTTTTAGAGCATGAGTGCGAAGATATTATATAAGAAGATCATAGTTTAATAGTAGGAGGGAATTACCCTAGTGATGCTAGAATGTGCAAAATTCTAATGGCTATAATTTGGTGGGATACTTTGTACAAAGATACTAATGAATATATCAAGGAATGCGATCATTATCAACACCTTGGGAATCTTAGGAATAGAGATGAGATGTTGTTGTGGCCTATTGCAAGTATTGATCTTTTTGAAAACTGGGCTATTAAATTTGTAGGTCCCATTTCACCACCCATGCATAGGACTGGTGCGTGATACATTATCACCTAAACTAACTATCTAAAAAGGTGGGTAGAAGTATCACCTATAAAGGATTGTACAATGACCACAAAAACAATATTCTTATGGGAGAATATTATTAGCTGGTACAACTGTCCATTAAGCTTGACAAGTGATAGAGGAACTCATTTGTTGAATGAGACAATAAAAATATTTTTGGAAGAGTTTATGGTGGCACACCATAAGCCTACTTCTTATCACCTATAGGATAATGATATTTTAGAAGCTTTTAACAAGATTCTGGGACAAACATTGACAAAAATATGTGATGTTGGAAGAAAATATTAGGATGATAAAGTTTCAGTTGTACTTTGGACATATAGGAACACGTATAAGATATTGAATAAGGCCATACCTTTTCAGTTGATGTTTGGTGCAGAGGATGTATTTCCTGTTGAATTCATGTTACCATCCCTGCATATTGTGCGTGCAGGTGGACTTGTTGATGAGAAATATATGGAAGAGCACATTTATAAACTAATGTAGTTAGATGAGTGGTGTTCCATTATGTGTTGGATCCAGAATATTGAGAAGGTTAGACAGAAGGCATGACATGATAAGCACATTAATAACAAGAGATTTATAGTTGACAATATGGTCCTTCTCTATGACTCCAAGTTTGTGCACCAC
Organism: Taxus chinensis; assembly: GCA_019776745.2. Taxonomy (NCBI): domain Eukaryota; kingdom Viridiplantae; phylum Streptophyta; class Pinopsida; order Cupressales; family Taxaceae; genus Taxus; species Taxus chinensis. The sequence goes on along the minus strand of CM034146.1, from coordinate 192,028,013 downwards.
CCATGGAAATCAAAAGTACATTGGTTGGGACCTTTTATGGTAACCAAGATGCTTGAATAAGGAAATTTTTAGTTATAGGCACTCGATGACACCATGTTTACCGGTTACTTCAATAGGAGTAGGTTGAAGCCCTACTATAAATAAAGCTTCTTGGTGTTTGTAATAAGGTAGTCTTGCCATTTAGATTAGATTTTTCTTTCATGTGTTTCCTTTCATCATTTATATGATTTGTTATTCTTTATTTCTTTTTTTTATTTCAATAATCATGCTTGCATACAAGATGCTGATTACTATCTATTAGGTTCATGTGCAGAGGACCGCACATACTTTTAGTGTGGATGGAGCAAGTACAAGAAAAAAGGAATCTATTGGTGTTGAGATTCAAGTGCAGGTTGGCACACAGGTATATATATGGGTAGGAATATGAATGTCCTCTGAAGGGTTGGTACACACAAGAGAAAGGTTTTATAGGTGCTTTGGATGGAGGTGCTCATTGGAATTTTTATCAGATTAAAGAGCACATATGAGAAAAGGTTCACACAGTGTAACACAAGATAGGCAACAACATCGTAAACAACTTAGTATGAGGCACAGAGGATTATGTACTTTGACATAGGGAGGCACACGTAAGGATTTTTGTGGCCGAGAAGTAGTAGGCACACCAAAAGGTTATGACTAGGGTGCAAAAGAAAGTAACAAAAAGCATGTAAAAGTGAAAAGATATCATTAAATATGGGTATAGTGGTAGGTGAGGAGCAATTAATGTGGGAAAATTGGAAAAATCTATAAAAGGAGTGCATGTGACTTCATTCTTACCTTGCATATTTGATTTTTTGAGCCTTGAGGAGTGAATTGAAGATCGAATGAGTGCAAAGTGTGATTGTAAATGAAGAGAACATCTAACCAATTGAATTTGATCATGGTCATAGTGGAGCTCTCCCATAGGAAATGTGAGACTGAGTGAAAGGAGTGTGAAAAGTAGGGTTAGAGGAGCTAGGGTAAATTGAGAAGAAGAAACTAAAAATAGGGCATGTGAGTTTGGGGTTACAGAAGTAACAAAAGGTAGATAAAGGAAATGTTAAGTTATAAGTGAGAATTTACACCAAAGAGAGCACTTTCAGCAACCACAAATGGGAAGGAAAGGAAAAAACCAGAGGTGGAAGTAGAAGATGCACTAAAAGAGAGATTCTCCTAAATATAATATCCTAATGGCATCATTATGGGGCATGTTTTGGAATCAGATTGATAAGGAACTGATAAAAAGACCAAGTTGTGGACTGAGGATGATAAAAATATATACGATGATGAGGGATACAAAACCTTGGATAAATATAGAGTTAAATCTATGAGTTTCCATATTTTGGAAAACCATAAAGACTCTATAAATGGTTCATGTCAATAGTTCATGAGGAATCTTTCTAATTTGCAGGGAGGTAAGTGTGCATCACCACACCTTTAATTGCAAGGCTTACAGGATTACGGAGCTCAGAAACTGTATTTTCTAGTGATATAGATGATGAAGTATGTGTGGAGGCCACTTTTTTTGAGTTGGATTATCAGAAAGGAGGGCTCACGATGGACGTGTCAAAGGTAATTAACCCTATGGTTAAGATTCTTGCTCACCTTTTGAAAAAAATTAATAATCAGAAGTTTTGGGGCCAAGTGAATAATAAATGGATTTATATTGCAAAGAAAATGGTGGAGGGGACTATCTACAACCTTTATGCATTCATAGCAGAAGGTATTATTGAGGAGGCACACAAGGGTGAAAATATTATATGGGGTGCAATCCTTCTTTCAATTGTGTTTCCAGAGATTGGGTAACCAAATGGCTCTAAGGAACAAATATGGCAGTACCTACTAGAGAAAAAGTCACTGGCTGAAAGGTTTGAAAAATGTACATGTGATGGAGCCACGAGTGGTGCATACAAGCTTAGGCTGGAGTATTGGTACCGAAGAATGTGTGAGGCCTTTGAACATGAATTACGCATACCAAAATACTTGTTTACAATGGTAGATGGGGAAAAAGAGTTTTTGATGTATCAACACTATTGTATTGGGAGGTTCAAATGAATACTAGTAAGTGGAGCCCTTGGTGTAAGATCCCATATGTGTTTACAACGTGTTATTTTCAAGATTTAGTGAAAAAAATATTAGATGTGCGGAAGCTCATATTTGACACAGATAAACTTGATTGTGACTACCATATGCTCCACAAGACTTATGTATATCTAGGTAAGTATTCCTACATTAATACTATGATATCAGTTGATATCATCATTAATTCTATGACTTTGCAAATTAGAAATGTGGGTGTGGCTAAGGTGTATATCAACCTTAATCCTATATTGGTGAATAAGAAGTATATTGAAGATGATTTCAAGCTCCACTTTATAAGGAATCTAAATATTTCTTTTCCTCATTATATTCTCAACTCCCTAGAACACTCTATTCTTGAGGTCCAAAATCATACCAGTGTTATCCCTCTCCATCAAGGCCTCATTATGCTGCTTCACCACCACTACCTTTCCCGGCACCCCTACCTCCCCATAACCCTGGTCCTTCCACTTTCCCCACTATTCCTTTAGACCAAAGGAATATTAGGTTGAAAAACCATTTATACCCTCTAAACCATCCTTTCCCTTCCCAAAGGAATCTTCATAGCTACAAAGACATTGAGACTGCTAAAGAATTGTTGCATATAAGAAACCCTAAAATTTCCTCTATTATGGAGAAGAAGGAAGATCTAAAAAATAGAATTGAAAAAATGGAAAAGGAGTTAGAGGCATTGAAAAAATAGCTCAAACAGATTTCCAAGAGAGAAGGAAAAAGGAAGATGCAAGATCATCCTAGTCAGATTCTGGAAGTTTACAAGAAGCTCAATTCACTGGCTAACAGAGAGGGAAATTCAAAAGGAAGACATGATTGCACCATTTCTACTCTCAAGGCTATCTATAACTTCATGGAGTAGCATGTCAAAAGTGTTTACATGCTCAATGTTATTCTAGCGGCCATTGCAGAGGCAGGACCAGAATGTGACCTGATTCTCTCCCAGTTGAAAAAAAATGATCCCTCCCACATCACAACTATAGCACTCTCCACCTCTCTGCAGAAGATGAGGATAAAGATTGATAGAGTAGACAAGTGAAGATTGTTCTTAATTCTGGTTAACTAATTTTTAACTGGTAGGATGTTGTTTTCTTATTTCTTTGTTACAGTTTTGTTCCTGTTTGGTCCTTTTTGTATAGTTTCTTAATAAATATAGTTATTTACTCATGTATTATCTGGATGTTGATCCATAATAGTTGTATTAACTACATTATCTATCTTCTAAGACTTTTTGTAATAGGGTATAGTCCTTTCAAAACTATCAATTGCATTATCTGATTTATCTCACTTTTGAGCCCTTTTGTAATAGGGTATAGTCCTTTCAAAAATATTTACCAATAATTTAAAAAATAAGTTCAAGATCTTGAATATTCCTACAGAGAAGCATACACTCAGCACAAGGAATAAGCACAATCCTCCTCCTCATAGAACATAAGAAGAATATCTTAAGGATGAGGAGGAGGAGATGGAGGATGTTGGCGCACTGGATCATGGCACGAGAAGGCATTAACTACAAGAATCAAGAGGTCATGTGAAGATAGTCCTTCAAGGTAGGAAAAATAAGAGGTGAGGATTGATCCTGAAGCTGAGGAAATAGAGAAATAAAAGAGCGAAGGTAGTGTAGTTGAGTAGGGTGGTAAAAGAAAGTTGAAGAGAAGAACCAAAACATAGGGTGGTGACATGAAACCACTTAGGAGGTTTCCTAGGAAATCTCTTATTAAACCAAGCCAATGGAAGAAAACAAAGAGAAGGTGCAAGCTTGTAACACATGAAGAGAGTGAGTAAGAATACATATTATATGAAGCTATGCACAACACAAGGTCCTCACCCATTATTGATGGAGAAGGAGAGGAGGAGCATAGAAAAGAAGAAACCTAACACGATACAAAAATTGCAAGTGAGTGCAAGGAGGAAGACTCCACTAGAGGTGATGAAGAAAAGGAGAAGAGTGCAAAGGAACCATTGGGTAAAGATAGGGGTGCATCGGTTGAAGTTCTAATTACAGGCATAGAGACATATATTCCCAAGGGCAAGTGGTTTTATAAGAAAAAGGAAGAAGAATTTTTTGGTTACGCTTGACTTGGGATATGTTAATGATCCTTCTAAAATTATCCACGTGAGGTTCCAGAGTACCTTATCTAATAACAAGTTATACTGGTGGGAGATGATAGACTTGAAGGGAAAAAATATACGTACAAGGAAGATGCTGAGCTGGAAGATGTAAACACATATAGATGAACCAAAGTTTAATGTTAGCGATGATGCATGCATAAGTCACCAGATGAAGAAGTCTCCTCAAGTGACCCACATCATAGTGTAGCCTACAAAATTCACAGATGAACAGGCTAGTAATGATTTGAAAAAAATGGTGGCAAAAGTGGCTCGAAGAAATTTGGATGAGGGGAAAACCATTAAATCATTGCTGGAAGAAAAAAAGAATAAATAAGAAGAGATCCAATGACTAACATATGAAAGAGATAGAGCAGAGTGAAAGAAAAAGGTTGTCCTATGTATGGTAGAGCATATAGGAGGAGATCTTGGAAGAGAGCCAAAAATATGAGGAAAAGTTCAATGACAGGTTTCCCTCTGCATTACATTATTCATAGTGCTTGGTACAAATACTATTAAAGGAAATGATAAGTGATCAAATTCCAAGTGAAGAGGAGATATCTGCAGAGGAGGAATAAAATAAAAATGTTATAGCACACTAGATTATAGGGTACGGTGTCTTGTTACAAACATTGAAAGATGAACTGAAGAACTTAGGATGGGCACTAGATAATTGCAAGGATCCAGAGAAGATCCTTAAAGCATACACAGTCAAAGAGGAAAATGATGTCCTAATAGCTAAGAAGGATCAATCCCTAGGGAGAGAGGAGAAGTTGGATGTGGTAGCAAAGAAGTGCAATGCACTTAAGGCATCTAGGGAACCTCACGAAACACAAATAAAGGATCTAGGGGTGTTGGTGGCATGAAGAACAAATATCTTGAAAGGATTAGTATTAGGCCTTGTTGGAGTGACAAGGGAGCTGAAGAGAAAGGGTCATGACATGACTCTAGATGAAATGGATAAAACAATTGGTGCATTCTTAGATATAGTGAAGAAGGGGCTCGAAGAGTGGAATGAATTGGAGACTAAAATAAATACAGAGTACCCTGAACTTCTGCAGCTAGATGAGGAGTAAGGTGCACTGGTAATTGTTCCATTTAATTCATTCTATCATTCTTGTATGGTCATTATTTATTGTTTTTATTCTTTAGAGAGATAAGTTGAGCAACCCCATTACTAAGGACGACAATGTAATTAGTGTGGGGTAATTTTGGGTTGGAAAAATTTACTAAGTATTAAGAGAGTGCACATAATAGTGAGGTGAAAAAGTGGGGCGCGTGAATGCGCGCAAGAGCCAGTTTAATTGGTGCGCACCCAGACAGTCTAATCCCAGGACTTAGCCAATTTTGCATCTAGGGGCTAAAAATAGAAAAAGCAAGTTAGAGTGTGGATCTTCTAAAGGTGAAAAGTGAGGAGACTTGAAGATCGAGGAATGTCTATTTTTGGGATAAAGAGCATGCAAAGTGAAGATGAAAGGTCATGCATGGATAGAGTTAATAATACGATTAAAGCAGAGTTTATTTATAGGATTAATCTATTATAGGCTAGTAGAAAAGCATGCATGCTTTATGGCTTCTTTTTTATGTGCGCATGGCTATTTTTTAGCATGAAGTCTATTTTGAGAATGCATAGAAAGTGAATGGAAATTCCCCACCCCTATATATATTTATTCTAATTCATTGTATTAGACACCAGTGATGTAATATGGTTATGATGCTCTAATGTAATAGCGTGTGTGACTCTTTGGCACTATTTTCATGTATTCATCTTCTGATATGTAATACCTTTGTTATGAATAGATCAATGTGGATGGATTATATTGATTGATGTGTTTGAATATGGTGATCACATTATGCAATTGATCTTAGTGTTTATTTGATCTATCATGTTCCCTTATTACATGTGTTTCCTTATGATATTTGTAACTACTCTTGAATGTATGCTTTGATATTGGTAATCACGAACATTCATGCTAACATCTTGACAAGCTATAACAAATAAGAGACCTGGTAGCTTCACACACTTCAGGAAAGCATTCAGATCTATCTAGATGAAGTGTCAGTGCACATAATAGTTAGGTGAAATAAACAAGCTACAATTCATTTATGGGCCTCTACCTTTCGCAAAATGGTTTCACACAAAGCTTTAGTGGGATAGTATGGGTGAGAAACGAGGGATAACATATATTCAAACAAGTTTATCTCTATGCTATGACATATTGGTATATTTTGAATGTATGTACCAAGTCTTCTCTCTCCTATGGGGTGCAAAATTTTCCTATAAGCACATGTTTTGTATCACCAATGTATCCCAAGTTGTGAGACTAGTATTGGGAATTCCTTGGTGGGGAAGTGTCTTCATCATTATATTCATGGTGATACATATCAAATAAAATCTCTAAGGATATGATGTTTATGGGAATGTCCTTTTTTAGGTTCTAAATTCCATCTTCATACCATTTAGGTTCCTCCTTGTTAATCTCATCTATGATTTTTGTTTTAAATGCTTAATGATTACAGAGAAATTCAAGGATATGATAGTCATCATTGAACACCTAAAAGTGTTCAATGTTGTCTAGGATGGATCGATAAGAGATCAATTTTACTAATAAATGCTTGAGATTCAAACTTGGTATTGGTAGAAGAGTTTTGGATGCATAGGCTGTTGCATCCACAACATTATTTTGGTTGTGGGGTATGGAAAAAATGTAAAATACATGAAATATTTAACATCTTCCATACCTAGCTCTTATATCTAGATAGGAAATTGTCATGGAAAATTTACTAGTTCCATACTTAGTTATCAATTGTGTACCTCCAAATGATCTTAATGACTTAGAACATTTCAATAAAGAAAACTACAAACCATGCATAAGCGGTTCACTTATTTGACATTATTAGTATACTGTAAATAAAGTATTTATCCTTCGTAATACATTTTTCATTTATGGTTGATAAATTTAACACATACACACTATCCTTATCACAATTTATACCCATCAAAATACATGGTACAAAGGAATTATTCCATTTTTCAGATCTTGTGGTTTATAGGAAGTGACAGGGTATTCTTCTTCGATTACTACACAATGGGAGTTTTTGCATATTCCTTCTACTTTAGGGTATTCTGTAATGGCTTATGTATCTTGTGTAGGGTTTTTCACAAGATTTTTCATCCACATTTGGTATGGTTGATTCCATGTATTAGCCATTAGCAGGGAAATTCACAATTGTTTGTATAAAAATATGTGCCTCTTCTTGAAATCTTATGGGGGTGTGATATGTTTTTGACCATTTTTTTCTTGCTTATCAATTACATATTGGTTTGCACACGGAGCCTCTTTTGATTATGTATAGAGAATAGATAATAATTTAGAGCATGAGTATTTAGGGTGTGACTTTGAATGCCCACAAAACTAGTTGGGAAAAGTGTGAAAGTCCAATACTTCCATTTCTCCAAATGCCAAATAGTCTTCCTTAAAATTTCATAATAGGGATTCTTAGTCTAATTCCCATCTTACATGTAATTCCTATTAATCAGTGCTCCTTCATTTTTCAAATCCTCTTCCATACATTGATCACGTGGTTCTTTAGGACAAGGTTACATAAGAGGTTTTTTGCAATCTAAGAATAATACTTATAATTTATACAACACCTTATTTTCCAATTTATATACTCCTACCTCAAACTAATAGTATAATATATCACTAACATTTTTTTTATTTAATGATCATAAATTTCATACGATGCTTCTAATCAATCCTTATTTTATTTGTAATTCCATGCCATGATAACCACATCTATTATAATTTTGTCCCCATGTAGCCATTGCGAGTGTGTGACCAATCTCTATGCAAAATCATACCATATTCCTTAAGATTGTACACCCCTTAGATATCAAGTAACTTCTGGAATCTTATATTTGAGGTGAGTTGCATATGGATGTGTGTAAGTTCCACAACTATGTTCACCTCTATCTTGTCTAGTTACACCACTTTGTGACTAGATTTTGTGATGTATAATTCTAACTGCTAGAAACTTGAAGATGGAATGACATATCCCAAAGATCCTAAATCAACAAAATAGTGGTGTAAGCTCTTACCAAGAATCATAAATGTTAGAAAGAAAGGGGGAGATTCTAACTTCTCTTTATATGTAGCTACATGTGCATAAGTTTATTTTCTTGTGGGGTTCTTGGGTGTAGATGACATGGATTTGAGTAGGGTATCCTTTTGATTTCTAATTCAAAGAAGCTTAAACATGCATATATTGTTCTTTATTTTTCATAAGTCAACATCAATGTTATATTATATAGGGATTTGGTTTGTGGGGCATGAAGAGTTTCAGATATCCTTTGTGGTTCATGCATTACTAGGTCCTTTAGGTATGAGAGGATTATTTAATGAGTAGGTTTCATATGGAACTTGAAAGGAATTAGGATGAGTATAAGTAGTCATAATATCATGATTTTTATTGCAGAGGAGATAATTGTCTTATTTTAAGTACTGGAAAGCGTGAAATTCCTCTAATTTTTCCTTGGGTTCATTATCACCTCCCTTGGGAATTCATAGGTTTTCAATACTAAGGTTTTCCTAAGGTGGTTCTCAGTGTCTTACGCACTATCTTCAAGCAGGGTAACTATTTTAATATTATTAATATCCTTTTGGAAGATGCTAGAGGTTGTGTGGAATTTTGGGAAATCCTCCCCAGAATGGTCTGAGGTGTTGTGAATTATGCACAAATATTGTAGGGATAAATATACCAAATTGATAGAAATAGGAAAATGATCAGGGATACTAAAATTTTGTGCACTTTTTTCCAAAGGATAGGCATGCCCCCATTGTTTGGTTTAGTATTCTATTATCATTATTGCACTGGAAATTAAAATTTCGTGTAGTGTAACTAGTTGATGGTTGGATCTAATTTAATTATGCACCCTTCCTTTACATGTTAATCATATTATTTTACAATCTTTGGATAATTTGGTACATGTTCCCATTTTTTCTATTAGAGGTGGGATATGTGGGCGTGGAATTATAAGGTTGGTTTTTCAATGAGTGCACGACATGACTAAGTATGTAAATTTTCCCATAGAGTTTTGTACAGGGTTTATATATATTTGATTGGTTGTAAGAAATGAAAAATATTTATTTGTTGCGTATGATGCGAACTAATTATATGTGAGGGCATGGAGGAAGGAATAGAATCCAATGGAGTGGGAAAATGTGCATACATTGGAATTCACACACTAGGGATTTGATTGTTTATAAGGTCATTGTGCATGATCATGTGACTATGATTTGTGCTTGGTTTTAAAAGAATATTTCCCTAAAGAAGGAAAAATTCCTACATAAAAAATACCTTGACATATAATTTATTGGTTGATTTTGAGAGCCTCTTCATAAGAAAGGGCCAAAGTGGTTGAGGCAGTAGGTGTGTGGTGTAAAAACATAGTCATGAGGGGATCTAGTGCTTTGATGTAGGTTTGCATTACCACATATTAGGTTTGATTATAAGTTTTTTTAACCTACCAATAAAAGTTGTGAAATTGGCCTTTGAAGTATCTCATGGGATCACGATGTTCCATGTGTGTGGTTGTAAATTGAAGATATAAGATATTTGGGTTGACTAGGATGGAAAAGAATTCAATGAAGGTATTATTTAGGTTATTCCAAGAAGTAATAAGACTATGGGGAAGGCATATGTACTAGATATATTATCTCTCCTATAGCTCATACAAAGAATAGCTATAAGTAGCATCCTTGTGTTATATGTTTTTCCTTGTGAGGTTGTTCTTATAGGCATGGATGTGCTCCTTGAAAGTTTTGGTTCCACTATGCACATACTTTTCACAAACCTTTATGGGATTTTTGGGTATGTTTTCGATATCCTCTAGGGATCTTGGGGGGATCAATGATGTTTCTTAATTATGTTTTCATGATCGATACTCATGGTATGATGAATCTATTAACAAAGGATGCAGTAGCATGAGATGAAATTCTTGGAAAAAGAGTTTCACTTTCGGTGGATTTTCTTTGTTTTATCTACACTCCTTATGGGTTTGAAGGATTAAAATTTCAAATTATTATTTAAAATACTTTAATCTATAGTGTAGAAGCTTACTAGTTGGCAAGGGGGGCCTCCTTATAGTGCTAGTAATGTTTATCACCACAAATGTTGCGCTTATTTCCTCCTTTTATAGTGCTAATAATTTTAATCACAGAGATGAAATATGGGCACGTACAAGAACTTGCAACTTAGAGAGGGCTCTACAAAAATGAAAAAGGATATACCTCTCTCAAAATGAGGGAGCGCATGTGAGGAAAGTAATTACACAATGTACTAAGTACACATGGATATCCAAAAGGTTTAATCACACAAGGTCTTGGTGGCCATATGAGTTTTTAGGAATAGCTCAAGGTGGATGGTGGATGTATGATTTCATGATGGAATTTTCTAGTTTAGTCCTAATCATAAGACACTAATGACTTGGGAATCATTCATAATAGGATGCAACAATAAAGATACAATTGATTTATGTTCATTTATAGCCTAATTAGTACATGAAACCGGTTAACATGAATATTTATCTATGAGTATCACATTTAATATGAAAAAATAACTTTATGTGTTGATAATAACATTTAAATCATATTTCTAACAGAGTTGTAAAATATTATAAATAAGAAGTAGAGAAGGGAAGAAAGATAAATAAGTAGGAAATTTGTAAGGAGAGATCCATATCACTTGATTATCAAGATCTTTCAAAACCATTACTAGGATCATATTAGTATGCACTGGATCAAGACACAAACAAGTGCAAGAGTTTGAGAAAATGACTAAGCTACCCAGAGTTGAACATGATATTGTCGGAGGTGCAATATGCACACCCTAGATTTATAGTCACTAAATTGGAGGATATTGCAATCAATAAAAAAGGAGGATCCTTTAACATTTATTTAAATTGAAACAAATCATATACAAATTCTAACTTAGGCCATAAATAAGGAAAACAAAGAAAGACAAGGAAAATGCATTAAAATTATTAGATGATTTTCCATTCCAAATTTCATATCCTTTACAAAGATTTTAGTTTGGGAATTTATAGGAAAACTCGGGTAATAAATAGTGTCATAATAATTAATAGAAACATATTATCTCATAACCCATATTTGAATAATTAATTATGTGGTAGATGCATATTTGAGTTAGATATTCATTAATTATGTTAGAATATTCTTTGCAAAGAGGGAGATATTCATTAAATGCTACTAAGGTTGAATAATAATCTTATATATGATCTTCTCAAACTTTCAGATTCCAATTTAGGGTGGCATGTATGCATGCATAACTCAAACTCTCCATTTAAGTAAGATATTTATATCTAACCTAACATGTTATAGGAAAATGTATCCAGTTAAACCCTCTAACTTTCTAACAAATAGGCTAGTTATGGTGCTATAATTCATGGGAAATTAGATTTTTCTTTAGTGTTCTTGAAATTTTATCATTTAGTGTATCCTTCAGTGGGAATTTTGCAATGGTGTGCATTTGGCTGAGTGAAATGGGTGTCCATTTAAGGTTTTCCTTAAGTGACTTCTTCTTCATGAGGGAAACTCTTTAAAATCTTGGCATAATGGTGTTGCCAAATACATTTTACAAAATTTTGATTCTAATTTTAGTCCCATCCATACCTATGTAACTTTGAAAATTATCCTTAGTACACAAGATGAGATGGGAACTAATTATAATTATGTATAACTAATTAGGTAAGGGGAGAAATACTAAAAGTGCATGTGCGACACTTACATGTGGATTTTTTTTATATTTATTATGTATAAAGGGCATGTTGGACTATAGATCATGTTTATTGCTTGAATTTCTGACATAACATACTACACCTACTTAGGAGTTCACGTTAATACTTAGAAGTTTCCTCCAAATATTTATTTTAGTGTAAATGTATGTGGTTTTCTTTGCACAATCATAAGGCTTTGGGAGGTTAAGTATTAGATTAGGTAAAATGACTATGTAATGGAAGTTTTAAATTGCACAAGGGTTAAACATTTACATAGTGTACAAAATATTGGCTATAGGTTTCAAAATGAGATCATGCAATGGCTAGGTGGATGAAAGTTTGAAAAAGCATAATGAGGATCATGAGAATATTAGTATATCTACATAATAGAAAGCATAAAATCTTGTTTGAACATGAAATAACCACAATATACTTCATAATGTTTGTGGATATCATGAAGTATGGTGAGGAACCAAGGATCACTATTTTATGAGAATATGTAATGATGCACACTCAAGAAACTTGATTCAAGGATATGGATTGTGCAATCATGTGAAATACCTTTGTGTAATATAGAGTAAGATATTTTGTGAAGGGTGAAAAAGGTATAAGGAAATATGATTGCATAGGAAAATATAGCTAAGGCCTATCAAGATGCTTGCAAACAAGGATTGTGCCTAGGTAAAACAAGGTTTGGTCCATAAAGATGAACTATGTTCAGAAAGACCAAGGGGTTCCTTGATTTAAATTGTCAAATTAGGGGCATTTTTTTTGACACAACAACAAAAATATTCTTTGATTTTTTAAGGAACATGTTACTAAAAATTTATAGCACCCCTAATTGCTCATGATTTGTGTGTGAGGAAGTTAGTGTAAAATGTATAACATGGGATTATCTTGTAGTGTGGGACCACACAAGTAGGATAATCCCCTGGAGAAATCTGAAATATTCTCATAACCCAGTGCAAAATTCTCCAAAGTTTAGAGAATGACAACTCATCTAATCCTACCCTAATGCTTTCCAAGGAGACATGGATAAAAGGATTCATAAAAGTAAATATACTCTAAGTGAAGGTGATGCACCAAGAAAGGGATTGATCCACTCTGAGTGAGTGAAAATTAGGGAGTAAAAAAATTGAGAGAGGGTGAGTAGAAGCACCACAAGCTAAAACAATATTCAGTTCCCCAAATTCATAAAGAATAAAAATTAAAGGTTAAGTAAAGGGATAAGTATGCACAATATACCTGCAAACATAATGAGAGTCAAAAGATGCAATATAACCTAAATTAGGGAAAGAAAATCCACAAAACACCAATTTTATTGCTCAGAAACATGCACAATCCATTATAATATAGGCACTAAGGAAAAATCCTTTACAATAAGCCCAAATTCGAGGCCTTTAGCTCACAATAGCTCTGGAGCATTTTTGATAGAGTTCCTTTGAAAAACAGAATGAATCCCCTCAAAATGAGGCAGATTTTACAATATATAGGAAATTTGGGTCACCAACCAGTAGGGTGCATTGAAGAAGTATGGGAAACCATAAAATTTGGTACCTTGCTTGCACGGGTAGTCATGGGTGCCATACTTCATTAAATCTTATTGTTGAGCTGTCATTCACCCACCTACCTTTTCCTGGCATGTGACCCATCCATCCTACAGGTCATCCAACTATGTTGAGTTGGATGAAATCTAACCATATGGGTTGTACAAAACCCTTTGAGAAAATAACTGATTAGCCCTCGAGCTCTCCTCTATGTTTGGGTGTGATGGTAGTCTAACTGTGAGCCGGACAAAAATGAGGGGGTCGTCCAACCTAAATTTTTTCCAACTTGGGGGTTGGATGATGTCTAACTTTATGGCCTCACATGCTTCTGGTCACCGTCCAACCTGGGAATCACCATCTTCACACCATGGGTTGTCCAACCTGGGAGGTTGGATGACTTTTTATCTCTAAACCATACAATTGATAGGGTGTGATGGTCATCTAACCCTGTACTATACAATGTTCCACCTGACCATGCCGATGGGCCATCTAACCCTATGCCATCCAACTTGGGGGTTGGATGATGTCTAACATTGTGATGTCCAACCCAAGGGGGTTGGATACCATCCATATTTTCTATATGCAATTGAAGCATCCAGCCATGAGCTTGTCACCGCACTACCACAATAGTCTACTGACCAACCCGGCCAACTAACTTGGGTATCTAACCCTCTGTCATCCAACCCTGTCCATACGCCACATTGCCAAACAACCCTTGATTGTCACACCTCTTAGAATTTTCCTATTTCATAATGATCCTGACCAAAAACTTGAACATTTTCTATGGCTTGCCATCTCACCATGAGTAAAGAAAAAATCAGCCAAGCTGAAACATGGGTTGTCTTTCTCTTTTGACTGGAGCTGAATTTGATGTCCATCTGCACATTGCAGAATCTGAATATCTAAGTCCATTTATAATGTGTTATTCAGATTAACCTGAGGGGTGAATTTGGGATAATATTTTGGCGACCTCTTGGGGACATCTACTTGCTAGATGTATGACCAGTTTTCTGAAGTGTCCATTGGGCATGGAGTTGGCATGATACACTGGTGAGATGATATTTCTTTTGATAACTCATCCCCTAGACTCATATGGACTTAGCATCTAAATTGAAACCTTCTTAGCCTGCCCTTCAAATTGATTTCCCTCATTTTTCACTGCCACTTCAGAAATGCACTATGCAAGAGAAACAATAACTATAAAACTATGTACAAAGATACAAAATCATATATGTTCCAAATGGAAACATGTAAGCATGTACAAGCACTTATTACAAAAGCAAACCTAAACTACAATATAGCAATGGGTTACAAGTACTTGGAGGAATTACAACTCTAAACTAACATGTACAAGAGTGATAATTTTTCTTTCCATAGAAGTGCTTGAGGTAGATTCTGTTGACCGGAATCAAAAGTTCTTCTCAGTCCAACTTGGATAGTTGGAAAGCATTATTGTTTTTGCATCTTGTGACCATGTAAGGGACGCTCCATATGGCATAAAACTTTGAATTCCTATATGGATTAGCCCGATTTCCATCCCATTTCAGGACCAAGTCCCCTTCTTAGAAGGTTCTACTTTTGGCCTTCTTATCAAAGCTTGATCCTTATCCATTATTTGTATGGCTTGGTCCCTCAAATCCTTCAATTCCATGAGCTCTACATATCTAGATTCTATGGTCTCAAACTCGGATAACTCTAGCTTCTTCATGAGCTCTAATACCAAAAACTCAAGTGATATGGGAAGCCTTGCCTCCTTTCCAAATACTATCATGTAGGGAGAGTTCCATGTTAACCTCTTAGGATTAATCCTATCAGCCCACAAGGCTGATTTTAACTTGGTATGCCAAGTCCTTTGATTTTCATCTAGAGTCCTCCTCATGATTATCAGTAAATTATTATTTTTGGACTTTGCTTACCCATTACCCTAGGGGTAATTATTTGAGGAGCTGATCAAATATACTCCACTCCTAACAACCCATTATGTGATCTTGGTGTTAAGGGATGCCAAAGTATTGTCTGATATAATGGTGGTTGGTACTCCAAATATTGTCGATATCCCTTCATAGGATTCTAGTATTCTAGACTCATTGGCTTCTTTGAGTGATACTACCTTGGTCCACTTTGTGAAATAGTCTGTTGCAGTTAGGATCCACTTGTGACCTTGGCTAGAATTTGGGTTGATGACCCCAATAAATTACAATCCCCATTAAATGAAAGCTTGGTCTATTAAAATGGGATGAAGTGGAAGTGTTGTTATCTTTTCCTTATCTATGAAGAAGGCACATTTTTTACACTTCCTGACCAAAACATAGCAGTCAATAAAGAGTGTAGGGCAATAATAACCATCCCTCTTGATCTTGAGATTTGTCACTCATGGAGAAAAATGACCTCTAGCTTCTTCATTATGAAATTTCTACAACACCCCTTCAACTTGATTTGTCCCAATGCACCTCAATAGGACTCCATTCACGTCCTTCTTGAACAAAACACCTTCAATCAAAACATGTGGAATTTCTTGAATTCTAAAATACCTTCTCTTTACTTTTCTCATCCCTAGAGGGCATAGACTTGTTTGTAGGAAATATATCATATCCCAAGTTCAACAAGGAGTATGCATGATATTATTTACCTATTTTTTATTATCATGTAATACTAAAACAACCTCTCTTTGATCACTTTCCTCAACATGTTGAATAGAAAATAGTTTCTCACACAACCCCTTTCCACAGACCAATTTGGTGACTTTAATCTCTATGTCATAGTCCATGACATGGGTGATCCAACCTGCCCACTTCTCATACAAATATTTGTTCAAGAGAAAGTCTTTAAGTCCCGCATGGGACACTAGAACCTGAATCCTATTATTTGAGACCAAATTCTTGAAATTTTTCATACTCCTAATAACTATGAGGACATGTTTTATAATGGAGTATCTTACCTCATAATCCTCCAAGCTTTGGCTAAAGAATGTAATAGGTTACTCCAGTCCTTGTTTATTTTGCTGCACCAAAATTGCAGAGATGGTATCTGAACCACCAAAAGCATAGAACTTGAAGTATTTGGAAAATTCCAGATTGATGAGAATCAGAGCTTGAGATATAAAATCTTTGATAGCTTCAAATATTTCTTT
The DNA here is from genome assembly GCA_019776745.2 of Taxus chinensis. Taxonomy (NCBI): domain Eukaryota; kingdom Viridiplantae; phylum Streptophyta; class Pinopsida; order Cupressales; family Taxaceae; genus Taxus; species Taxus chinensis. The sequence goes on along the minus strand of CM034146.1, from coordinate 192,011,320 downwards.
CCTCTCCGTTATCATGATCTGATTGTAGCCCGAATATCCATCCAAGAGGGAAAATCTTTCTGAACTGGCCACTAACTGCAAGTGTTTATCCATGGAGGGTAGTGGATAGTGGTCCTTGAGAGAGACATTGTTTAGATCCTAAAAATCCATGCACAACCTAATTTCCCCATTCTTTTTTTTATGCTTACCTCTATTAGCTTATTCAACTCTTTCTTCATCAGAGGCTCATTATGGGGGTTGTCTGGGCTTTGATTTTTCCTAATAGGCTTAGCCTCTAGATCCAATTTAATTTTGTGTTGTGTCAAGTTAGGATTAAATCCTTTCAGGTCCTCATAACTCCAAGTGAAGACATATGAGAACTCTTGGAAAAGATGTATGAATTCAGATTTTCCTTAATTAGTGTTCACCTTTCCAATTTGGAGAATTTTACCCTCTCTAGTTAAAATGGTCTGAATATTTCATTTTTACCTAAATGTTGGCTTGATCTTTTTAGAATTGCTCATTTGGGTTGAATTTTGACTCTAGAATCACTAAACCCTTTGGCAATTTTTTTTTTCCGTAATTGCACCACTTGATCCTTGTACTACTGCTCCAATTTCTCTTGAGTTTTAACTGAGAACCCAACCTCCTCCTATAAAACTTTAATTATCTGTTGATCAATCTCAAACACCTACCATCTTTTTTATTATCCGGTACAGCTGGCCTCACAATTACATGAATATATGGTTGTGTTCTGTCTCTTTTGATATTGTCCACCATATCAAATGTTGCTCTAATTTCCGCAATCTTATCCACAAGCTCATTCTTCTTCCTTGGTATGGCCTAAATGTTGAATGATTCAAGGTCTTCCATGAGGTCCCATACCTGATGTTTTTAGGACTTAAGCAAATCATTCTTAGTAGCATGTTTTTCCCTAACTTGATTAAGAATCAACTTACTATCTCCAAACACCTGTAAATTCTTTATACTCCTCTTTCTTGCCTAATATAATCCATGGGTCAAAGCTTCATATTTAGCCACATTGTTTGAATAAGAAAACTAGAATCAGAAAGCCAAGTAGTAATTCATACCTTGTGGTGAAAAAATAATTGCACCTCCTCCAGAACCATGTCTGCTCCTAGTTTCGTTAAAGAACAGTTGACACACTTTATTAACATCCTCATTTTCTGGCTTGGTGAGGCTGGGGGTGGGTAGGTTCTCCTCATGTAGAAAATAAACGCCCTCAAATTTTTCCATCTCCTTGTATGGATCATAGCCATTCCTTTTGTGATCCCACTCATCAAGTTTCAGATCAGGAATAGTCCTAACCTTGGTGTTTGGTTCATAGGGATCTAAACAATCCTCTCGTTTAAATACTACACAATTAGCATTTATTGGGCTTAGAACATGGGGTTCAATGTGAAAATTGGTTCCGACCTGATAGTAAACTTAGTTCCATATCTTGTTCTGAATAAAATGTGGGACCAATCAGCTGATAGGTACCCACCAATCTTGGTTGTAAAACCCCTTGAAAGGCACAAGGAAAATAGTGGTGGCAAATCATTCATGGATACATCCTGTAGAAATATGACATTCAGGAAAGTATGGAGCGTAAGGCTCAATTCCTTGATCACTCCAACTATCCCTACTATTCTCCCATGCAATTTCACTACTCTCTACAATATTGGCTCATATTTTAAGCCCAATTTATCTACAATTTTCTTCATCATTACTGAGTTACTCACCCCTGAGTCAATCACACAATTATGTACTAACTTATCTCCAATGATCAATGAGACATAGAACGATGACGGCTTCACATTCTTACCTAAATGGACTTCTCCTTGGTGCATAGTGTTAGTAAGAACCCTCTCTTGATTTTTGGATGGCTCATTAGAAGGGGACCAATTTACCATAGGTGATTACAATAAATATCGATGTTCTGATATTTCCAATGATTCCCACATGGAAATGTTGACATTGGTCTTCTTCATCTAATCGATGATATTGAATGGATTCAGGTTCTCCTTTTTTGTCCCTTTATGGGAACGACCTTTTCTGGCACCTGAATTGATGCCTGGGCCGCTACAACTGGCACCATAGGCTAACTATGTACATTTGGAACTGGTACAGTAGAGGCCTTAGGTTGGTTTTGTGCACTAGGAGTTATGCTTGGTCTTTTAATTCCTTGTGGTGTAGGAGTGGGCTAAGAAACAACTAGACTAGATTATTTCACCTCCTCTATTTTCCTCTTCTTTGATCGTGTGTTAGTAACTACACCCTTGAAAGGAGATTGATTGATACCACAGAAATATGTTACTTGCCAATTGGCTAATGTGATTTCATTATGAGGTGCCTCCTATTGACTTGCTTGTTGTTGATTTTCCTCTTATCTTGACTCTTGAGGCATGTCAATGGTCTGCACCACTAGAGTCTTATTTGAAAAATCTTGGAAGTATGTTGTTTGATCATAATAGTAGTCATATGGAGGACACCATTCATATTCATGTGCCATATTGTTCTACATTGGGACCATAGATCTAGAGGTTAATGTTGCATTGGGATTATAAGGTTGGGAAGGTTTACAGAAGGAGGTTACCCTTGATTTTAATTAGTAGCTTGAGCAAGTGGTTTATTTTGCTAATATGGGGGTCTGACTTGATATTGGGGTAGAGGCTGAAAGGGTCTGAAATTCTAGACTTGTTGCCTCTTGATGACCAATAAATCATTCCTAAAAGTTTCTATCACTTTCGTGAGCTCCTGAAGCTTGAGTGAATTTCTCAAAGATTTGGATGCCCCACTATTGCTTTGATTTCTAGGGGTTGGGATAGGGGCTATTTCAGGTGCTTAACTAGTATAGGGGTTTCCCAATTCTTGATATAGGGGCATATGTGGCCTAGGTGCTAGTTTATTGACTTGAATGAGATAATTATTAGCTATAATAGTTATGGCATAAGTGTCTGGTAAAGTTATCCCTCCCATGGATTGTATCATAATAAATATATCAAAATTTAAAGCTTTAAGGAAATAGAGGAATACACCTTCAGCAACCGGCCTTACAAGAATCAAGATTCGATCCCATGTTTGTTGAAATTGAAAATTAAAGTCTGTCATTTGTTCATTGGGAGCCCTCTTGATTGTACTCAACTGCTCCAATAGGGACAAATTATCTCCTCTTTCTCTAAACTGGATGCATAGGGTTATGTATATTTGATCCCAATTTGTAATGGACCCCACTGTTAATATCTTGAATCACTGCAAGGATTTTCTTTTGAAAGAGGAAGCCAACAATCTGACTTAAACATCCATTTCATTGATCTCATGAATGGTACAAATATTTGCGATATCCTGAATATGGTCAGTGGGAGTCATGTGGTTCTCCCCCATGAAGTAGGGAATATTCTTTAATCCTGTAACTGGAATAGGGTTCTGGGCATTGAGGGCGAGTGGAATATTTCCTATGAAGTGGACATAGGGATTCAGTGGTCCTTACAATGGATGTTGATGTGCCATCCTGATTGGATTGAGAATCCTAGTTGATTGAAGGAAGGTTCGACCAGGTGGATGTGTGGATAATTTTTTGTTTAGTGGAGATGGATACCTTTGTACTCTTATTCCTCTCCTTCCTTTTCCTACTGATAACTGCAAGTATTCGAAGACACCTTCTTCTCTTGCTCTAGGCTGAGCTTAGATCCTTCTCATGTACTTGGGCCACTAGTACTACTGAAACCAGTGAGACCTGGCCCTGGGAGTCGCCAGATGTGCTACTATAAAGCCTCCAAAGGCTTAAAATTAACCAATATGCACATCTAATCTTGATAAACCTGAAAATATTGACTTTTTGTGCCACCGAGCATGTCAAAACTATTACTGCAAAATTATAGCATTCTTGATTACTTGTGATTTACATGTGAGGCAATTAGTGTAACCTGCATAACATGGGATTATCCTGTAGTGTGGGACCTCGTAAGTAGGATAATCCTCCGAAGAAATCTAGATTCTTCTCCTAACCCAATGCCAACTTCTCTAAAGTGCAGAGAATGACAACTAATCTAATCCTACCCTAATACTTTCCAAGGAGACATGGATAAAAGGATGCATAAAAGTAAATCTACTCTAAGTGAAGGTGATGCACCAAGAAAGGGATTGAGCCACTCTGAGTGAGTGAAAATTAGGGAGTAAACAAATTGAGAGAGGGCGAGTAGAAGTGCCACAAGCTAAAACAATATTCAGCTCCCTAAATTCATAGAGAACAACAAATTAAAGGTCATGTAAAGGGATAAGTATGCACAATATACCTGCAAACATAATGGAAGGAAAAAGACGTAATAAAACCCGAATTAGGGAAATAAAAGACATAAAACACTATTTTTATTTCTCAGAAACATGCACAATCCATTACAATATAGGAAAAAGGAAAAATCATTTACAATAAGCCCAAATTTGAAGCCTTTAGCTCACAATAGCTCTGGAACAATTTTGATAAAGTTCCTTTGCAAAACATAATAAATCCCCTCAAAAAGAGGTAGATTTTACAATATATAGGCAATTTGGGTCACCAACCAGTAGGGTGCATTGAAGAGGTATGGGAAACCATACAATTTGGTACCTTTCTTCCATGGGCAGTCATGGGTACCATACTTCATTAAATCTAGTTGATGAGCTGTCATTCACCCACCTACCTTTGTTTAGCCTATGACCCATCCATCCTGTGGGTTGTCCAACCATGTTTGGTTGGACGACATCCAACCATATGGGCCATACAAACCCCTTTGAGCAAAAAAATGGGCAGCCCATGAGCTCTCCTCTATGTCTAGGTTGGATGGCCGTCTAACCGTGAGCCGTATAAAAAATGAGTGGGTTGTCCAACCTCAGTGCCATTTAACCTAGGGGTTAGATGACATCTAACTTTGTGGCTGTACATGCTTTTGGTCACCTCTTAACGTAGGAGTCGTCGTCTTCACACTGTGGGCCGTCCAACCTGGGAGGTTGGATGACCAACTATCTCTGAACCATACAACTAATGGAGTTGGATGGTCGTCCAACCTTGTGTTGTACAATGTGCCATCTGACCATCCCTATGGGTTGTCTAACCATGCACCTTCCAATCTGGGGGTTAGACGGTGTTTAACATTGTGATGTCCAATGAATTCCATACATCTCTTCTATACGCCGTTGAATTTTCCAACCATGAACTTGTCACTACGTCACCACAACAGTCGACCGACCAACCCATCCTATCCAACCTAGGTGTCTAACCCTCTTTCGTTCAACCCTATCCATACACCACATTGCTGACTAACCCTTAGTCGTCTAACATGTTGGACTTTTCAAATTTCACAATGATCCTGACAAACAACTCAAACATTCACTGTGGCTTTCCATCTTACCACAAGTAAAGACCAAATCGGCCAAGTTGAAACATAGGTTGTATTTCTCTTCTAACTTTAGCCAAATTTGACATTCATCTGCACGTTCCAGAATCTGAATAGCTAAGTCCATTTATAATGTGTTATCTAGATTAACCCGGGGGAGTGAATTTGGGATAACATAACCAAGGTTCAAACTTGTGACATAGCATCCAACATGACCATAAGCTACCACTAGGCTATATTCCTTAAGAAACTCATTGAAAAATATTACGTTTGAATTTTTTTAATTATATTTTGAATATCCATTCAACTTCACAATTTTTATTGACGATGCAAATAATTTTTTTTACAAGCTTCAACTTAACACAACCATATATTATATGGGCATATACATTTATAAATATCATATTATATTAACACATCAAAATTCATAAGATATTAATAAATGTTTTTTTTTATTATCCCTCTTCCAATTGGAATACATTTTTACCTTAATTGAGGAAATTATAAAATACTAATATGAATGTGTACACACAAGTGTGTGTGTGGAAATTCAAAATAAAAAATATGTGTCACATATATTATCTAGGAAAATAAAACACATCCATGTGTATTAATTATGGAAAAACTATGTCTAAAAATAGGTTAGAATATATCTTACATGTAAATTACAAACACGAAAATATATGAAATTGTATGGAATTTGGATTAATAAAAAAATCAAAATTTTCATATCTAACGACACTTTTGATCTTCTTGTCTTCATATTTTAGGGTAATTTTTAGTTCTTCAATGATGACCATGTTCATGTTTCCCTGATTTCTCCTTTCATATTCACATTGTATAAGCCAATCACGCAAATATCACCTTAATAGGCCTCTTAAGCCACTTGGAATAGAATTTTGATAAAATTTCATTTATTCTTCAGAAAAATAGTTTAAACCAAATCATCGTGGACTATACTTTAATGGATCAAATCAAGAAAAAAATATTCTTTACTTAGCATGTCACTAGATATCCTCATTGAAAAGTAACTCAAAATGAATTTTTCACAATCATCTATCAAATCAAAAACCGATTCATCATTAGAAACAATATTTACATACTTATATAGTAAGAGGAGAAACCAAACTTAGACACTCAACTTGATAAATATCTAAAATTACATAGAGTGTTGCATCATTAACTATACCAAATTTAAAGATTAAGGAGTCTTCTTTACTTAAGACTATTAAAACCATAACACTCTAGTTTTATTGTGTTTTGAAGGATTTTGATTGTTTTTACTTGATCGTTATGTCTTTATAGGACTTCCCTTCATTGGCTAGTTTCATAATTTCTTCTTGGTTATTAGTAACATCATAAAATATTTTGTTTTTGATGTGAGTTATGTTTGTATTGTATATTACGTTATTGTCTATTGGAGTCTATATATCTTTAAACTCCTAAGAGGGTCCCATTTTTATAACTATCTTTTTAAAATTGTACTTCAATATATCATATATTTTAGTCTTTTAGTATGGGAATTTTACTAAACATGTTCTCTGTAATCATCATTAGCAATCTAGGGAATATATATGATTCTTCTATGTTAAGGTCAATGGTACACCAATAGATAATTGGAAGGAAATATCCATATTAACTAATCTACTCGGTATATAAATAACTTATACCTGATTTTATTTAAGGACTCCATCAAACCTTATAACTGTATTGTTTTTTATTAAAAATCAATTATTTAATTTATGAATATTCTTCCTTATTATTGAGGGATTCTAGGATACTATATATTGTGGATAACACTGTAAATTACTAGTAAAAAATAATTACAACAAGTACAAAATAAAGATAGTGTAAATGGTCATATAATAAATTGCAAATAACATGAATGGGCTTTTTATCTAGTGGCCACCAAATCTTAAAATCTACCATGAAACAAGTTTAATCAATTAAACATGATTCCATATGAAAATTTCCACCATTTTTACAATATTTGAAACCTTTAAGAAAATAAAAAAATACCAACATATCCCAATTAACTGTTTTTTATCTCTTTCAAGATTATGTAGCTACAACACCCATACCATGTTGAATATTGGGGTGAGTAATTGACTTAACAAAACTATGGAGACAATTCGTTATCAGATAAAGGATTGAAGTCATCGCAGACATAGAATTGCTCTGAAAATGGGAGAAGAAAGTATGGAGAGCACTCCGAAAAAATGGAAAAACGCTAAATTTGAATCTTGTGCTAATGGAAACGACGGATCTAAGCGTGTTAATGGCAGCGGAAAATCTGAAAGAGCCAATGGCTCTGGTAGCTCTAAGCTATTAGACTTGGTGGATCAAGGAGGTTTTCTGTCAGCTAAGGATGGTCTCATTCGTGGTGCAATTCAGAAGGCAGCTGTGACTGGTAAAAATGAAAAAATGAATCCTTGCTCCCTTCATGGGATCCTTGGCATGGGCTCTAATGGACATCGATTCTTAGGAGAATGTGGGATTGCTACATTAGGTGTCGGAGGATCTACAGAAGCTTCTCTAAAACCTGGCTCTACTTCCCCTATCTTTGGCCATGCCCCTATATCTAAGGGTCGTTTTGGATCCTTGGTTGTTGGGGGTGGCTCGATTTCAAATCTGGGTAGTTGCAAAAGTTTTCTGGAGGCAGCTAAATCCTCTGTCCCGGCCAAACCGATGAAACATGCAATGTCTTCTCCCATTGTATGTTGTGGAGCAAATGTTCTGAAATCTGAGAAATATTTCAAGGAGAATGGAATCATATGTAGATTCAACAAAATCTGCCCGGGCCTACCTACCCTTCATAATTGGATATCTTCTTCATGGAAGCCGTTAATTGTAGGTAAAGTTGACATTTACCCCACTACAAGAGGCTTCTTCATAGTCATATTTGATATCATACCTGATAGAGATTTGATTTTTGATAGATTGTGGGATTATCAAAGCCATTTTTTGCTTATGAAGCCTTGGTTCCCTCTTTTTAACCCTCTTACTAAAACTTTCCAAACCCGACCTGTGTGGATTCGGCTTCCATATCTTCCTCTCCAGTTTTGGGGGGAGAAATGTTTAATTTCTATTGGGAATTCTTTAGGAAAAACCCTGGCGATTGATACAAAGACGACCGTGTATGAATATACTATGTATGCCCGCATACTGGTCGATATGAACACCTCAAAGGATTTCCCTGCTTCTATTGATCTGCATGTTGAGGATAGGATATGGAATCAAAACATTTACTATGAAGGCTTCCCCTTCAAATGTCAGATTTGCTTTTCTCTTGACCATTTAGCAGCGGATTGCAAGTTTGGGAAGAAAACTATAAATAATAGAACTTCGTGGTGGAAGAATGTTGATTCTAGCCATTTGGTTGTAAACAGTCACTTAGATTCCAAGTCTGAGGTGGGATCTGAGGATGAGGAACTAGAGATGCCTACACATGAGAAATTATCCCCTTCTCCTACCCCTGTAGAGAAGGTTCTTTCTCTCAGCGCCGGTGCTTCTTCCCTTCCTCCTTCTTCGGGGATCCTCAATTAGGTGGGTGTTGCTTCTACCTCACATGATGGAAACTCTGCAACAGTAGTTTTATCAGAGCTCCATGTTCCTGTAGTGCAAGCGGACTTTGAAATACCAATCCATAGAAACAAGAATGAAAATCTGAATATAGAAAATGGCTAGACTACAGTGGGTCAAAATAAGAAAGGGAAATTTGTAAATGATGCCTGTAAAAGGTACTTAAGATCCCATGGGAAGGGATCTCTTGGTTAAGTTTTTCTTGTATTGTTGTTTTTTGTTTCCTTGTTGTGCCGTTGGAAGAGGCTGGACCTACTTGTTTTTTAAGTGCAATATCTTTGTCTCCATATGTATTGGGGTAGGGTCCCCTTAACCCTTTTTTACCATCAATAAAAATATATATATAACCTACTCCTTCCAAATAAATAGTTTAGTAAAACCATGGATTATCTTATTAGTATTTTAAATAAATGCATTGTATATGACTTGTCCTATTTTTCCCCATGAAATTTGATTCTTAACCCAAACTTTTAGTACACTATTAATTTTTTACGTAATATAGTATAAATCCAATTACTCTTTCTTGAAACTAAAGATTGGGTATGATAACATCAACATTTGGAAAATAGAAAAATAAGAGATGTACATAAAAATATTCCCACTCATTACACAAAATTTACCACCACTTTCCACAAAGTAAATGATTATATCCATTATTATCTCTTACATGTGAAAGCCCTTGGTTTTACGATAAATCTATGGAAGTAAAACGCTTACTTATCTTCCATGTATGTTTTATCTCTTTACTGAAGTAATCTTCCACATCACTCGATTCCTCAATAACTCGAATAAATAGTACAAATCATTGTAATTCATTATGTTTAAAATTTTTGATACAAAAACCATGTCTCTCAACTCTTTTCCCAACATTAATTTTTTTAACTTTATATTAGTGTCAAAAGTATAAACTCAAACCTAATTCAATTTGTATAGCTTCATTCCTTTCAAGTGTAGCTTAAATGGTAATCTTTCTTTGAATAAAATTCATATTAATAATAAAATTCATCTTTGTCTTAGATGATGCAATAGATTTTTTTGTGAAACTGATTTCAATGAATTTTTTCATTAATTTAACATGGTTATTTTAAGGTTTCTACACTTAATTTCCTCTCAACATTAAATAAAAATCAATTAACGCAAAAAATAACACATTTAAATAGTGATAAAAGAGTGGTGCTTCAATATGTAAGTGGGGACAAGTGGCATGATATCGTTTCATGGAGGAGGAAGCAAGATTTGAAATTCACATCTAGTGATCTCTTTCAGTTTGGAACCATGAGATGTTAACACACAGATCAATTCGATCCATTTGATAAAAACTTGGAATGATGAAAGGAACTTTAATTAATGTGGTTTGTTACAAAACCTAAATAAATAATAAATAATAAAATCAATCTAAATAAAAAATAATTAGCATACCTATCTTAGAGAAATCTATGTAAAATATGGTGAGAGGTATCATTCTCCAGACACCTATTCCACTATGTCACAGATTCAAAATAGGTTCCTTGAGAATGATACCTCTTGACATATTTTACATAGATTTCTCTAAGATAGGCATGCTAGTAGCATCCGCGGGCTTTACATTTTTCATTAGCATATAATATAAATTTTTCATTAATAATTACATGTGTTACATACATCACATTAAATGAAAACAAAAAAAGCATTTAAAAAAATAGTCCAAATACATTATATACTACAAGATAAAATGAAAATTAACTATTGAAATCATATTAATGAAAATGTGTCATGCACATAACATAACATATCAAGAAATATGTCATTTATATTCATAGAAAGAAGTTTGTAATATGTAAATGCCATTATATATCTTCTAAAGATTTCAATCTTTCTTCCTCAATTTTCCTTTTGGAAACATGTTTTCCTTTTTTCATCCTTTCGTAGGGGTCATAAGTAAATGGTGGAAATATTCTTTGACCTTCCAAAGACTTTACACGAGAGATTGAGACAAATGTTAACCCTATTATTTCTTGTTTCCCTATATCAATTGTAGCATTTGAAAGAGTCAAACCTTTTTATTTGTGTATTGTCAATTCCCAAGACAATCGTAAAGGTATTTTTTGTGTTCTTACCAATTGTATTAGATTAATTGGAAATGTATATGGAGTTTCATCTTCAAATGGTACTCCAGAGTAACTATCAAATTCAACCATAACATATGTTGATGGCTCGAGTGGGGAACTTCCAGGTTTTTATATTATATTTCGAATATACCCTAGAGCTCCATTTAAAATTCTTGATCATATCCATATATTGGAGGTTAACATCACCATTGCATCTCTAAAAACTAGTAATTCTGTAACAAGTTCATCATTTTTATCTTCTACTGGAGTGTTGGCATTTCCTACTTTGGTTGCAATGCTACGTGCAACATGTCTTTCAAGTGAATACAATTTTCTGTTGTTGTGGTTATCAAAATTATATTTTATGGAAAACAAATGAATTTTATTGTCAAGTTCTTCATTACTGGTGATATCTAGTTTATCATTGGTTCTTATCATCAATAACTTCCAATCATCAATTGTTGGATTTTCATCTTGTAGATTTGTCAGAAGTTAACAAAACCTTATTTGATCCTCACTTTCTCCTTACTGTCGAAATATCTTATCCAATGTAATAACTATTTTAAATTCTCCCCACAACATTTTTTCACCCCTGTTACTATCATATGGTGGTCTATAACTAACTGGTGGAAGTTGTCCCAAATATCTTACCAAAATCGTATATATTCCTCCAAAATTCATATTCTCATTTTCAGGAAATGCTTGACGAAGTTGGGAGTCTATGTTTGTAGAATATTTTGTCCAATGAATCTCATTTCATCAATCAATATATATTTTATGTGACACATCTCTTCATGAAAATTTATAAGTTTTGTTCCTTCTAATTCTGTAAAATCCTTTATTGGAATTCGAAGTTGTGAATAGATTTTTGATGCATCAATATTAAATGTCGCAACCCTTATTGGTGCAAGTAATAAAAGTGGAGTACGCTCAGGGAAGGTTGTATCTTGCAAAGATTGATGAATAGCACCAATTGAATATGATTTTCTCGTTCCTGGCATTCCTTGAATTATCATGTATAATGGGGCAGAATTCTAACCTTGATGATAATATGCCATAATTATGTCGAGTTCTCGTTTTTGTTTAACACCTAAGGTTTCATAGTTAATATGTGGTTTTATATCATCATCTATGATAAACCCATTATCTCTCGCAGTGCTTATGAAATTTATCACTTTATTTGTGTATTCTTCACCTCGATATTTGATATTCCATGGTTTTTGTCTATCAATATCTCTTCTTCCTATCATATCTACTTCACTTACTTCTATAATGTGGCCACATTATATCTTGGACATGATTTTCCAAGGTCATGTTCTATTGTGTTTTGTTAAATAGGTTGATTATCCTCATCTTCATAATCGTTATGATTTCCATCATCTTCTGGAACAATACTTCTCTCAACATGCCAAGGATTATAAGTGAATGAATCCCATTTTGATTTTATTACATCATCATCAAGTCCAATATATCTTTTTATATCATGAAATTGATTGTATATTAATAACTTTGACAAAAAAAATCAACCCATTTATTTGATTCATGTGCAAGGATGGAGGAAAACCTTGGGAATAATATCCTAGTAGATGCTTTAATCCTTGGATCTCATTTGTTATTTATTTTTTTCCTTGGATTATGTGTCCAAGATTTTGTTGCATCAATAAGTGAAACACTTTCCATAGAAGAAAAAGGCATATTCTTGTATCCATCAATGAAAGATCTCGTTTTCTCTTCATCATCATATTCATCATTTTTATTAGTAACTACCCTCTTGAACACCTCTCGTGAAACATTCAAATTGATAAACACTCTACTTCTCTCTGCTAATGAAAGCTCTAACAACATGTGACACGTTTTTTGTGTGCCAATGTCTCTTTCGACAATTGTTTTGATTAGAATCTTCTTGAATGCATTTGCTGCTAATCATTAGAATTTTCAATGTGTACATGTCAAGTTAACATTTGATGATATGTTTCTAAGCTCTTCTCTACTTTTGCTGCATACTTTGCAATGTAGTTAATAACAACATGTTTGGAAAGAACAGGTTGCCAATCTACATTTGATCTCTATAATTATAGTATAGTAAATATATTTAAAAATATAAATAAAATATAAAATATATATATTCACTTGGGATACATATAAAATACATCTAAAATATAATAATATCTTAGCGTAAATTATATATTTTATTTAAGGAAAAACTAATTAAATGTTTTACCCCATCCACACTTTATTTCACTACTATTTTAATTATTATACAAAAAATTACACCCCTCCATAGAAAGTAAAAACTTAAAATATTATTTAACCCATACATGTAAAATATCTTACCATAAATTCTATATAAGTAAAATCTAACTTAAATATTTTACCCCATATATATTACTAACTTTTTGCCCCGTACATATTTTATTTCACTATTATTTTAATTATGCAAAAAAAAATTACTTACCCTGATATATGTAAAATATATTACCATAGATTCTATATGAGTAATAACTAACTTAAATATTTTACCCAAACATATTTTACTTCACTATTATTTTAATTATATATTTAAAAAAGTTACACCCCGATACATGTAAAATATTTACCTTTTTTTTTATAAAAGTATAAACTACCCAAGGACTGGTTCTGTAAAGCCTCCTGATACACCAAACAATTTTGTAAAAGATTTGTCATCAGTGAGACAATCATGAAGTTCCCGACACCTCAATGTTGTACTTTCGGCGGAAGGCTCCTAGGCCTGAAAATTTTCCCCCTCACATGCCTGGATCTAAGGTTCAAGCACCCCCTTAGATCTTTGATGCTCAATAGGCACATCAAAGTTTTGGAGTCTAACAACAAAAGACCTATCACCCTTCTCAATGTTTCCTACAAGATTCTGGCTAAAGCTCTTTGCTTACATATTGATCCCTTGCTTCCTAAAATTGTGGGACTTGAGAAATCTGGTTTTGTTAAAGGTCGCTATATTCTAGATAATATTATTGCAGTCTGGGAAGACATAGAATGGGCCCGAAATTCTCTAAAAAGGGTGATTTTTTTGAAAAGGCTTATGACCGTATTGAGTGGTCTTTCATCCTCATTATCCTTCGTGTGTTGGGTTTTGGTAATTATTTTATTAATGTAGTGTAGACTCTTTTTCTGATGCTTCTTCATGTCTTACTATTAATGGTCATCATTTGTCTACTATTGGGATGTATCATTCCATACGACAGGGGTGCCCTCTTGCTCCTACCCTTTTTTTTCTAGCCACTGATGCACTTGGTTATCTTATTGCCAACATAGCAGAGAAAGGGCATATTTGGGGGATTTATCTTCCTGATCACAAGACCCAACTCATCAATGGCCAATTTGCTAATGATTCTTTTCTCACTCTAGCTGAATTGAAGCAGGATATCCATGAGACTTTATCTTGTCTTGAAACTTTTTGTAAAGCCTTGGGGTCTAATGTTCAGCTTGCTAAATCTTTTAGTTTCTGCAAAAGTCCTTGGCCCATGCCAGATTGGTTGGTGGTTTACCCAAGGTTGAATTCATTGAGGAGAAATATTTCAATTTCTGGGGATCCCCTTTACTTTTGACAGCGAATCCTCCACTTTATGGTAGTTCATGATTGATCGTGTTGAGCAGAAAGTGTAGAAATGGGTCTTTAGACCTTTATCGCTGGCCAAGAAATTCCAAGTTTGCACTAAAATTATGGCAGTGACTTAGGTTTACTATGAAGCATGTTGGTGTCCTTCTCAGACTTCCTTTGAAAAATTGGCCAAGATATTAAGGGATTTTCTTTGGTCAAGTTATAGACAAGGAGACTTTCACAGAGTGGCTTGAGAGGTTTGCACACTTCCAAGGGATCATAGTGGTATGGGTGTCATTGATGTTTACAGGCATAATATCTCCCTTTTTTCCAAATGGGTTATTCATTGTATTCACAAAAACAACGCTTGATAAATTCTCTTAAGACATTGTATTTCTTATGGTTCTCCTTATGGTAAAAAAACCAGAAGAACATTGGCTTTCATACCTTAATTATTACTACAGTGCTAGTTAAAATACCTGGTACTTTTGTGGTGAAAATCATCTAGAAGTCCTTCAAGTTCGTGAAACATCTGATGCATTGGGTTGGTGATGGTTTTAGATCTGGTCTCTCCTTCAATTATCATAATATATGGTGGACACTTATTTTCAGATAACTTTCCATCGGTAGAATTTCCGAACATCAAGGTTATGACGCTGTTTTGGAAGGGAATTTTTACTATAAGGGATTTGGTCTCTAATAAGGATTGGTTTTTGTGGCCTAAGTTGAAACAAAAATTCCATTTAGCTAATTCAGACTTGTCATCTATCTTGAGAATTCAATCTTTTATGCCTAATGTCATGTTGCACAAGCTTGGGCTTCAACCACCTCTTGCCTGGTGGAAAGATTGGAGATGGAATGTGGATATTCCTTTCTTGAAATGTGATTATGGAGTCATTTATTATTTACTTTATCCTACTTCGCATGCTCTAGATATGATTAACTCCATATGGAACTTGGACTCCTCCCCCTCCACCTAGTTTCGACGTCTCCATTGGGCATGAAACGCTCTGTTTGATCCCAAGTTGAATTTTTTTCTTTGGTGTTTGATTTATCAAGGCCTTCTGCTAGGGGAACAGTTAAGACACATCAACATTCCTAACCCTAAATGTCCTTGTTGTGGTCACCCTAAGTCTTTCAAACATGTTTTCTGGTTTTCCCCTACTCAAAGTGATCAGTGTTGGATCCGTTCTCTTTTCTAGCCTTATCACCCTGAGTTTTAATTGGAAATTTTCCTTTTTGGGGATAATGCTAACTGGCCTTATTACATTGCTTCTATTTGGCATTTTTCCATTATGTTATTCTCTTCCAACTTTGGAAATCTATGAATAATGCTTTGTTTCAACACTATGAAATCACTATAGAGATATCTATTAATGAAAAGGTGGAAATTATGTCTTTTGTGTGCTTACAGATCCATGCACAAGTTTAGAAAGTGGCACTGGAATTTTCTCATCTTTAGCAGTTGCTTGACCATTGGGGTAGCACACCTTGTACCATGATTCGGGGCCCCCCAGATGATGATCGGCGTCCTCCGCCTCCATCGCCACCACCCAGACTCCGCGAGTGTTCGCATAGCCACTCTCATATCCACTCTAGGAGTGATCGACATTCTCCACCACCAGCTCGCTCTCGCCATTCTTCCTCTAGGCCTGGTAGGAGCCCTTCTGCGCATGGTAAAGAGGTTGTTATTTCTTCAAACTGGGGGTCTCTTCCTGGGGGATATTCCCAGTTTGGCAGACCACCTCCACCTGGTTGGGAGATCATGGTTCCACTTAGTGTTCAGATGCCAAACCAAGATGGCTGGATGATTATCCCCCCTTCTGATGATCCTCACACACTTGGCTTCTTTCTGCCACTAGATGATCTACCTCTGCCTTCAAGTGTTGCTGCTTCATGTGCTTAATGGTGCCCTGATATAGTTTTTTTTATTTGCCCTTGTGGCTGTGTCATGTAACCTTTGTGATTTTTTTTGGTTGCCTATGTGTCATTTATTGTATTTCTCTTTGGGATTCATCTCTTTTGAGGTCATGTTCTCTACCGACCACCCCCTTACTATGTAACACTTTGTATTATTTTGTTTATAATATAAAGGCGGTTCCAATAGTAAAAGTATAAACTAATTTAAATATTTTACCCCATACATATTTTATTTCGGTTATTTAATATGTTGGCTTTATTTTAGTTTTTATGTACTCAGTCATGTCATGAGAACTGATGCCCCTTTATAGCTAAATTCCTCTCGACATAATTATCTTTGTGCTAATCCATTTGATTTCCCCACAATATTAAATAACCATATAAACGAGCCCCAAAATATAGATGACAAGTTTAATTAATCCAACATGAGGATGAACCAAGATGCAATATTAACATGCATGTGATATCTCTATGTTGAGGGATAAAGGATGTTAACCTATTAACTAATTGAACCCTGAGATAAAAAAATTCAACAGCTAAAGCCACTTTAATTAAACATGGGTTTAAAACTATAAATAAATAAAACTAAGACAATTATGAGCTATGCATCTACCTTAACCCAATCCAACCAAGTATGATGCTACATTATTCACCTAGGGTATATTGACAACCATATTTCAACATGACATTTTTTTAAAAATGGATAATAAGTAAATATAAACCAAGACTAAATAGATTTACAAACTCATACTTTCTTTACTAGTGTTTAAAAAAATTAAGTTTGGTTTAAAAATAAAACTAAATATACGAAAGATAAATAAATAAAAATATAAACTATAAAATAATATCTAAATTTAAATAATCAATCATTTTCTAAACAAAAATATTATCTTTCTAAAATAAAGTTCCACATTTGATTTAAAAAACACACATCTCACTTGTCTGGTAGCTATCATTTGACTATGTATGAAGTGCTTATCTTTTTTCTAAAGTATTTATCACACTACATAATTCAATACCCCTCTCTCTCTCTCTCACACACACACACACACTCATGCCTTTACCTTTCATTATTATCTTCTTTCCAAAAATGCATCCTATTTGACATTAGTTTCACACAAACAATTATGCCTTTACCTTTTATTATCTTCTTTCCAAAAATGCATCCTATTTGACATTAGTTTGCATACTTTGTATTGTCCCCCTCCACAACATAAAATCTTAAAAGTTATTTTTACTAATAATAAACCTTTTCCATCTGTCCTTGTTGAAGTGACATGTAAAAAGAAAAAAAATGGATAAATAATTAGTAAACCCTAGGTTTCCCATGAAGATTTATGTAAACGAGAAACAAATAAATTAATAGATAATTAGAAATGTATTATAATATTTTTATAATACAATTTCATATACGCTTAGTTATGTGCTCTCCAATAAAATCAAGATTCTACCTTTGACCATGTGTGTGTCAAAATAATACTTTATTGACTAAAACCGTCCCTAACGTTAAATTTACAATAAAGGTAGGGAATATTAAAAAAAGGCACCACCTTTAACAAATTATTTAAAACCTTCTTAACATTCAACTCTTTTCTTAATTTTCATAGTATTGGGCGATTAAATAAAGTATAAGTTTTTAATCTATGTAAGATATATACTAAGTGTTTATAAGATCTATAATAAGTGATATAGTAAATACATAAATCCTAGATATATGTAATGATCATATTTAGGTAAATAAAATTTCTATAAATTTGAAAAATGAAATTATATGTTAGTTTTATGAATGTATTTACCCAAAATAGGATAATATGAAGTGATAATATAGAGGAATGAGGTGCGTATAGTCTCTCACCTATTAAATATGAAAGAGTGAAACTAAATATAGAAAGTTCACCTAAATGGAGAAATAATGTCTAAACATTTCTATCCTCTTTGGCCAATTTTTCTCTCTACTATTTTGATATAGATCTCAGTTCTAGAACTTGATATCTTTATATATGGGTTTTGGAAATTTTCTTGTCTATAATAATATAGGACATGTTATTTTTGCAAAACGTGTATCTTAAAATCTTAAAAAAGGGTTAGTTTGATTGGGATTAATTGACATTCGCCCCACCTCTAGTGGTGTGATAAGTGTTTCACTATGTACTGATACTCTAAAGAGGGATCAAGCCTCACATATTTTTCCCGCCCAATGAATGTGTAAGAATGTGCAATAAATATTATATTAGAAATACCCTACTAATTCCTCTAACACCTTAGAAATGACATTTGGTGTATTTTGTAGCATGTGATAGTGATTTAGGAAAGTTACATAAGATGTATCTAGACTTAATAGATTGTTGATGTGGTTCAAGGAATAATATTACAATGGCATTCCTCCTTTCGGGTGTTTTGTTTGTGTGATCTCCTAGATAACCCAAACATGTAAGAGATGAGGCCCTTATAATAGGTAGAGTGATTGTGATTTTATATATGACTTGTGTTAAAAACATTCCCACTTAGAGATGATCCCGAGATAACTTGTGAATTTTAAATAATATCCAATAGGAGTGTTTTGGAAAAAAAATTCAATTAGGGTTAGACATTTTAGCCATTTCTACACCTGCTAGTAAATTCTTCCTTGTCTTGGTTCAGGGCTTGATATAAAAATGGATAAAAGTGGAAAAACATTGGAGGATGTGTTCTATATATGTCATGAAGGTTGCTTATGAGGAAAAATGGAGTAACTAGTGTGAGCTAGTGTTTCGAGAGTACTGAATTGAGTGAGATATGTGTAGGAATAAGACAATTAACTATGTACATTGAAATGGGATGGGATAAATTCCAAATGATTATTTCCAAGTGATATTGGTCCAAATTTAGGATACTGCATTTTACCTTGTTTTAATCTATTAATTAAAAAATATTTGATTAAAATAAAATAAACTGCAATTACAAACCTCCCAAAGGATGGGGTATGCAAGATAATGTAATGTGTGGATTCCCTTGTCCTCTTTATATCATACATATGGAATTATAAGATGGATGTATAAAACATGTATTAATTCCCAATAAATATGCTTATACAATCAATAAAATAACATAAACAAAAATTAAAGCATGAAATAACTACACTTGTATGCCCCCTTTTTTAAAAGTATAGGATGTAGATGTTGTATGCAAGATTTTTTTTCATTTATCCTTCCATAATTCAATGTGGTAATTGATATGGCTAAGAGATCCTAATGGATAGAATTTGAAGCTTCTACAAGAGCCAATTCGTGTATATAATTGGCCTACCATTGAGCCAACATATGTGTGATTGATTTTTCCACAGAGGCCACATATGTGTATTTTATAATTCCATTAGGTTAGTTTGTGATCTTGATATATAATCCATAATCAAGTGTATGTATCATAATTCATTTTTTGTAAAATATTTGTAATGTATTTAGAATAACTATGTGAATTCCATCATATAATGTCAATTGAAGCAATGTATCTCTAATCCATATGAACTTATTAGAAAAATCCCACAATATGCCCACCTTTTGAGATGAGGGGTGTTACAAACAATCACTTATCTTAGAAGAGAAATTTAATTCGTATAAAGTGTATAAGAAGCATCATCAATGATAAAAACCATATATGTTATATCAAACAATATGTATCATCAAAAGTATGAAATATATCATAATAATTTTCTAGTAATTTATTAAATATCATAGAAATGATAAAAAGAGTAGTATGAAAATTAAAAATGAATTGATGCATAGTCGATCCATAATGACCAATGACATGACATGATGTAACATGACATATCAAGACCATCATAAATAGTGTGACCAAACTGATGAGTGTTATTAGTGTTATTTATTATCTCCTGTGTGCAAAAAAGAGTATATGTTCAACCATTGTGCCTAGGGAAAGTTTTTGGTAAGTAGTGACGTAAGAAAAATGTGTAATAAGTATAAATATAATCATGATAGAATAAAAGGAAACTAGCCTAAAGTACATGTGTAAGAAGTAGTGATATAATCATAAAAGTGCAACAATAAATGGGCCTATAATCATTGTGTAATAAGTAGTGACATAATCTTAAACGTGTAACAAGAAATGGGCCTAAAGACAGGAATTTACAGTCAATGTGCAATGATAAATGTGTAACAGAGATATATATTAATAAATGTGTTATAAGGCAATGTGTAACAACAAATTTGTTGTGATCAAGTAATAAATCATTATATGAACTACCCATTATACCTAGATCTAGAAATGTGATCAGACTTAATGTATATACACCCAATGTTTCACTTTCCTAACATTTTTTATTTGCATGCATCAATGTTGCACTAGCTTCCCAAGAGCGGTATCCTCAAGGATATTATCAAGAGTAGAGAGTAAATAGAAATGGTTATGTATATCCTTTGGGTTGTATTGGGTGGTTAGTAGTAGTACTTATGAGAGATATGTGATGGGTAGTATAATCATATCATACATTTCACATGTTCTCACACCCTTACAATCATATGTTACATACTTTATAATCATATTTTACAGCATTCTTGTGATATCACCTTTTTATTTCTCTTGCGATCACTCTCACATCTACTTCAAGCACACTCATACCTCCATCATTATCTTTGTTAACACCTAATATTTTTGTCCATGTAGTTTTACCTACTTCCTTGAACTCCATGTTCTCTTATTTCCCTCTCAAATGGAATTGACCATAGTCAATGTTATCTATTGGGAAGATTTCCTTAGTTGATGGAATTGACCATGGTTAATGACGTCAAGTTTATAGTTTGTCATAGCTGATGACATCAACCATGGTTGATTTCATCAACTAGAATAGACTATAACTGATATTAGTTGTCTATTTATACATGGTAGATGAACGCTCATCTATCACTCATTCAATCTGCTAGCACTCGCTGATCTTCCAATTAAATTTTAAGTCTTGAAGTTGGTCTTATTATTCTTCTTTGGAGTCCACACTTAAACAATTAGATACGTATGATCTAAAAGAATAGGATTTGCAATTACCATGGTCTCCCAATCCTTTGAAATCATTGAATTCTTCAAGTAGATGTGTTATTATGTCTTCTTTTATTCATTTATGATACCCTACATCAACTCTCTAGTAAGGTGTTGGTGACCCTAGAGGGAGGTTAATACTCTAATGATTTCTTTATGCAAGTAAGTATATCTAACCTCTCTTGTATTTTATTTTAATTAAAATTTATATTTTTTTGGATGTTTTCATGCATATAATAGGATAGTGTTGTCTTATGTTTTTGCATGGGAAAAATTCACCTGAAAACAAGACAACCGTGTGCCTTAGAGTCGAAAACTTTTCTATGTCATACCTTTCAAGACACCCCCAGGTCATCCTATTATCCAGTGTCAGTCCCATCCTGTCTTTCTAGTGGTCTAGTTTTGAGTTTCATCCTTCCTCGTAGGTGATTTCGGAAAAATAAAACCATTTCAAGTACTTATGGAGTAGACTCTCTAAAAGCGGGCTTTCAGGAAATATTAGAAATGGCTATTATCAACCTTTTTAAAATAAGTGCATAATCACAGGAGTAGTGCTGAAGATGTAAATTCATCAAGGAGGTGTATTCAAGTTCTAGAATAATTGTGTAACTAATTTAGGAATATTCTAGAAATATTCAGAGTTTCAGGAGCCAGTTCACCAAAAGTGGTTTTTTGAGGTTGGAGTTTGCATCATAAAAGAGTACCCGAAGTTTAGGAGGTGATTCTGGGAGCTCTGGAATGATTTGTGATCCAAAAATAATATAATTGGAAATAATTTTCAACCCCCTACATTGTGGTAAAATCATATCCATCCAAAGCACCATGAATTTTTATATCTGACTTATTCTTTCCAAGCACAACTAGTGGTATCAAGAAAAAAAAATAAATTTAAAGGTGTTGTAGTTAGAATCAAGGTATGTGTAGACAAAAAATCATGCACTTTAGGTATTATTTATCCCAGTCTCATACTACTATTTATAAGGTTCTCAAGTTGATAAATTACTAATTAATCCCACCTTTTGGCCATCTTTATTTTATATTTTATTTCATCGTTCCCGCACATTTCCTCCTAGATATCCACCTATTTCACAACTGTCTCATAATTTTAGCCCAAACCTGGGCACCCAGGCATGTACTAGGGTGCTCTAAGGCACTCTGGTTGCACCCGGGGCACCCCGATCCATGTTCCACTTTGCCACTTCTTTTTGGGGTCTTTTTAGCCATTTTTAACCCTTATTTTTTTCCTAGTTGGACATGTCGGGGTTAATTATGAAATTAGATCTTGAGAACCCTATAAAACTAAAGTTGTAAGACCATAATAAGGGTCCTAGCGTCACATACTACTATCACTCCATCTAGAGTTGCATCCATTGCATCACTTGCATCCACATAGTGTCATGCATCAAGGCTAGGAAATTTGAACACACAACATAGGGGGAGGGATTCTATTCTATTCCATGCACACATGATATTACATTTTCTATAGTTATTATTTCTCGCTACTTCATAAAGTGTGACTGGAACAAGAGCACCTAGGGAACGACATGCACACACTCACCAGAACTACTTCCGGGTCTAAAGTGTAGTGCAACACTCAGTGATAAGATCAATAGTTTGGTGGCTGAGGTCAGTCTGACCCATTTATTTTACATATTTTATTTTTCTTAGGGTTTGATACTTCATTCCTTATTACAAGTCATCATCTCATTATTCAACACAACTAGCGCAACTCAACGAATCTAGTGGGATAGAAAGACAGTGTCTTAGATCATCTTGCGACCATACAAAATTCAGATTTTGAGAATTTATAGAGACCGATGTGCCTAATCTACATACCAGGGCACCCCGGGGTACCCCAGTACCTTCCTAGGCAGCCCAGTCAGTTAATATTTTCAAAATCTAGCCTTTGCATGACTTTTGAGTGGTCGTCTTCACTTTTATATTTTATTACCATACCTGTGACAACCTATAATAGTATTCTTTAATCAGCTAAGTCATTTCTCCTTATTTACTTATTTAGGGTTTTATTTCACTTGGTATAATTATTTACAATTATTCCATACTATTTTAGTACATTTATACAACGTTTTAGTCCTCTTATTTAGATTAATTAGTGGCTATAATTTCATTAGTTTAGTTCCATTTTTAGTTAATTATTTTGGTGAACCCGACCATACACACTCCCCACTTTACTAGGATTTTCCTCTTCCCTTTACTATGGCTCTAGTTCCTAAGGAATTTACTGAAGCCTACCTTAAGGCTATCAATGATCACCTTGTTGAACACCCCCAGGATTTAGATTTACTTTTTCATATGGCTCGTGAAGAGGCTGCCAATTTGGTTGAACCCAATTCTTCTATAGATTTACCCACTTCTGTAGCCACTCAACCCTCTGCTTCTACACTTCTACCTATCTCTATTGTTTTAGTTTTTGTTCACACTCCTACCAATAATTTTACGCATCCTTTGGTCTCACATCAATGGAAAACCTCCTATGTTGGGACTCAAGATCTAACCTCTCTATCACGATCTCCATGATCAAATTCACAAGCTCCAACAAGCTACTACATCTCTATCTTTAGATTCTACCTTTTTACTACATACTCTGTTTGCACCTATCATATCTATGTACCCTCTCCCTCCTAATTTTTTCACCCCTAAATTGGCCCTTTTTCAATGGACATGGTGACCCATGGGAGAATCTCCGTGCCTTTCATGTTGCTTGTCTCTATTTTGCTGACGATCATACTCTCTTAGCTAAAATATTTCCTCATAGTCTCCATGACTATGTCATGCGTTGGTTCTATGACTTACTTGTTCATCCAATAACTTCCTTCACCCATCTAGCTGATTCTTTGCTAACACATTTCTCCATCAATATTGGTTCTAATATGTCTTATGCCCAGCTAGCCCAACTTAAACAAGGACCCAATGAATAATTCGCTAATTATGTTTTAAGATATAAGAATAATCTCACTAAAATGACTAATGTCCTCGTCGATTATGAGCTACAAGATCTATTTATACATATTCTCTTACCACCTCTCTAAGAAAGTGTTTTGTTTGATACCTTTTCTTCTTTTGATCAACTTTTCCATACTCTTAAACTCCACGAGTCTAAACTTTTGTCCATCGGCAAGCTTAAGTATTAGGAGAAACCTTCATCCTCCACTCGTTTTCAAAATAAGGCACCATTCAAACACTCCACATCTAATCAATATGACAATAAAATCAGTGTCAACACCATTACCCCTTCTAAGGATTTTCAATCACAACTGTCTATGTGTATGTTTAATAACCTTCCTATGGCACCACATCTTATATTAAAACATCTCCTTGACAGCAACCTCATTACCCTTCCTCTGCCACTCGAACTAGACCCATCACACCCCAAAGGATGCAATTACAATGAAAAATTCTATTGTGATTATCATCACTATATGAGACACTCTACCCATCGATGTATAAAACTTCACACAATCATCCAAGATCTGCTTGACAACAACTAGATTGAATTTCCAGAACCTACTAGCCTTGCTCCCTCTAAGGACAAGGGTAAACTCAAAAATTTTAATAATGACTCCCACCAACGCGATACCAAGACTAGGGATTCTTCCGCTAATCATACATACCATGCTGCACCACCTCCAGATTCCGGTGCACTTGATTTTCTAGTTGCTAACACTGACACAACATCACCCACCATCTCTTTTTCTAACATCAATTACCACGCCACATTTGTATCCGATCAATTACATATTTAGGCATCTATTGGCTCAACCTTTATCAACAACACCAAGGTTGATCCATCTTCCTCCATTAGTGCATGTTCCCTTTCTTTCTTAAGATCTATCGGTTACCCTCCATCGCAAATTGTCTATCTGTTCAAAAGACCCTATGATATGTTTAAGTTACATATCACAGTTGGTCCTCTCACTCTTCTTATCCCTTTCCTTATTAATCACGATGTCAAAGGATGTGATTTTCTTCTTGATCTTAATTTTATTCATCATTCCCAATCTATTATTTCTATGAACCACTTGCGCCTTCAATTTTTTTACAACAATCAAGTTATTTCTATTAACGGCATCCCTCCTTCACCGCCAATATTTTCTCCTTCTAGTCTTATTTCTAGTCTTCTTCATACTGCTCCTATGGTTTTACCCACAATACAATCCACTCCTACTTCACCTCTTTGATTAGCCGCTACGCAACTGCTCCACTCCATTAGTCCCACACACTAGAATAGTCCTATTCCTATAACCATTACCACATCCCGCCACCACTCTCTGCCTTGTTTTATTCCACATGGATCATCCTCCCCTTTACGCATGACATTTCCTCAATCTCCATCGCCCACACATTTTACTACACCTCAATATTCATCTCATGTACACCCATTGCATGCATATCAGCTTCATTCCCTCGCGCAACATTTTTCTACCATACCATAATTACTTGAACATCGTCCTCCACTTTCATCATCCCAGGGACCGGTCGATGGACCTTCGTCCCTCGACCTTATCAGGTGATTTCTCTTTCATGACCACTCAGGGGGCATGGCCATTACACAAACCCCCCTTCCTCCTATTACAGTAGGTGCATCTTTCATCTTTGCATCCTCATACATTTATTTATTCACATATGCATATGCATTACACGTTATATCAACCTCGCTACCTAATGATGCACTTTTGTGCTTTGTTTCACACTAGACTACCGAGGGATTACCATTACATTAAACCCCACACATTGCACTATAGTTTCTACACTTTTTTATTCTATCACATACATCACACATCCTACATCATATATCCTACACTTAGTATACATCCTACATTATACTATACGCCCCTCATGCACATATTAGGAATTTTTACATCATCTATATTATACATATTACACTAGTCGTCATTACATATGAGTCTAGTTTTACATTTCATCCATGCATTTTGCATTTATGCTAGGTTACATCATAATATGGGGCTAGCTTCACATTTTATCACTACACATTCTATTTTATATTTACACCTATCAACACATATTATATATTGCATATTCTATACACCCTACACATATTACATTACATTGTTCACACGACACATTTAGGTATCATATACATTCTACATACTACACTAGATTTCATTACGTATGGGTCTAGTTTTACTTATCATCATTTACATATTCCATTTCTATATACACTCATTATTGCATTTCACACATTACATATCCTATCCACGCTACAAATTCTATATTGCATGACCCACTCTGTGTATTTACATCCTCATCACTTAGTCATTTATGTTATGTGTTCTTCTAAGTGCTGCACTCACCACCCTATGACACAATTTAGTTCCTCAATCCATACTCAATTGTTGAGGTTTTACCAATCAAATAGACCTTACATTCACCATTCATGCGAAAACTCTAACATTAGTGACATACACCTTAGGTTAAATGGTCACCTCTTCTCTCATTTTGTAGTGGTATACATCTTAGATTAAATCACCACTCCTTGATTATTATTCATCTTGTAGTGACATACACTTTAGGCTAAATCATTGCCCATCCCCATCTACTCATTATATAGTGATATACGCTTAGGGAAAAATCATCACTCATTTTTTCAACAAAGTCATGATATAAACTTCGGCAATAGGGTTCATGCACATCTCTCCACATGTTGCATTTCATCACCATTACATATACACATTCATCACAGTGTGCTAGAAACAACCAACACTAATCGACCATTTCCTGATGATGCACTCTCATTTAGGGTTCATTCAATATTACTGAGGGGGAAAAAAAAATGAGCCTCAATGCATACACTTCCATCCACTAAGGGGAATGTTGCTCCTATCATTCCATCTTGCATTCCATCTCATCCATCTACAACATATTGCATTGTCTTGCAAGAGTTTACTCCTCCTTACTAGTGTTTTTCATGATCACCTTATTACAAATGTTAGACTTCCTTCTTATATGTCATTATCACACACACATGTGCGTCCACACTTATTTTTAGTATGATCGCAAATATAGGACTCTACATGTGGCATGGATGGTCACCTTCTACCCTTCCTATACTGGTTTCTGGGGGCATCCACATTATCCTTATCAAGGTGTTATTGTTTCATTTTTGTACTTAGCATCTTTTACTACTTGTTCATACACGCTTTGACATATTGATTATCACTCTAACATGCTAACGGGTGTTCCATGTGCAACACTTGTTTTGTAGGATTACATGTTTCCATGACTCCTTGTTAATTTCTACTTGTCTACTTTGTTTTCCATTGTATGCAGGATTTTCCCTTTTCTTGTGTGCACACTTATTTGTTGTTTGCGGCCATGATGGCCTTGCGTGTCTTGCAACATCGTGAGTGATGTTCCATGTTTGCAACCCATTTTGTATGGTCTACTTGTTTTCTTACGTGTTTACATTACTTTTCTTTGTTGTTTCTACATTGTCTGCGTATTTTACACTTGTCTTGTTGAATGCATGTGTTTTCAGAATAAAACTTGTTTTGGATAGCCATCCCCTTTTATGCATGCCTTGGTATCTGCCAAGTTCTTTCCCTTTCCCCCTGTAGGGAAAAGTTCTAAAAGTCATAGTGCAATTGTTCCTCTTTCGGGGCTGAATTGTCCTTTCCGCAACGTCACATGCACCCCCAAAGAGGGGTGCATCATTGAGGGTTTCTAATAACACACCATTTTTACACCGGTTTACATACAACAAGTGAGTTCAGACTAGTCTACAAACTCCATACATAACGTCCTCTACATGGCATGACATCCTTCAGCAATTTTGCAGAGTTGTTACAGGTTTGGAGGTTACAATGGGTGTACCTCTCTTCACTACTCCATCCTATGGCATTGGATCACCCAAAAAACTAGGACACTAAAAATATCTCTTCACACATTTTAGCAAAAGTGGTTAAAGGTTGGAAGACAGAGAATTTCCTCCCTATACTTCTTCAGCCAGGGTGGCGTGAGATCACACAAAAAACTCGCAACAGTATAGGATATCCTTCTATACCCTCTTTCTCGACATGGATCAAGTGTGTTGGGGTTAGCACACCGGTTTTACATATACATTAATCAGATCTAAGCATAAAAGCAATCAATATGAAAAAAAAAACAAGAAACAATATACAAGATTTAACGTGGTTCACACAGTTTGGGTTACACCCATTAAGAAACAACCAATTTATTATCACAGAGGAAATACAATGAAGATTTGCAATCTTCCACACCTTTTTGGATGTCATGTACTTTCTTCTCTACAAATTTTTCTTTTCTCTCAAAAGGAAACTTCTCTCAATTCTCAATTGAATTCACTCTTCTAAAACCCTATCTTTATGTTTATTTATGCATCTACAATATTAGGGCACTTTAGCTATGCAATTACAACCATTAGATTCACTTTACAACTAAATATAGATCTAATTCCCGTAACTTAATTATAATAGTCACGCACAAGAAATTGATGTCGGTTATCCTTAACTGATGCCAGTTATCCCTAACCGATGTCAGTTCCTCCTTTCCTGACTGATATCGGTCCATGGGTAACCGACGATGGTTTGTTAACTGATGTTGATTACTGTGTATTCCAGCAAGTCTATAAAATCATGCCAGTGAAGAAATTAAGCTCCACAACTAAACAATCTCCCACTAGGAGATAAATTACAATACTGTACCGTACAACTCCTTCCTATTATCCTTTCCTTGGCTTGTTTCTCCCTCCTCAAGTCTCAAACCCAAAGACCAATAGAAGTGGAGTGTAGCTCCAACTTCTCTTTTTCCAATGGCTTCATTAGCATATTTGTAGGGTTCTCCTTTATATGAATTTTCTCCAACTTCAGTTTCCCATCCTCCAATACCTGTTGTATGAAGTGATATCTTAATTGAATGTGTTTTGTTCTAGAATGAAATGTTGAGTTCTGTGCTAGATGAATCACACTTTTAATATCACTGTACAATCTACAATATTCTTTCTCCTTTCCCAACTCTTCCATGAACATGCTCATCCATATCATCTCCTTACTATCTTTTGTAGTTGCAACATACTCAGCCTCTATAGTAGACAAGGCCACAACCTTCTGCAATCTATAAATTCATCTAACTGTCATGCCACCTACTGTGAAAACATATCCATTGGTTCTCCTCATGCCATCTAAATCAATAGCCATGTATGAATCTGCATAGCCACATAAAGAATTATCTAGCCCTCCATAGCATAACTGCATGCTAGATGTCCCTCTCAAATACCTGAGAATCCATTGGACTACTTTCCAATGCTCTTTACTTGGATTAGCCATAAATCTACTCACAACTCCCACTTCATGTGCAACATCTGGTCTGGTACAAACCATATCATACATTAATCTCCCAACTACTGAAGCATATGGAACTTGTGTCATGTACTCAATATCCTTGTGTGATGTAAGAAATTGATCTTTGCTAATTTGAAGTGTCCACCCATAGGTGTACTTACAGGTTTTGAATTTTAAAAATTAAACCTTTCTAACATCTTATTGAATAATGCTCCTAAGATAAATATAACTTCCTATTCTTCTTATCTCTATGAATTTACATGCCAAGGATTCTCTTTGTAGCTCCCAAATCCTTCATTGCAAATGTGTGAGCTAGCTTTTCTTTAAGGTCAACTTTTTCCTGCATACTAGATCCTACAATAAGAATATCATCCACATACAGTAAAAAAATAATATAACTCCCATTTCCAAGCATCTTGAAATAAACACAATGGTCAAATTCACATCTCAAATAACCATGCTCATGAATGAAACTATGAAACCTCATATACCATTTCCTTGGAGCTTGTTTGAGCCCATATAGGCTCTTTTCAATCTTCACAAAAGGTTCTCTTTACCCTTGACTTCATACCCAAGCAGATAATTCATATAAATATCTTGCTCTAAATCACCATGAAGAAATGGCGTCTTGACACAGGGTAAGTACTGCAAAAATTACCAACAGGAGAAAAGATTTCACCAAATTCAATACCTTCTTTCTGTGCAAATCTCTTTACTAAAAGGTTTTCCTTTTATCTCTTCTATCCACCCTCTTCTTCCTTGATCCTATAAACCCAATTGTTTTACAATTCTCTTTTACATGCTGGAAAATTAATGAAATTCCATGTCTAGTTCTACTCTAAAGAGTCCATCTCCTCATCCATGCCATGCTCCCACTGCTTGTGGGATTTATTCTACATTTCTTCTTCAAATCTTTCTAGTACACTATTATCAGTTAATAATAAATAAGACAAGGAAGGTGAAAGTATTTCTGGAGGTCTACTTACCCTTTGTGACCTTCTCACTAAGATTTGGGGTGTCGAAGGCTCAATCTACTCATCATGTACATTTGTATCTACTTCTGATAGTGATTGATGCCGGTCACCTTCTACCGATGACGGTTCAACTAATCGATGTCGGTCAGGGGTAAACTTATGTCGGTTACTGTGTAAACCTGTAGGTGTTAAGTTTTAATCTGATACTTCATTTTCATCCATAAACTTCTCCACTGGTTCACCTTTAGGTACCAAAACTTGATCCCTATACATTTTCTTTTCATTCCAATCAATGTCACGACTCCTAATTATCTTAGAACCTTCTAAATCCCAAAACTGGAGTTCAAAATCACTGGAGCCATAACCAATGAAAGTACATATATTGGATTTAGCATCCAATTTTTTTCTATTTTCCTTATCAATATGCACAAAATATTCTAATCCAAATACTCTAAGAAAAGAAAGATCTACCTCTTTTCCAGTCCAAGCTTCTTTTGGTATTCCACCATTCAGTGCATTTCAGGGTCCATGGTTAGTCAAATAAACCATCATTTCTACTACTTCTACCCACAACTGTAATGCAAATCCATCATGTATCATCATACTTCCAGCACGTTCCATGATTTTCGTGTTCATTCTATCTACAACACCATTCTCCTGTGGTGTTCTAGGAACCGTTCTTTCTCTGCGTATTCCATTTACTGAATAATAATCATTGAAAGCCTTGCTACATTACTCACCACCATTTTCAAATCTAAGGCACTTTAAATTTGAATTCAATTCATTTTCCCTAAGGTCTTTCCATCTTTTAAAAGTATCAAAAACATCATATTTATGATTAATACAATCAACCCATACCTTTCTTGTGGAATCATCAATGAAAGTAACATAGTATTGGGATCCTCCATGAGAAGCTACTTGAGCTGGTCCCCACACATCTGAGTGTACAAGCTCTAATTTATGCTCCTTATTTTTTGACCCAACTTTGAGAAATCTCACTCTCTTCTGATTTCCAAAAATACAATGCTCACATAAATCAATATCTACACATTTCAGATTTGATAACTTACCCTTTTCCTTTAAGATTTGCATTCCCTTTTCACTCATATGGCCTAGATTATTGTGCCACATGCTTGTAACTGAATCTAAAGTAGATAGAATAGAAATGGAATCAATAATACATGTAGACAAATACAATTATCCTACCTTTTTTCCTCTTGCCACAACAATAGATCCCTTAGTAAATTTCTAGGATTCATCTGTGAGTGTAACCATATAACCAATTTCACACAATTGTCCTGCAGAACTCAGATATCTTTTGAAGCTTGGAACATGTCTCACATCTTTCAATATCCATGTAATTCCATTCTACAATTTAATACTAACTTCACCTCTACCAGTTATATTGCATGGTTAATCATCTCCTAAATAAATATGCCCAAAATTACCCTGGACATAATTTTTGAAATAGGCCTTATTAGGGGTTGCATGGAAAAAAGCTCTTGAATCTAAAACTCATGACTCAATTTTACTATACAAGGAGAGAATTAAGGCATCTTGCATTACCT
Organism: Taxus chinensis; assembly: GCA_019776745.2. Classification (NCBI taxonomy): domain Eukaryota; kingdom Viridiplantae; phylum Streptophyta; class Pinopsida; order Cupressales; family Taxaceae; genus Taxus; species Taxus chinensis. The sequence goes on along the minus strand of CM034146.1, from coordinate 191,978,894 downwards.
CTTTTGTAACAACATTTTCCTCTTTACCTTTCTTTGGTACATTCTCTTTGTTTTCCTTGAACCAACAATCCTTCTTTGCAAGACCTTTCTTTCAACAATTCCAGCAGATTATACCTCTACCTCTGAATTTAGATATGTCATTCTTAGACTTTGATTTCCCATAATTCTTTCTTTTGGATCTCTCCTTCTACCTTCCCCTACTTTCTACATTCAAAGCATTCCTAGATGATGATTCTCTTGTACTTTTCTTGCGTATTTCTTCATTCAGGATTATACTAACCACATCATCAAACTTTAAAACATTAGTAGAAGACATTGTATTACTAATAACCATTACCATGTTATCCGAAGTATCTGGAAAAGAGAATAATAATAAAAGTGTTTTCACTTCATCCTCAAATAGAATACTAACTGATTTTAATTGATTTACAATAGAATGGAAATCATTCAAATGACTTGATGCAAATCCACCTTCTTGCATATTTCAATTAAACAATTTTTTCATCAAATAAACTTTATTTGAAGCACCGGGTTTTTCATATAAATTTATTAAATATTTCATCAACTCTATCGTAGATCCTAATTCGGTAATATTCAAAGCCACATATGTTGTCAGGCTCAATCTTATAGATCAAAGAGCCTTTCTATCAAGAATTTTTCATTCTTCACCAGTCATTTTTACAGGTATTGCCTTCTCATCCAATGGTAAGTATAAATCTTTCTTATATAAATAATCATCCACCTGCATCTTCCATAATAGATAGTCACAACCATCAAATTTATCTACTCTAAATTTGCCTTCTTCTCCCATTTATTTTCTCCCACTCAATTAGAAATCCCTCTATGATTAAATCTCTCAACATGCACAACCCTCAAAAAAATATGCTCTGATACCAGTTGTTAGGGTTACCACACCGGTTGTATAGATACATTAATCATATCTAAGCATACAAGAAATAAATATAGAAATAAACAAGAAGAAACAATACACAATATTTAACATGGTTAACCCAGTGTGAGCTGCGTCCACCAAGAAACAACCAATTTATCATCATACAGGAAATACAATGAAGATTTAAAATCTTCCACACCTTCTTGGATGTCTTGTACTTTCTTCTCTACAAATTTCTCTTTTCTCTCAAAAGGAAACTTCTCTCAATTCTCAATTGAATTCACTCTTCTAAAACCCTAGCTTTATACTTATATATGCATCTACAATCTTAGGGCACTTTAGCTATGCAATTACAACCATTAGATTCACTTTACAACTAAAGATAGATCTAATTCCTGCAACTTAATTATAATAATCATGCAAAGGAAACCGATGCTAGTTATCCTTAACCAATGTGAGTTAGCCTTAACTGATGCCAGTTAGCCCTAACTGATGTCGGTTCCTCCTTTCTTGACTAATACTGGTCCATGGGTGATCATCGACGGTTCGTCAAATGACACTAGTTATTGTGTATTCCATCAAGTCTGTAAAAGCATGTCAGTGAAGCAATTAAGCTCCACAACTCAACAAGGTGCACATGTTCCATTTACACTTTTCTTTTCTTGTATTTTACATATATGTACTTTAAACATACATATTTGACCACTTGATCATTTCTCCTTGTAGGTCTGGCCATATGAGAAACACGCAGTCAAATTGGGGGAAACGATAACAACATTGACAACGACAATAACAACACACCACTACAGGCACTTGCCTTTACTAACCATTTAGGTATACTACACACAACAATAGCTACACATGCGTTGCACCCTAGCTTCATTGTCATCACTTGTTATGTGTATTTTTCATCTTTAGAATCCACGCTCCTCCACATTTTTATTTTTTTCATTCCACACTTGAGTCTAGTCCATCGAAATGTCTTCTTCTACACTCTACATAGATATCAGGTATGCATCTCTATGTACTTTATGTTATTGAGTGTCCCACTCACCAACATAAAGTGGGGGGAAAATGTAGACACAAAATCATGCACTTTAGGTATAATTTAGCCTGGTCTTATACTACTATTTAGAAGGTTCTCAAGTGAATAAAGTACTAATTAATCCCACATTTTGACCATCTTTATTTTATATTTTATTTCTTCATTCCCACACATTTCCTCTTACATATCCACCTATTTCATAACTGTCCTGACATTTTATCCTAAACCCAGACACCCAAGCTTGAATTGGGGCACCCTGGGGTGCCCTAGTCCCACATGGGGTGCCTCGATCCATGTTCTAATTTCATACCTCTTTTTGGGGTCTTTCTAGCCATTTTTCATCCTTATCATTTTCCTAGTCATCCATGTCGGGGTTAATTAAAAAATTAGAGCTTGAGAAACATATAAATATAAAGTTATAAGACCATGATAAGGGTCCTAGCGTCACATACTACTATCACTCCATCTAGAGTTACATCCATTGCATCACTTACATTCACATAGTATCATGCATCAAGGTTAGGAGATCTGTATCAACACACACAACATAGAGGGAGGGGTTCTATTCTATTCCATTCACACATGCTAGTGCATTTTCTATAGTTATTATTGCTTTCTACTTCACAAAGTGTGACTAACATAAGAGCACCTAGGGAACGACATGCACACACTCACTAGAACTACATCTGGGTCTGAAATGTAGTGCAACGCTCAGTGATAAGATCACTAGTTTGGAATCTGAGGCCAGTCTAACCCATTCATTTTGCATATTTTATTTTTCTTAGGGTTTGATACTTCTTTCCTTCTTACAGGTCATCATCTCATTATTCAATACATCCGACAAAACTCAAAGAATGCAGTGTGACATATAGATAGTGTCTCAGATCATCTTGCGACCATACACAATTCAGATTCTGAGCATTTACAGAGACTAGAGAGCCTAATCTATAGACCAAGGTGCCCTGGGGTGCCCTAGTACCTTCCTAGGTGACCCATTCAGTTCAGATATGTCATATTTGGCCTTCGTAGGACTTCTGAGTGGTCGTCTTCACTTCTAGATTTTATTACCAGACTTACGATAATCTGCGACAATCTTCTTTAATTAGCTAATTCATTTCTCCTTCTTTACTTATTTAGGGTTTTATTTCACTTGGTATGATTATTTATAATTATTCTATATTGTTTTAGTATATTTATATAGTGTTTTAGTCCACCTATTTAGATTAACTAGTTGTTAAAGAATTTTAGTACTATTTTTATTTAATCATCATGGGACCCATCCCATCCTTATAAAGGTAATTTCCATACAAAATCATATAAATAAGTGTGCAAAAACTCATTCAGGAGCTCAAGTAATGGTGTTTTAAAGTTACCGCCTAGGGTATGCATTTCAATACTCAGTCAAATTTTGGGATGCCACATGGCAGCATGATGCTGAGGTTCCTTTTTGTGTCCTCTTAGTCCCTCACCAAGGGGAAAAGAGCAACAAAAAAAGGTTCCCTCTACCCTTTTGGCATGTTGGTCACACCATGCGACCTCGATGACCTAATTTATCCCTCTAAACCAACGTTAATAGGCCCCCTCTCATCACAGGCATGAAGGACAAGTGGTAACACAAGGATGAGGCCCATTTTTTTGCACCTATTTTCCAGTCTGATGGGGAAAATGGGGATAAAACATGCTGCCCTCCCCTCATGCTTCCTTCAAGTTACACATATGACCAAATTTAGGCCTTAGATGCTCATTTTTAGTTGCCCCTTCATTTCTCTCAACCAACGAATGAGTGACACATGGAAATCTTAGGCAAAGGAACATTATTGTGCACCTATTATCTCATTTCAAAGGATACAATGGGGAAAAAAAGGTACCCTCCCCCTCAAGCCATTCAAAATCTATAAATACCAGACTTAGCCCAAATTTTGCTCATTCCCCCACTTTTATCCACGCGCTACCATATTTTTATTGGAATTTTTCCTCCAATATATTCTTCCTCCATTGATTTCATTCATGCTCCCATGATATAAAAAAGTAAAAACACAAAAATATCCATATTTTTGAAAATCAAAAACAAGATTTTTTGCCAAAGAGACTTCGAAACCTACGAGAAATAATTTCTCATATCTAACAAACCATTGTACGAATATATGAGGGGTTTTTCACAATCATCATCATTTTCATGAACTTTGGGAATCCAAGTCAAATGCATGGTCCATATTTTTTACAACAAAGAAACCCCAACTTCCCTGTGACAAATTTTTAATTAGACCAAATCGAAACCAACCTTTAGAGGTCTAACAAAATAAAAAAATCCATATCAAAAAATTGGTTTTTTTGAAAACCAAGGTCCAAAACACCACTTTCTAAAAATAGTAAGGCTCCTACATAGGGACCTACTATTTTTAGTAATTCACCACAAAGAGCAGTTACGGTGGAAGCAGTGCACACAGAGGTCACCCAAAGGGACAATTCAAGTGATTCAATTTGAAAAGTGTGGAAAACTTTCATTTACTAAAAATAGTAAACCCCCTTCTCAAGTGTAGGAAAGCGTCTCAGGAACCATGAAATTCAATTTCGCAGGTGTCAAGTGAATCAATGCTCTTTCTTCTAAGTATGTGGAAGTGGGGGATAATGATGTCACCCACATGAATCTCAACAACCTCAAAGCATGCATGATCAACCACTCAAGAGATCAAATTGAAGACAAAGTGTTTATGAGAGGTTTGTATACAGTGGGTGGTCACCCAGTATCTATACTAAAAATTGAGTTGGTGTTGGTGTGCTCACACTATTAAGAGCCTAAGATGATAACCATTCATGTGGATAATGGATCGGCCATGGAAGTGATTGCTACTAAGGAAATATCTTCTTCAATGTAAATTCCTACGTGGAGAAACATATCAGTCATATCAAATGAAATGACTGTGAAATAATGCAAAAAAATAGATACCTAGTTACAGGGTCTCGCACTTGGATCATGGTTGAAGTCAAAAAGGAAGCCTTCTAGGATGCCAAAATATCTATCATGGAGTGAGTTACACTAGGGATATTCAAATGCAATCACCTTGCTCAATCAAGTGATGGGAGAAGGGAACACGAGATATTTCAAGGAGTGGATGACACTATTCATAATTATGATCATTGAAACAAAGTAGAATATTGACTGGGGCTAGATCATAAATAATAAATTGCATCGATAATTGTTACATGTCCCTATCTCAAATAATTTCTTCATGACTTCCTACCTAGTGTATCTTCTCACTAGCCTATGGTTGTTCAAGGGGATAGACTTCACATGAATATCTCTTACAAAGCTCCATCATTCAATAATCACCCATAGTTGGTGCTGAAGGAAAGAAATAGGCATTTCACTCGCATGAATGATTCCTTCACAATATTCATTGTAAGGACTCTTGAAGGTAACTTACAATCGAGGATGTCACCACAAGCGACTTCCTTGATCAAGAGATATGGCTCAGTCTTCATTCAATTCTCCACTTTTTCATATATCTGATGTTTTGGTTATGATCATGCTCTACTAAGGTCACCTCGGTACCTTAATGACCAAATGACACTATTTTAGCCCTACAGAAAACTAATGCATGTGCATAGTAATCTCATAAAGAAAAAAGGAAGGCTATCTCTTTCCCCATCTCACTAGGATTATTCACCTATAAAAGTACCAATGATGTATTACACTTAGAAGCGGCCTTGGATACCTTCATCTTGCATTCATACACCCTAGGGACCAATTTTGACATTTGAGTAGATCCAGAAAATTTCCATCTTTTAGAGTCACATCATGTCCCGTAGGTTGAAGATTATTAGGTCAACTGCACAGATGACCTCAATTTTAGGGAAAGAGATTACATGAGGATGACCATTAGAGAAATGAATAATTACATGTTTCCTTGGTATGAATAAGGTATTGAGGATGATGGTATAAAGCTATATGATCCAAAGTACAAAGAATTGAAGGTTTTTCCTTTTTTGCCGGTGAGTTAGAGTGTGCATGAGTCAGGTGTAATTACTAAGAGGATAAAATTGGTGATAAAAAGAACAAGAGGATGGTTTTAGAAGTATAAGGTTTTATCCCTCACTTTAGGAAGTTTCCTCACAACCCAGAGATATGTATCACATCATTCACGAACAAAGGTCGTGGAGGTAACTTCTAGGTCAAGCCACTCTAGAGGAAGTTCAAAGTGTAAGGTCGTAGAGTTAATACCTCCTTACTATTAGAGTCCACACAAAAAGATCAAAATAACAAAGGATCCTATAGTAGAATTACATGTTGAGGAAAATGATCTAATCCATATTTCAGCTCATGAATCACCATAGGAGATTCTACCTCCTTTTGGCACTCCTTATCCTCCTTCGCAAGAGGCACCCCTTCCAATTGAGAAAGGAATGGTAAACATGCCAGTTGCAAAGCCAAAAGAAGGTGAGATGTTTCCTTCGATGAATTAAATGATTTCAAATGAGACTCATACCATCTAATAATTCATAGTTCCTGATCTATCAGCAATAGTTTAATTGTTAAAAGGAAAGAAGAATAAATTTTCTCAAGTTGCCTCTCACCTTTTCAGTGATGCTATAGGTGAACAGTATGTAGAAGTGGTCATACCAAAGGTGACCAAGCTGGTGGAAGAAATGACATCAACTGATTATGAAATAAGTACCATTCCTTTGGGCTTGGCCACTCATGAGGGAGATGAGCACATGTCTTAAGAGTCTTCCACTCACCTCATTGCGAGGAATCAAGAATACAAAAAGAATATTGATCACTTGGAAGATTAAGTATAGGAACTCTCCTCATACATGCAACATCTTGTGGATGCAAGTGCTTCATCAATCTCGATTGAATAATTATCCCCAATAAAAAATTGATCTAGAGTCCATCATAAGAATGCAAGAGTTCACAGTGTAGGGATGAGAAAACAAAAAGTGGACGAGTAAACTCATGGAAAAGGGGGAAAAATTGATTCAAAAGGTAGTCTCATTTTTCAAATACACATGAGAAACTCTAGATAATGCTTCAATGATCAATGATGAATTGTAAAAAAAAAAGAGCATTGGGATCTGATTCGTCCATTGGTGGTAGATATGGGGGGTACACATTCCGAGTATTGATAAGCAAGAATATATTCAATACCCCATTTGAGGACTTGTCAGTTGTCACATGTGTGGGTAAAGACCCTTGTAACTAGGTATGAAATGATAAATTGAGCTATCCATGAATTGGAATCAAATGAGGAACGAGCCTACAAGATGCAATATCATGTCAACAACATAATCTAGAAGCTTGGAGTTTATGTCATAGAAGAAAACACTAGTACAAATGAGTTGTTGCGACATCTTTACGAGCATGTCAAAAAAGAAGATGGATACCCATTGTCTTTCAACAAAGATACCTTAGAGTCTCTATCTGGTATCTAGGCCACCATTGCATTCATTGTGTAAAAACATCAGTCCTGGTTTAAGAAATGCAATGACATTAATGATTCTTATGAGGTTTGGATGGAGTCCTTAAGTTGCATATGCACCCCTCATGCAGATAAGGTTGCATCTGTAGAAACTCAATTAACTAAGGAGTTCAAGGGAGTTGAAATTTACCCAATAGAACTTGAAAGAGATCGGAGATCCGCACCAGTGGCTTCTTCATCGACTTAGTCCTCTCTCTCTTATTTTTCTCTCTTCTCTTCTCACCCCCTTATTTCTCTCTCCTCTATGTTCTATTTCTTCATTGGGGGTTGAACTTTTTCATTATGACTTATTTATTTATTTAAAAAGTGAATTTATGTTTATAATGTAATAAATCACCCTTATTTCATAACAAGGGACTTAATTCTTTTCCAGGAATTTGAAAAGTCACAAGTTGTGTAAAGGCATATGAAAGGTAATTTGGGTGGTATTTGAAGATTCATCTTAAGTACTATAAATTGTAATGACACCCTCTTTCCAAAGGGTTGTCAATTTTGTGTGTTCGTGAGAGAGTGTTCCTTGTGAAGAAGTAAAAAGATAACACTTAATCTATTTCCCATCTATATGTTCTTCTCACTCTCACTATGTACAATTTTTTTCAAGAATCAATGAAGAAAGAAGGAATTTTTTTCCTCTTTAATAATGATATTTGTGAGACTTTGAGTTCTAAATATTAACTTGTCTTGTTTTCATGTGAAAAATTATGTTTCTTTTAATCTATCTATGTTGGAATTTTCTAGTTAATGGTTACAGGAATATGATTTTCTACCTACAACATTAATCCCTCTCCTATTTTCACTCTTTTTCCCACTCTCATCAAAAATTCTTCTCTCGCAAGTGATCACAAGCTTTTCCACAGGGTCACTGGAGTTCCCTTGTTGAATCCCTAGCCGTAAGGCCGCCATAGAAATAAAATTTCATAGGTGCATGTAAACATGGAGCTACACCATTCAAGTAGAGGGACTTAAATTCCCAAAGAGTTGGCAAGATATCCACCAATTTTTCCACCTAAATTTTTTTCTCACCAATAGTTTTTGGCACCCACTATGGGGAAAAATTGACAGCATCTGCACCCAAATACGATCACAGAAAAGACAATAAAAATAAAAATGGAAGTTGAAGATTCACGTGAGTCTTGTGTCTCATAACCATGGCTATTCTAGGTAACCATCCTCTTGAAAGACCTAAATTATTATTCCATATTAAGAAAGACATCAGTTCGGATTTAAGAGAATCTATTTGAGATAATAGAGAAAGTTTCACTCAATACTTCATAGCCACAAGGGTGTTGGATCTTGAATAAGAATGTGTTGTTGAATTGGAAAGAGCAAGAAAAATTCAAGCACCACAAAAAAAGAGCATAAATATCCAAGTTGTGGATAGAAGATACACATGGTCACAAAGGTAAGGAGGAAACACCAACCCAATCTTCAAAGAACTCTAGTGAACACATGAACTAATTATAAATTCAAGGTCTCCCCTTCATTTGGAAACTTCTCTCATTAGAAATCTAAGTGTTGTTAATCCATTAGATGTTGAGTTTCTGTATATAAATGAAAATCTTGAAGATTTCACCGATGTAGAAACTGAAGAGGAAGTTTAAGCAAGGGTGGAAGATGAAGCAAGAGTTGAAGCAGAAGTAAGGGTAGAAATTGAAGAAATAGAGAGATCTCAAGCAAGAGTAGAAGAAATATTTGCAGCCATATCCATATTCAGAGCAAGGTTTGAAGAAAAATTTGAGGACAAAATGGCAGACGAAGAAATACCACAGCCCATTGTTCCATGGGGCAGAAATACCGACCCACTTGCACTTCTACAACTACTCCACGGGATACCACAAGGATCAAGGAAAAACTTTCCTAATTTTAGGAAGAACATGTAGCACCCTTCATTACTGCATGTGGCATGTTGGGTATTGAACATGAAGATCTATCTGTTAGCTTGTTTGTGGAGTCATTTCAAGACAATGCAGGCGAATGGTTTTATCTTCTACAAATAAGGTCAATCAATTTTTGGGACGATATAAGAAAAAAATTTGAAGATAAATTTAAGTCAAGATATCTTGGGTAAAACTAGTACATATGAATAAATATTTGAGTGAAGGAATGAGAGATTTCATATAAAAATACAAAAGAGTACTCAAGAGGATTCTTTCTAAGGCCATGCCCTCAGATAGATATTTGAAGATATTCTTCATAAGTGCTCAACTACCTAAAGTTAGAATTATCCTCAGGATATCTCAGCCTGGAACCTTGAAAGAATCCCAATATTACGTTATTGAAATGGAAGATGATATACTCTTGTCTGGTAAAGTAAAAAAATCCCAACAAAAAAAGGGTCAAAGTTATGGCTCTACTCCCACTAATCCAATGATTTAGAAAATGGATAAAGATATGATTACTATGAATAAGCAACTCTCCCAAATCACTATGAGAAACATATCAAAGAAGAATAATCCTTTAAATAGTCCAATAATAACACCACCTCCTCGGAGGATGGACCTTGAAGCACCATTGGTCAACACAACATGTGACACTAAATAACCAAAAGAAGAAGAGGTGGAAGAATTGGAAGAGGAAGAATAAAATGATGATGGAAATATTTTTGAAATAAAATAAATTTCTAATGATACTCAAAATTATTTCATTGAGTACATTAAAGCAAGTGAGGATGAAGATGATGAAGAAGTAGCAAGCTTCTCATGTGCGGTGTTCACGCGTGCTTAGTCTAAGAAAGGAAATTCACCTTTAACATTCGTAACAAAGAAAAAGAAAGAGGATACTCTTATTGAAGTTCCACACAACAAAATCATTAGCAGAGGATCACCACTACCACCATCGATGGATTAGTCCAAGGAGAAACCATATCCACTAGCAAGTAAGAATCCTTTCACCATGGAAATTAAGTCCTCTGGTACCTCCCCCAGTTCAAAATATGCTTCTAAGACCAACCCTTCACCCAATGCTAGTCATGCTAAATCATCTAAGGCTCAGTCAAAATCAACCACCCCTCCTTTGAATCCCGCTACCACGTCCACCAAAGCTACTCAATCTCCCAAGGTAGTGTCACCTTCGCAATGTAGAACTTCTACCATTGCTGAAATTTCATATCCAATCACCCTGTCTTCATTTGATTATGTTGAACATGTGAATAAAAATAAATCCCAAATCACGGAGATGGAATATTTATAAACACACCGAGACTCAGTTAGAAGAGGTTTGTCGATGTCATTCAAAAGTGGTAGCCCAAAACCCAATGCTACAAAGTACCCAATGCTAAAATTTTACTACCGACACCACCTATGCACATACTTCAAAGAACATGTTATCCCTTAGTACATATAAGACATAATAAGGTATAACCCTTCTACCTATCCCTTCTTAGTCAAAGGTTACCAACTTAACAATTGTATTATATAGATTCTGGAACCTCTGACAATATTATTCCCATCAAGGTAACAAATGCCTTACGAATTACCTTGACTCATGAAAATGGATCTTTCTATTCTATGGAATATAAAGAAGTGCCGTTGGTAGGTATAATTAAAGATGTATAGGTGGCCTTGGACGAAATTTCCAGAGAAGAAGCGTATTGCTTACGATCTCTGGTGGCTGGATATTCTAGACATCTTTTGGTATGTTGTTGAGCTAGGAGTTTTTGTAGGGAATCTGGGTGGTGAGATTTAGATGGACTGGTATTTTGTGACCATTCCAGTGAAGGGAGAGATGAAAAAGTTGTTTCCCATGCATAAGATGAAAGTATAATGTCCAAAAGTTGGATGACTCTAAGGGAAAATATCTTATTTCAAGATAGCGTGAAATGGGGAATTATTTCCTCACATCTGAGAGGGAAATGAAAATATTCCTTTTCTCACTGAGGAAGAAGATGATAGGTTATGTAGCATGGAGTTTCGATGGAATCCACTCAAGTACAGGGTATGGAGCTCAGTGTTTTCTTGACTTCTCCTTTATGTGAATTATTTCGATTTCCATGTACAAGCTCTAATTTGAGAATACTAATAACACTGCAGAATACGAGGCTCTCATCCTTGGGATGGATGTTGTCTAAATATATCGAAATCAAGAAGATAAAGTATCTCAGAGATGTAGAGGTGATTTTCAAACAATGTAAGAGACCATTATCAAGTTAAGAACCCAAGGCTTTGACACAATAGAAACAAAGTATGGGACTGCATTGAATCCTTTGTTTACTTTCTCCATCAAGTCCGTCCCTTAAGATCATAATGAAAGAGTCTGAATCTCTTGTAGGTGTCAACCTCCTTTGGTGATGCCACATGCTATCTTTTAACAAAGATAAGATGATATGTGGAAATAGTGTTCAGGCCTATTGTACCAGAAAATGTGAAGCATTGGTAGGTATTTAATGATGATAATAAACTCCTTGTCTTCTTAGAACAAAAAGATAATTTTAGCAGCCTCTTTTACTTTGAAGGAATTTAGAACCTGCATAGGGAGTCCAGTAGAACAAGAAGAGAACGAATGGAATTAAAGGAGTAGACTGAAGAGGGAGTAATAATGATTGAAAGGAAAAAATATTCCTAAAGCCCTAATATCACTTAAATACATTTTTCGAAAAACATGATTGATTCATCAAGGATAAAAGCAAAGGAATCATATAGGTGCACTACAGAGCTTGAGAAAGAGAACATTGACACCCTGGAGCATCCTAGAATGGTGAACATTGGTCAACTGTTACTCTCATGAAGGAGAAAATAAGATTTACCTGCACTATTTAAGAATATACTCATGATGTCTTGGCTTATTCCTACGATGAGATGAAATATTTCCAACCTGAAAGAAATGCATCACTCATATCCCTCTCAACTGCAGAAGCAAATCCTCTTCAGGTAGAAACAAGAGGCCACTATAATCCAAAGATAACAAATAACTATCAAAGAGGAGGTAATAAATATGTCTCCACATGTGAGAATCATTTTCCCTATCCAACTATTCCACATGGGTAGCAAACATATCATTCCATGTGCAAAAGAAGAATGGGGAAATAATGCTCTATTTAGACTTTCACAACCTAAACCAAGCCTCATTAAAGAATAACAATCCACTCTTGATCAAGGGTCACATACTACAAGTAGTCACAGGGTCTGAGATGCTCTCATTACTTGATGGATTCTTGGGTTACAACAAAGTTGAAGTAGCAGAGGAAGATAGGACCAAGAAAAATTTCACTATACCCTAGGGCACTTTTGCGTATAGCAGAATGCCTTTTTGTCTAATCAACGCGAGAGAAATTTTTAAAAGGGTGATTGATATCACATTAAAATATCTTAAGAATTGAATTGTGATCTATGTAAATGACCTCATGGTCTTCTAAAAGAAATAAGGATATCATATTCACCATCTAGAGTAGGTACTCATAAGGTACATGAAGCATGACATATCCATGAATCCCAAGAAAGTACATTTTTAGGGTCACCGAAGGTAAACTCCTTAATAACATTGTGAACAAGGAAGGGGAGAAGATTGACCCTGAAAGAATAAAGGCCATTCAAGAGCTGTCACTACCTACAAGTAAAAAGGGAGTACATTCCTTATTTAATAAGTTCAATTTCCTCTGGTGCTTTGTCCCATACTTTGTCGAAATGACGAAGCACATAACCTTCATGATGAATCCAAAAGATAATTTCAAATGGAACAAAGAAGGAAAGATGACATTTGAGGAAATAAAAGAAGCAATAGAAAAGGCCCCCAATTTGGTGAGACCAAAATTTGATAAGGATTTCATCTTATAGTGCTATGCTTTGGAACATACAATATCAACCATCCTAGTGCAGAAGAATGAAGAAGGTATAGAAGCCCCTATCACCTTCATGAGTGCACCTCTAAATAATCATGAACTAAAATATATCCAATTAGAAAATAATGCTTATGAAGTAGTCAAGGTGGTGAAGAATGTTAGGTTCTATATCCTCAACCCACATACTATAGTCATGGTACCCAGATCGACCATCAAGTCCATTTTCACTCAACAAGACCCAGGATCAAAAAGAGGCAAATAGGTAACAAGGATCTTGGAGTATGATTTCGAGATCTAGCCTTTTAACCTAGTAAGAGGAAATGGTTTGTATAAGATGATAGCTGAAGATGAGGCCATCAAAGCTCAACATGGTGAAAAAGAATGTTTCTACCCTAAATGTTTCAAGGTTTTTCACCAAGTAATTTTTGTGAGAACAACAAATGAATGATATTCTCAAATTTCTTACTTCTTGACCTATGGTGAGTTCCCTCCTCACCTTTATTATAAACAATGAATAAATCTCAAGTTGAAGGCAACCAAGTTTTTCATATGGAATTATGCATTCTACAAGAGGGGATTTGATGGTTTCTTTTTGAAGTGTGTTGAAAAAGGGAAACAAGAGCATTTTTTGAGAGAATACCATGATCAAGCATGTAGAGGAAAATTTCCAGTAATGGTCATAACTAATAATATCCTCCGTGGAAGATATTATTGGCCAACCCTAAATGCATATGCCCAAGAGTGGGTTTCCAAGTGTGAGGCATGTCAATAGTTCATTGAGAGACCACAACTCGCTGTGTTTATTCTTAAGCCAGTGATGATTGAATAACCATTCTAATAGTGGGGTATATACTTCCTTAGAGTCTTGAATCCTCACTCCAGAGCAGGTCACTCCTATGTACTCATGGTGATAGATTATTTCACAAAATGGGTAGAGGCCATCCCAACAAAGCAAAAAAATACTAAATCCACCTATAACCTCATCAAGGAGAAAATAATTTTTTGTTTCGGTATACCCAAGAAGATCATGGTAGATAATGCCACATATTTCTCTTCAAGGGATATAAATGAATTTTGTTACGGGTATGGAATCTCACTATCACACACATTTGACTATTACCTGTAGGAAAATGGTCAAGCAAAGTCAAGCAACAAAAAATTTGTAACCATAGTTTGTAAACTTGTATATGAAAATCAAAGGGACTAACACTAAAAGCTTTATTATGTGCTATGGTAAAACATGATAATGCCAAATAAAGCCATAGGTATGTCTCTATTCCAATTACTCTATGGGATAGAAGCAGAGTTTCTAGTTACTGTGGAGATGCCATCACTAAATTTTCTCTAAGTGGTGGATGATGGGAAATACCACGATGCCATTAATAAAATTATTCTATTTATTGAGAAGCTTGAAGAAGATATATGTAAAGTGGTGGATATAATCAAAGCTCACCAGTTGAAGGTGAAAAATATTGTTCGGTAAGAAGGAGAAGGCTTGTGAATTCAAATTTGGAGATCTTGTTCTACTCTTAGACAAACAGAGAGAGCCAAAGGGTAGCCATGAGAATTTCAAATCATTGTGGCTCGAGAAATTCCAGATTCATGAAACATGTGGAGAAAATTCTTTCTATCTATCATATCTAGACGAAACACTGTTAGAGTTTCCCTGCAACGGGAAATATCTTAAGTTGTACAAGCAGTGAAAGTGGACTGTCCCCCATATTGTACCATAGGTGATTTTAGGTGTGTGTTTCCTTTTTATGTCATTTTTTTTCCTTTCTTATTGTGTGTGTTATTTACTTTTTGTGTGTTGTGTGTTTCCTTTTATCATGTGAGCATTTTTGTCCTCCTTTTAGCCATATGTTATAAATGACTCTATGTAGCCCAATGGATAAGGAATTGGTTTGATTAGTAACTTGAGATTCTAGGAGTTATCATGTCATTTCCTCACTGTGCTTGATCCACAACATCTCCCCAAGCTAGAGCCATCCATTTTCCTATGTTTTTTCATGGGAAAAATTCACCTGAAAATAGGACAACCATACCCTAGTGTCAAAAAATTTCCATGTTATACCTTTCCAAGACACTTCCTAGGTCAGCCTATTCCCTGTATCACTCCTTTTCTATCCTTCCAGTGGTACAATTTGTGAGTGTCATACTTTCCTCGTAGGTGATTTAGGAAAATAAGATTATTTCAAATACTATTGGAATAGATCTCTCTCAAAGCGGCAGGTTTCAAGGCAAGTTTGGAAGGGGCTATCATCAATCTTTCTACGAAAAATGCATTAATCATTGGAGCAATTATTGAAGAATTATATTAATCAATGGAGGTGTATACAGAGAGCCAAAATCATTGTGGACCTAATTTAGGAAGATTATGGGAAGTTTCAGAGGTTTAGGAGCTAGTTCACCGAAATTGGGTTTTTGAGGCCGAAGGATCTTGCATCGTAAAAGAGTACCTAAACTTTGAGAGGTGATTCTGGGAGCTTCAAAATTATTTGTGAGCCAAAAAAATTTTCATTGGAAAGAATGTTTAATCCCCTACATGGTGGTAATATCATATCTATCCAAAGCACTATGCATTTTTCTAAGAAACTCATTATTTCTAAATAAACCTGGTTGTCCCGAGAAAAAAGAATATTTCTGAAGGTTTTTTCAGTCCAAATTAGGGAATTGGACCCATACAATTCTTATCAAAATGTCCTATTTCCATGTAAAATCATATAACGAAGCGTGAAAAAACTCATTTGGGAGCTCAAGTTATGGTCTTTTCAAGGTCACCCAAGGTATGCATTGTGATACTTAGTCAAATTTTGGGATGACACATGTGGCAACATGAGGCTAAGATGCACATTTTTGTGTCCTCTTTATCCCTCACCAAGGGGATAAGAGGGACTAAAATAGGCACCCTCCTCTCTTTTTGATATGATTGGTCACCCCATGTGACCTTGATGACAAAGTTTAGCCCTCTAAGACCAACTTTTCTAAGGCCCCCTCTCATTACACCAATGCATGATGGACAAGTGGCAACACTAAAATAAGGCACCTTTTTTGTTCACCTATCTGTCCCATCCCAAGGGAAAAATGGGGGTAGAAAAATGTGCCCTCCCCTCAATGCTTCCTTCAGGTCACACATACGACCAAATTTTGGCCCTAGGTACTCATTCTTAGCTCTCCCCTTCATTTCTCTCGGCTAAGGAATGCAATTAACAAATGTTAAGCAAAGGGATAAGGAGAATTTTTTTGCACCCATCATCCCATTACAAAGGGGAAAATAGGGGAGAAAATGGAAGGCTCCCTCCCCCCTCAATCCATTCTAAAAACTATAAATACAACACTTAGCCAAAATTTTTCTCATTCCCCCACTATTTCCCATATGCTCCCGAAACTCTACCAGATTTTTCTTTGAATTTTTCCTCCACCATTTTCATCTTCCATTATTTTAATTCATGCCCCCATGATCTAATAAAATAAAAAATAAAGAAATTAGGATTTTTGAAGACCGAAAACAATATTTTTCACCAAAAAGACTTTGCAACCCGCGAAGGAGATTTTATCGTATCTTACTAATTGGTGCATGAATATTCATGTGGTTTTTTGCATTCTTCATGAATTACTAAGTGAACCTTGGGATATCTAATTGAAATTTTTTCACATGCATACACTAGATTTTTCGCAGTGAAGAATCCATGAGTCTTCCATGCATACAAAAATTTAAATTTTTAAAATCTCGCATTCTAGAGACCAGATCGAAACAAAACTTCATAGCTGTGATAAAATAAAAAATACCTTTTAAAAAAAGTGCTTTCATCAAAAACTAAGGTCCACAACACCATTTTCTAAAAATAGTAATCATCCTACACAAGTACTTGCTATTTTTTAGTAAGTCATCACAAAGAGTAGTTTCGGTGGAAGCAATGTGCACAAAGGTCATCCAGAGGGACAATTCGAGTGATTGAATTGAAAAGGGTGGAAAATTTTCATTTACTAAAAGTAGTAAACCCCCTTCTCAGGTGTAGGAAAACATATCAGGAACCATAAAATTTGAGTTCGCAGGTGTCAAGTAAGTCAATGTTATTTCTTCTGAGTATGTGGAAGTGGGGGACAATGATGTCACCCACATGGATCTCGACAACCTCAAAGCATGCATACTTGGACACTCAAGAGAACCAATTAAAGACAAAGTGTTTATGAGAAAGTTGTATGTAGTGGGTGATCACCCATTATCTGTATAGAGAATTGAGTTGGTGTTGGCATGCTCACACCATTATGAACCTGAGATGATAGCCATTCAGGCGAATGATGGATCGGCTATGGCAATGATCGCTACTAAGGCCATCTCCTATTCCATGAAAATCCCTACCTATAGAAACATATCAGTCATCTCAAAGGAAATGAAAATGAAAGAATGGAACAAAAAAAAAACCCACTTGTAGGGTCTCCCACTTGAATCATGGTTGAAGTAAGAAAGGAAGCATTCTAGGGTGCCACAATCTGTCTCATGGAGTGAGTTCCACGAGGGATATTTATACGCAATCACCCTGCTCAGTAGGGTGATGGGAGAAGGGAACATAATATATTTATAGAAATGTATGGATTTATTCATACTAACAATCATTGAAGTAAAGCTAAATATTGACTTGGGCTAGATCATAAGTGAGAACTTGCACCACCAGTTTCTTCATGTACCTGTCTCGAAGAATTTCTTCATGAATTCTTACTTGGTGTGTCTTATCACTATCTCATGGCTATTCAAGGGGATATCCCTCACATAAATTATCTCTTCCAAAGCTCCAACATTTGAGAATCACCTATTGTTGGTGTTGAAGGAAAGAAATAAGCATTTCAGTCACGTGAATGATGCCTTCACAATGTTCTTCGTCAGAACTCTGGAAGGTAATATGCACTCGAGGATGTCACCACAAGCAGCTTCCTTGATCAAGAGATATTGTTTTTTCTTCATTAAACTCTCCAATTTTTCATATATTTGATTTCTAGTTGCAATCATTCTCCACTAAAGTTACCTCGGTACCTTAGTGACCAAACGACACTATTTGAGCTATGCAGACAAGTGATGCATGTGCATAGTAAGCTCAAAAACTAGAAAAGGAATGTTATCTCTTTCCTTATCTCGCTAGGATTATTCAACTGCAAAAACACCAATGATGCATCACACTTGTAAGTAACCCTCACTCCCTTGAGCTTGCATTCATATACCCCGATGATTGATTTTGACATCTGAGTAGATCTAGAAACTTTCCATCTTTCGGAGTCACAACATGTCCTACAGATTAAAGATTACTAGACTAATTACACAGATGACCTCAATGTTAGGGAAAGAGATTACATTAGGATGACCATTGGAGAGATTAAGAAGTACATGTTTCCTTGGTATGAATAAGGTATTCAAGATGATGATACGAAGGTATATGATCTAGAGTACAAGGCACTGAAGGATTCTCCTTTGTTGTCGGTGAATTGGAGCATACATGCGTCAAGTGAAATTACTGAGAGGACAAAAGTAGTGATCAAAATAACAAGATAATGGTTTTAGAAGAATAAGATTGCCGCCGTCTCTTTAGGAACTTTCCCCACACCCCAGAGACATGTATCACATCATTCATCAATAAAGGTCATAGAGGTAAATTTTATCTCAGACCACTCTATAGGAATTTCGAAGCATAAAGTTGTATAGTTGGGAGCCTCCTACTATGAGAGGTCACAAAAGAAGATCAAAATAGCAAGGGATCTTATAATAAAAGCACAAGTTTAGGAAAATGAGACAATCTAGATTTCATCTCCTGAACGACTCTAGGAGGTTCCAGCTCCTGTTATCACTCTTGTTCCTTCTTCTCCAGAGGCACCCCTTCTACCCAAGCAAGGGATGGTAAACATGTTAGTTGTAGAGAAATAAGCAAGTGAGATGTTTCTTTGGATGAAGGAAATGATTTTAAAATAAACTTGTACCATCTAACAAGTCACAGTTCCTCATCTATTGGCAATAGCATCATTGGCCAAAGGAAAGAAGAAGAAGATTTCTTAAGTGACATCTCACTTTTTAATTGGAGCTATAGGTGAAAAATGTGTAGAATTGTTCAAACAAAATGTGATCAAGTCATTTGAAGAAATGACACTATCTAATTATGAAATGATTACCATTCCTTTGGGCCTGACCGCTCATGAGGGAGATAAGCACATGTTTCAAGAGTCTTCCACTCACCTCATTGCAAGGAATCAAGAATACAAAAAGAATATTGATCTTTTGGAAGATCAAATAAATACACTATCCTCATATATGCAACATCTCGTGGACCCAAATGCTTTAGAAATCCCAATTGAAGTAGCTTGAATAAATAACATTGATCTGGAGTCCATCAGAAGAATGCTAGAGTTCAAAGTGCAAGGAGGAGAAAATAATAAGTGGATGAGTACGATCATGGAAAAGGGGAAAAAGTAATTCTATAGGCAGTCCCATTGTTCAAATACATGTGTGTAACTGCATATAAGTCTTGGGTGACCAGGGAGGAATTGGTAAAATAAAAGGAGCATTGGGACCCAATTCATCCATTGGTGATGGAGATGGGGGATACTCATTCATGAGTATTGATAAGAAATAATATATTCACTGCCCCATTTTAGGACTTATCACATGTGTGGGCAAGGAACCTTGTAACCAGATATGAAATGATAAATCGAGCTATCAGTGAATTGGACTTAAATGAGGAACGGGCATATAAGATGCAATATCATGTCAACAACAGAATCTAGAGCTTGGAGTGCCCATCATAGAATAAAACACTACTCCAGATGAGTTGTTGAGACTATTTGAGGAGCAAGTTAAAAAAAGAAGCTGGAGACCCACTATCTTTCAACGAAGATACCTTAGAGTCTCTATTTAGGATCCAGGCCACCATTGCATTCATTGCGGAAAAAACATCGGTTGTGGATCTAGAAATGCAAAGACATCAATGATGGTTCAGATGGTTGGATGGACTCCCTAAGTTCTGTATGCATCCATCATGTGGATAAGGTTACATCTACAACAACTCGATTCAATAAGGAGGTCAAGGGAGTTGAAATTTCCCCAAATGAACTTGGCAGGGATCAGTCACGTAACGAGGTGAGATTGACAGCAATGGATTCTTCATCGGCTTAGTCCTCTCTCTCTTCTTTATCTTCTTTCTCTCTCCCCCATGTTCTCTTTCTTTATTAGGGGTTTTAATTTCTCATTATTCCTTATTTATTTATTTAAAAGTGACTTTATGGTGATAATGTAATAAGTCACTCTTATTTCATAAAATGGCACTCAATTCTTTCCTAGGAATTAGAAAAGTCACAAGTTGTGTAAAGTAATATGAAAGGTCATTTGGGGGGTGGGAAAAGACTCATCTCTATTTCTATAAATTGTAATGACACCCTCTTTCCAAAGGGTTGTCAATTTTGTGTGTTCATGAGAGAGTATTCCTTGTGAAGAATAAAAAAGATAACACTTCCTCTATTTCCCACCTATATGTTCTTCTCACTCTCACTATGTACAATTTTTCTCAAGCGTCAATGAAGAAAGAAGGATTTTTTGTCTCTTTGATAAGGATATTTGTGATACTTTGATTCAAAATCTTAAATTTTCTTGTCTCCATTTGCAAAATTGTGTTTCTTATAATCTATGTGTGTTGGAATTTTCTGGTTAATGGTTGTAGGAATCTAATTTTCCACCTACAACGTTAATCCATCTCTCTTTTTCTTACTCCCTTTCCTAATCTCCTCACAAATTCTACTCTTACAAGTGATTTCAAGTTTTTCTACAGGGTGAGTGCCCAAGTTGGATCCTTAGCCATAATACCACCACAGAAACTAAATTTCACATGGGCATGTAAATATGGAGCTGCACCATTCAAGTAGAGGGACATAGATTCCCATAGCATTGGCAAGATATCCACCAATTTTTCCACAAGACAAATTTTCTTGCCAATAGATAGGTATCACATTCTATTCTATTTCATTGTTTTATCTATTGTTCTTTGTCTTTTTTACTCTTTCCTAGTAATATCTTGGATATTTTACTTTGTTATTATCTTTATTACAATCTAATTTACAAACTCACTATCATCATTCTACAATCGAGAGTTAGTTATATGCCACTACCATATGTTATGCATAGGATTGGGAACCCTATACCTACTATAAAGAGTGGATTAACACCTTCCTTGTTTCACATCCCCACCAACTTACAATATAAAGTTTGCATATTTAGTATGAACCCATTTTTAATCCTATTCGAGAATACCTCCATTGTAGATAAATAAAAATATTTTTTATAGGACCATTCTTTATTCGCATAAATAATGTTTTCTCTATAAATATGTAGATAATCCCTTTTTCTAAAAAAAAGTGTTTCATATGCAGTTTTTCATAATAAATGTGTGTTGTAAGAAATTTGTGTTGAAATAAATGTATTTCATAAGCAATGTGTGTCAATAAATATATTTCATAAGAAATGTTTATCTAATGGAAATAACTCAAGAAAGATAAATCATATGTTATAGGAGAATTTTTCATGTCTACAGATGAGATTGTTTCCTTTCTAAAGATGTAGCAAGTAAATGTTGCATAAGATATTCCTTATGATATAAATATATAATGAGTAATGTTTCCAGGAATTAAGAGGGGAGATAAAAACCTTGTGTGAGATCATAAAATAAAAATTAATGAAGTATCACACATAAAACAATAATAGCATATGTGAAAATAGATAAAAAGAGCATACAATTTCATAGAGCATAGAGCTCCATGTGTATAGATAATATAGATAATAAAGAATACAAATGCATAGAAAAAAACATTATAGAGCATACATGCATACATGTAATAAATAAAACAAGCTCATATAGTAGTTAACACATACAAGCATACAAGTTACTAGAACAATAAGATTATTTAAGATTGCATAATAATGAAAGCATATAATCACACCAATTCATAAAGAACTAAAATTAGAAAATATCACAATTTCATCAGAGTATGTCACACACAAGTTCCTAGATAAAAAATTATGATACACACACAAACGTTAAAAAAGATAGAAGAAATCATGAAAATGAACAGTATAAGAAATAGTTTTAGGTAGCCAAAA
This sequence comes from Taxus chinensis, assembly GCA_019776745.2. Lineage (NCBI taxonomy): Eukaryota > Viridiplantae > Streptophyta > Pinopsida > Cupressales > Taxaceae > Taxus > Taxus chinensis. The sequence continues at coordinate 191,956,574 of CM034146.1, read as the reverse complement.
TAGGATTCCATGGCCAATATTAGTAAACTACTATTAAAATATGCAAAAAAGAAACATGAAAAATAAGTGATAAATGCAAGTAAGTATGGAGCATGTTCCAATCATTTTCATGAATTAATTAATGTGTTCATCAGATAAAACACAATATATCACATGTAGTAAGAAGTAAAGTATTTTAAGATAATAAATAATAATTTAGTGTCTATAATGGACTTTTTTATATGGATATGTTCATTATAATATTAGTTCTGTAGATACCCCAGGTATAGGTATGTACCCAATGTGTTAGGAATCCGCTAGGATATAATGTTGCAAGAAGTCATAATTTGCTAAATACCTTATCAAATTAGGAAATTAGTGTATAAGATGCCCCCCAATATAGATATGCCCCTAAGGTGATAGGTTTTAGAAGTTTCAAGGTATGTATTATCCATGGGTTGCAACTTCTTGATTTTTATATGAAGAGTGAGTGATATAGGTAGTTTAGAGAAATAAATTTAAATTATCACAAGGCTCAACTTTATGTAATGACCAAACATGTCATATGTAGGTCTTAATTTTGTATTTTTCTAATATTTTATTGTTTTTTAATTTTCAATACACGATATTGAAAAGATATACCTAATAAGTATAATTTAAATTAGTGGCATTGGGGAATAAGCTATAAATGGTTGGAGAGACAATGTGAGTTCTCAGGTAACTATTTTTCCTTCAACAATCACATCAAACCCGTGAAATGTGTTACATTTTTGGGTGACTACCTAGCATAAAAATAGGAAATAAAATGTTAAAATAGTCAATAGTTATCCTAATAGTGTGTTCGTGTGTGTATGTGTATGCACATGTGTGCATGTGCATGTGTGTGTGTGTGTTAATATGTAAAATAAGCTATATGGAAATACCTAATAGGATAACCAATGATCATGTTAATGTGATGCCATATGCCCTTGGTTTTGGTATGTGAATAATGTAAATAAATCATGATTTTCGACACCTATAATTTGATCAAAGAAATTTACTACTTAAATTGCACTAACAACACTCTTACCGCCTCATCTAGTCAAAATAACGACACTTCATTATCTAACTATGCATCTATCTCACTTAGGATGCGAATTTACGATATGTTGATTAGTGATAATCATATTAATTAGCTAATTACATATTGATTAAGCCTCTTATCTTACATTTAGCTAATAAACCTTCTTATTAGCTATCTCCCGCTTCTAGAACTTTCAAAATCTATCAAAAGCATCTTCATATGCTCCCAGAAAGCTTCGTAAGCTTACTTGGACTCCTAATTAATCCTAAAAGGTTAATTAGATTCTAATCCTAATATAAATCAACTTTGACTTATAAAAAGTGATTTTTAGACTTACCTTTTGTCCCACATGCACTATAATTTTAGATCTTCCCAAATGGAAATCTATAAATACAAGGCTCACCCTTCCCTTCAGGGTTCATTTTAAGAGACCTCTTGGAAATCGGAGGTGGAGAATACCTGGCGAATATCCCCGGAACCGGTTTCGCAGGAAGGCGAATTTTTTGGGGGTTGTATGAAAAAATTTCACTTGATTGTCAAGTGGTGCGACAGAAGGCTGCAGACGCGTGACAGGAGATTTTGCTGTCGCGCGTCAAGAAAATGCAGTGACATGCATCAACAGACCTTAGTGACGTGCATCAACAACCTTATTGACGTGCGTCACTGAGGTCTGTTGATGCGCATCACTGAGGGTGCTGCCCAAACAACACCCTCAGTGACGCGCGTCAACAGACCTCAGTGACACGCATCAACAAGGTTGTTGACGCACGTCACTAAGGTCTGTTGATGCATGTCACTACATTTTCTTGACGCGCGACAGCAAAATCTCCTGTCACGCGTCTGCAGCCTCTGACCTATTCTTTCTCATCAAAAATATCTATGTCTGAGGTCTTTCTCATGTGTCAACTCTGCACTTGTCTCGCGTCAACAACCCATTTCCTATCGCACGTCCACTGTTTGAATATAATGTCGCGCGTCAACACTTCCCTTGTCGCGCATCAACACTTCCTCTGTCACATGTTAGCACCTCCTCTGTCACACGTCACCATTGCCCAAGTCATGCGTCAACACTTCCTCTGTCGCGTGTCAACACTTCCTCTGTCGCGCGTCACCACTGCCCAAGTCGCGCGTCAACACTTCCTCTGTCACGCGTCAACACTTCCTCTGTCATGCGTCAACACTGCCCAAGTCGTGCGTCAACACTTCCTCTGTCGCACTTCAGTACAGCTGTTGTCGCGTGTCAACAATCACAGGCTAACAGTAATCTAAATCTCTGGTGCTTAAGGGTATGCGAGTTCAAATTTCACAGTATTGGTAATTTGTTAAGCTACTTGAGGTATACTACCCGACGAATCAGTAAGGTTTTTATAGGAGATGTTTTCAAATGAAGGCGAAGCCGACCCCCCAGAAAAAATATACTATATATTTTAGGTGAACAGGACACCGACCCACTCCGAATAATTCACCTTTTCAAATTTTCATAAAATGAAATTTTCGCCATATTACGAATATTTGCCACTAAAATTATCCCTGCTTCCCTTTTAACCAAACACCTTGTTTACATAGAAAAATATCATAACACTTTGGAAAGGCATTAGACCTCATTTGTGGTAGCTTTAAGCTATAAGACATTTGATCTTGGCCATACTCCATTGTTGAAAGCTCCTCCATCTTACATCCATCAACTCCAAATCTAGTTAGTAAGGGAAGATCCAAGATTGGCCTTGTATCCAACTTGGAGAGATCTCTTCACTATTTTTGGGAGCAAAAAACAATCAAAACATATTGCTAATGATCTTCTAGGTTCATCATAATTAGCAGTAAAAGAGTAGATATTTAAGTTAGACATGTTAGTTTGATGTTATTTCAAAGTTATATGCATGTTTAAAGGAGTTAGTCTTGTTTATCTCTTATCATGATGTTCCATAGTTAAGTTGTGAAAAGCTTTGGGGCTTCTTAAGTATTCTTGCCTCATTCCATAGCTTTTCCAGCTTTTCCTTGTTCAAAATGATCATTTATGTGTAAGGACCTATTGAATCAAGAAGATACCTATGGGTAGTATGGTACTTTATACGATCATTATCATTGGTTTAATTTGAAGATATTTGTAGGTCACCAATATTCATAATAATTGTAGTCTCTCATTAAGACTACATCAATGTCCTTTGAGGGTCACGCCTACATGGTTGTTATTGAAATATTGTGTGTTGTTATTGGCTAGATAACATAGGACATATCTAAGGAGTAGGAGTCATAATGTGCTCATGGTTATTTTATATTAATTGTTGTTTTTGGATGGCCATATGTTTGGATTGTTTCATCACCTGTAATTTGACTAATATTGTTGTTAAAAGGAAATGTAACATAGTCATGATTGTTTTCAATTGTTTCCACAATTATTTTTATCTAGGAGAGGTAAAAAACAGCCTTATACTAGGATTAAAGTATGCCAATGTGAAATGTAATAGGAAGGTTAAGGGACCAAGTATCATTGATTTGTGAGGATTTGTATTTATAGGTGTTTGTATCTTTGTAAAGTTTTTTAGTATCTTATCCAAGGGTTTTTAACAAGTTGAGATTGCATATGTTAGTTTCATTGGTAGTAACCTCAACATTGGTGCATTTTGTTCTTGTATGGAAGGGTTGATGAGGAATGCTTCCAAATAGGTTGATATAGTAGTTTTTAGTATTTTAAATGAAACTTGTGATTGTAGGATTTATATGTCCATACTAAGGTGTTTCCTCTTATGGTGAGTTTGTTTTATATGTATCTTTAATAGTTGATATGATATCATGTGTGAAATCAAATGAGAAAGAGAAATATGAAGTTATATATTCATTAACCACAAATTTTGTAATATATTTTTTCTCTTGTGCATGATTTAGGTTATATTTTTAAAAAATAATGATGCAATGGAATATGTATGTATACCACTGGACATGTAGAAGGGAAATGGGGCTTAAAATGATTACCTAATATGTTCTTTTTATTTTGGGATCCATATTTATACATGTTGTAGTTTTATACTAGCTTGGTCGATTGTAATATTTCCTTTATGGTTAAGTAATGAAATTCATTTTTGTAAGGAGTAACACTCTTTGATATCATGTCCATTAATTCTATGGAAATTACATAATGATTCCTCACATTTTCTTTGTAATATTTATGTATGGAAAACGTATAATACCTTCATCAAGTAAAGTTTAAATTAAAAATAATTCTACCTAAAGGTTCTAGATGTAGGGGAAGGAAACGATTCTCATTTTGGTTTATATTTGATATGCACACATACTTGATTATCTCTAATTGTTCTATTGAAATATTTGTCCTTACTTGTCATGAATTGATATAAATAACTTAATTGTGATGTCATATGTGTGATTTGGTTTCAAATCTCATAATTTTTTTATTTTAGAATTTAAATCCATGATATTTATAGGACCACATGAATTTTCTTCTATGTGTAAGGTATGATTAGAATAATATAATAATTATTTTGATGAGGTATATGAAAGATGGGGACCCTACCATGTATAGGAGTTGTATGAGCAATTGTATCATGATGATTTGTGGAGGAATAAATATTATCATTTGTAAAAGATACATTTTAATCTCATTCACCCATATCCTTATGAGGTGTATGTTTTATATTTTCAATATAGATAACGCCATTTACCTCTCAAACACGATGGGGTATTATTTCTATATCAGGAGGAGAACCACTAGTTCATGTCGCATCCCACATGGAAAAAAATTATATTCATTGAAATATTAATCATCTAATATAGGTGTGGATTGCTCATATAATTGTGCCTTACGTATATTTCACTTTTGGCTCAAGAGATTTGTTAGGAAATTATATTGTTAGTGCTCCATTAGTAAATTATAATTACGTGAAGTAATTATAATGTTATTTTATGTTAGTAAATATGTTAGTAATTTGTTATATAGTTGTTAAATAAAACAACTTATAACAAATATGAGTGTGTGAGTTTGGACAACTCACGTAGATTGGTTGGAGAGTTGTTATAGCTACTTCCTATTATTTAGGAAGTCTATTTCCTATATATATGTAAATGTATCTGAATGTAATATATGATGTGAATAATATATTCGGTGTTTCTGCTGTGCAAACTTGTGCATTCTCCAAGATTTGGTATCAGAGCAGATCTTTGTGATCCTCTTATCATGGATCATTAAATTGTTTACAGGGGCATATTCAACTAGTATAGTGCCCTCATCTATGGCTTATTCTCCCTGATTTATAGTTTTTAGATTATTTTATATCAGTGTATACGTATGTTAGATCTCAGTATTCATCCCTATTAAGATCATATTTTTTGTGTGGATGCAAGCTCTCTTCTGAGGTGCATGGTTTTGCATTGGCATTTGTACCTACTACCTGCGCTTAAAGCTACCTACCTACCATTTCTTGATCTACTGCTGTTATTTGGCGTTGTAGCCTGCCAAATCCAACGCTGCACAATATATTTCTGTGTATGACAATCAAGGAAAAGATTTTTCACGCAGTCCTATATCTATGTGAAGACATCTATGTGCAAAACTAATAGACAACATGGTATTGAAGCTTACAGATGTCTTGTAGCTTTGGGCCTCACAACCATTGACTTCGGTCTTCATTGGAAAGCCAGAGTTGGTAATAATTCATTCACCACACACCAACGTTTTTGGTTAACTGTCTACACAATTCTCTACCAGCGTCATTGATTGCACATTGAAGTTCTCTCCATCTGTTATGGTTGTGATATTTTTGGAGTCTCGCAGCTGTAACAATGCAATGCATGCATTGGCGTCTATGCATACACAAGCTCGAGCCTGAATTTCATTTGAAGATTCGCAAGGAATCAGAAGGAAGATCCAGTGTTTGGCATGACCGTGCATAGTGGTGTTTTACATCAACTTCGTTGCTCTTAAGTTTTATTGAAGTCTCAGCGCATCTGTCCCGAGTGTGATCTATTCTCAGGCTGTCACCTGTGCGTAAAAGCTACTTTTATATTTTCCAGTCGTTCAACATTGGATCCATGTATTTGGTGTAATTTGAAGTTGTATCTGAGCTTGCACTGCATTAATTCCATCATCCGATGTCTATTTGTGCTCTTACGCATGGATAAGATAGAATCTTGATCAAAATCCATGGGGATCATTTACCTTGCCATCTGCATATTTGACCAAACAGCAATATTAAAGAAAGGGACGTGTAAACATTTTACACCTGGCACATTTTGGCCGCGAATAAATAGGGAGAGGAATCAAAGGCTCACTAAAGACAAACATACGTTTTCCATGCAACAGTCCATATATAAGTTTAGCAGTCTAGGGTCAAAAGGTCAGTACTAATCAGTGTTACTTATGTTTATTTGCTTTGATCTATTCATGCGTTTAGTTTATCAATTCTATAGATTTGTTAATTTTTCCTTACGTGGGTCTAGTCTAGAGAATAGGAATTCATATTAATGTGTTTATAGTCCTCCTAAATAGATTCTAGGTTGTTAAAGTGATATGGTCATTAGTTTTCTTTGGGTCATCTTGTTCAGTTAAAAGAGTCAAAGTTTAATATTAATAATGTTTATATATCATTTTGTAGTCTTTTGTGTCTCATCATTGTCAAGATTAGTTGAAATTTGTGTTAATAGTTAATTATCGTCATTTAGGTGATTATTAGGAAAATTGTCAAAATTGTAAAAATAAAAAAATAAAAATTAGCCTCACGAACGCATTTTCGGTTGAACCCGACGTTCGATTTAGGCATGTAATTGAGCTTCATATCCAAATCCAGTTGAGCTAGCAGCATGAAACTGGAGGATGGAGGCAAACAGAGGTTGGAGGTCATTTAGTGACCTCTCGTCAGTTGCCAACGACGGGGCTGCATATCAGTTTTGGTGACAGATGTGTGTGCAGTTTGATTTTAGTGCTTCCAGTGTGGTGTGCCTCAGTTTGCAATAATCTTGTTTTCAATAAGTGGAAATTTCACATTGAGGGGGGGAACATCATTTCAATGTTCCATTTCCAGTATGTCAGTTTTTTCTATGTATGTATGAGCAACAGATGTCAGCAAAATTTCCTATGTTATTCCCTATAGTGAAATGTGATGAGGGCCGATGATAGTACTTTGCATATCATGATGTGGTTATAGGTAAACCACTTGAAAACCTTCATTTGTGGTTTGTGGTAAACCAATAGCAAAACCACCATTCTTGGTTGTTGGTAATCCATTTGCAAAACCATCACTTTGTGGTTTGTGGTAAACCAATTGCAAAACCACCATTCTCGGTTTGTGGTCAACCGTTTACAAAACCATCCCTGAGGTTTGTGATCATCCTGTGAAAATCACCAGATCATGAGCAGGTGCAAGTATAAGGCAGGTTTTCCCCATGTTCGCACTAAGGGGGGGAATGTTAGGAAATTATATTGTTAGTGCTCCATTAGTAAATTATAATTACGTGAAGTAATTATAATGTTATTTTATGTTAGTAAATATGTTAGTAATTTGTTATATAGTTGTTAAATAAAACAACTTATAACAAATATGAGTGTGTGAGTTTGGACAACTCACGTAGACTGGTTGGAGAGTTGTTATAGCTACTTCCTATTATTTAGGAAATCTATTTCCTATATATATGTAAATGTATCTGAATGTAATATATGACGTGAATAATATATTCGGTGTTTTTGCTGTGCAAACTTGTGCATTCTCCAAGAATATTGATATAGAGAGTGGGGCCCGCTAGATATCTAAGGTATAGGCTACCCCTCACCAGATAAATATGATATATAAAGAGAGAATGGGGGGCATATAAATCTCATCTATAGGTTGGGGTACGGGGTGAGTTTCCCCACCCTGAACTATCTTGTCTTTTATATTCAGATGTCGTTTAAATGCATTTCATCCACAAGATTATCAAAGAAGTTAATCTTACATAGGGGTACCCAATGTGTTAGGGAGGATATCATTATTAATATATATTAGAATAATACACCTTAATAGGAATAGGGGTATTGTTATGAAACTAGATATAAAATTAGAACCTTAACGGAAATAAATTCAAACCTTAAGGATGAGGCACAAAGCCTTAATATAATGTGTTCTAAAATAAAGTCTGTTTACTAAAATACAGTATACAAACTGGTATTTTCATCTAATTAAGAATACATATTAAGTGTAAGATGATCTAGAATCATAAATAAAGTTAATACATAGATCTTAGAATCATGTTATATTCATATTCAAATAAATACAATCTCAATAAAGATGATAAACAAAATAATGGTTTAGGGTTATGGCTTGGTATTCACACAAAATAGGATAATATGAAGTGATAATGATATGAATATGGAGGAATGAGATATGAAGAATGTCATTAAGATGTACGTAAAATCTAGAGGAGTGAAATTAAGTGTAGGGTGGGTTCCATTGAATGGGGTTAAAATGTTCATACATTTATTCCTTCCTTGGTTGATTTTTCCCTCTGCTATTCTAATACGGATTTGATTTCAAACGTTTAAAATACCAATGTATTTGGGTTCTATATTTTTGTTTGGATTTTATTGATCACACTTCTATAATAGAATACGATCTCTTCATTGTGCAAACCCTGGGTATTTTAAGAATTGAAAAATGGGTTAGTCCAATAGGTTTGACTTACCTTGCCCCACTCCTAATGGTTTGATGATAAGTAAATTATGTACCAATACTGTAAAGAAGGATCAAGAATTACATGTTTCTCCCACAAGTCTAATGTGCAATAATGTGCAAAAAATAATGTTTATGAAATAACCAAATAATACCTTCAGTAAGTTAACAATGATCTAAGTTGGTGTATGTTGTAGCATGTGATATTGATATAGGGTATATGTGTAAGATGTATTTATATTTAGAAGATTGTTAGTTGTGTTGAAGGATTTCTATTACAATGATAGTACTCCTTTTGGGTCCTTTATTTGTATGATCCCTAGATAACCAAATTATGTAGGAGATGAGGCCTTTCTAATGTGTAGATTGGTTTTGATTTTATATTTGGTTTTAGCACTCAACTAACCCTAATTTTATTTGGGTAGCTTGTGTACTTGAAACACTAGTCATTCAAAGTGTTTATGACAAAAAAAATTGGTTAGGCTCTAAATTTTTAACTATTTCTACTCATGTTGGATGATTCTAAAAGTGCGGAAATTTAGCTAGAAGTCCCAAAATGTGTTTTGTATATTTCAGGAACGTTATTGATGAGAAATAAAGGGGAAAAAAGTGTGACTTAGTGGCTATGGAATATTGAATTGAGTGAGGTGCTTGTAGGAATATGTTAATTAACCATATAAATGGGAATGGGTTGGGATGAATTCCAAATGATTACCTTTGAGTAGCATTGCTCCATATTTAGGGTACGATAGATATATTGGGTGTTATAGATAGTCTTCTACTCTTTAGACTATTTACTACAATTATCTTATTTGCAGATGTCATTTTTTTAATGTCTCATTTGATGAGGTGGCTTATATACCTTAATATATTTACCTCCTTTTGATAATCACAAGATTCAATTTAATTTGGAAAAGATGAAACTCATGGATGTTAACATCTCTAAAAGTAATGCAATTCAAGTGTTTATCACTTATAGAGGCAAGAGAGTTGAGGTAGTCTCCTCCTATTTATATTTGGGTTTCCTTTTCTCTAGACCATGTTTTAGCTTTACTCTAGGTAGAGTTTAGAATGAATAAGGGATATGCATACTATTTATCTCATCGCCGCTGAAAATTAATGTTTTAATCTTTAATCATTGGTTAGACCACTCTTCTGTATGGAAATGAGGTTTGGGGACCAAAAAATACAAAGAATGAAGAGAGAGAGAGTGTTTGTCATGATGTTTTCAAACATATTCATGGTAATAGATTAGGCACTCATGCCATAATCCCTTGAAAAATTTGGCATGACCCCACTCATTTCTTGATTTATATAAATCATGTGACTTGAATGAATCATAGAGTCATATAGTCATGTAGCTACTAGAATGGTCACCTTAGGTATCCATATCTTACTTTCAAATCCTCCATGGATAATATAGAATATGGTTTCTATTCTTGTTGATGTACAATATCCTCTTATTTTATTCACTTCATTAATATTTATATTTCCAATCCACCATCACATAGCTTCTAGTGGATGTTCATGACCTTTCCAAGAGAGAAATAGAAAAACTAGGAATTCCAACTAGGATTTATAAGTCCTTCCTTCCACCAATGTGGTCTGATCCTAGAGAGTCACTCTCTATAAAAATCCAACACTAATTAGAATTATATCATAACTATAGTGACAAGTTCATCCAACTTATGAGCTATATCAAACTCTAATTAACTTCTACCTTGTTTGGCTTAAAATTTTCTCCTATCAATGTCATCTTGAGACTTACCATTGTATCCCTCAGGAGCATAGTATTTTTTATATTTGTGATTTTGAGTTTGAGACCAAGGACTATTTTATTTTTAAATTATCTCCTTATTATAAAGAAAAAAGGGAGTTATTTTCCATCTTCATAATTCACTTGGATCTCTCAAGATGATCGTGACTTATGAAGTACATATATTTTTTATCCCTCGTCCTTCAAGAGGTATTCAAATTTTGTCAAAAAAAATTTAAAAACAAGTCCCATAGGGGGCTTGCACTTAGTTAATTACTTCCTTCTTCCAATTCTCTCACACCAACAATAGGAAGATACTCCATGGTAAAATTTCAAGTTTATATGGTATACCTTTGAGGTGTCCCTGACCCAATGAGTTATATGTCCTCATACCCATCACACATGTTATTTTCAATTTGAGTATTAAAAATGTTTATCCTTAAGAACATATTTCATTTATACTATATGGGACCCACTTTTAAATATTCTTCATGGTACAATATTATATTAGATTTGTGATTTCCAAGTACTCTTTTAAATTTAGAGTTCTCTTTTGTATTCCTTAAAATGCACTATTATACTCACATTGTCTTCTTTATATTATATTAACAATCCCATAAACCACTCTCACACTTTAGTAGATATTAATATGTAGAATACCATAATTATATATGAAATTATTTATTATGCCAAAGGTGTTTAGTGAATGGGAATATTGTCGTTGCTTGAGATGCAATAGTCCCAATCAATTGATTAATTAAATACATATGTTTTATAGTCATCCACATGGAATTAAATATTTGAGTAGGTACTCTATGCTCGTAAATCTATCATAATTTTTTTAATTTCAGCTTATATGCATCTTCTCTATTAATCTATGACAAAACAAAATTTCCAAATAAATGTGTTCTGCTTGAGCATCATATGAGATTCCATTCAAATTTGTATTACATTTTTCCACTACCTATCGAGTATGGAATAATATTGATCCACCATGTAGTCTATGTTGTGTCTGTAAAAATTTACCTATTCACCATTGATTTACGATTTTCCTGTTGTCCGTTGTCACTTAAATCCCTGTCATCATTTTTGTAGAAAATGCAGAAAATGCAGTATTGAAAATTCGGTTACACCACCAAGAATGCAGCTTCACATTTTCCCACACCATATCCCCTTCCCAAAATATCAAAACATCATTGGGAAATGAAGACTCGTCACTTATGATGAAGAGTCTCCCATAAACCTTATTACAATGCGGAAGACCACCCTGCTTAATGAATAATATGTTTCTTATGATGCACACAAACTTTTTTGAAGTCTTCCTTATGACCTACTCCAACATTTCTTCATAGGACACATAAATCTTATGCAAATAATAGAACCAAAAAAATCGCTATGGAAAGAGCATAGAGGGAGGCTATATGTGTATGGGAGAGAAATAGCTATGAATTAAATATTGAATCTGCCCAGCTGGGATTGCAATTTGGAGCCACTCTTAGAGATGGTGATGAATATAATCACGAGGCATTGTGTAGAGGGAATTTTAGATATTTAGAGGAAAGGGGTGATATATATATAGCCAATAATGGATATTTTTTGTTAGGTGTATATTAGAATAAAATAATGACATCTGATCAAAAATTTCATTTCCCCTAGCTTTGTTTATGGGATCCATTTTAAATCAGCTCACAATGTGTATGCCTTGTACTAAGGAGAATATTCTCAAGCCTTGTGCCAATGAATTTTTCATCACCTAAGATCGAATTCTTTGAAATTTTTTCCTTTGTATCATTTTCAAATTCAAAGAAATTATGTGAACCCATAAATGAGTCTTAGATCGTGTCATGTTTTTACACAGAAAGGGAAGTGAAGAAGACATTTCTCTTATCAAATTTTTAGGTCATATCAAAGATGTAGTATAACATTATTGTTAAGCTCGATACTTATTTTGATTAAGTTGACCCATGTTACTCAATACTTATTTTGATATATCCACTCATCGCCCCTAAGGATATTGCAATGAATGGACTCACTATAACATACTATTGTCGATGCTGACCTACACACCCAAAAGCCTTTAAAGAAAATATAAAAAAATTCCTTACTTTGGGTATTGCTCTTCAACTACAAAATTATGATAGGGAGGTGTTGAAAATATTATAGTTGAAGGATTGAAGATGAAACATAGGATGAGAGAATAGGGATGATGAAGAACATGATTGAGGGAGAAAATCATTAGAGTTGGGGAATATATTAGAGGGAATATGGGTGGTTCTCGCTTTTCTTCCAACATGACACATATGGAAGACATGTCACGTTCTTACCATCACCACATCATCTATTTAATGAATTTTTTGTTAAACATAAAATCAATCTTAATAGCTACTAAATTAGAAATCCCTTCTTTTTATTGGATTTGCAACTTTTAGAGATTATGAAATTCACATTGTTATGATAATATGGTACGCATAAGTAAAAACTTGGTATATACTATGTACAAGAGCATTATCTCAAGGTCATGGATATCCACATATACAACAACAACAATGATTGATTGTGATGACACTATGTTATCTCTTAATGACGAGGATAAGGTTGATCCTAAGGATGGGCTGGTAGGCATGGTGGGAAAGGGCATAATCATGTTGGACTCAAACATATGCAAGCTTCATATCTACATGTATTGATAAAGGAGACTTTGTATATCCTTTAAGATCAGGGACAATTTGGATTTCATGGTCAATGGCCCGAGGCTTACCCCGTCAACAACAAGTTATTACAGTCCCTTAGTAGCCCATGAAGATATTGTATTTGCAATTGAGGCAGAAATGTTGAAAAAAATTTGCGTCCTCTGTTAGGCCTATGCATTATGTCGATAGTTATGTTTTCCGATGGGAATTTTGGTGAGCTCATTCACAACATCAGATGAATATTTTCAAGGCCTTCCTTCTTTTGAGATAGTATCTCAACTTCATGTTGTTATATTACATGATTACATATGACCCTTTTCAGACCTACAAAACCATGCTCTCAGCTAGACCAACGACCATATCAATGGCATCCCATGTTTATTTGGTTCTTCTAGGCCCCACCATTTCTTTTCACAATCATTTCCTCTATTCATCTACCATAATGATAGGCCTGCATCCATTTTTTTGAAGGAAAAACATGGATAGTATAGCTACCACTCCCACACCTCACACCATTCTAGTCCATGTGTAATATACTAATTGGTTTCTAAGCGCTTGATTAGAGGTAGAGGATAAACAAACCCCTCTGCATAGCTGTCAATATTTGAAATGTTAAATACATATAGCATGTGGAAGGTATAGGAGAGTTCATAAAAGTGTGTGCTTGGTCAAAAAAAAGAAAATAATCTCTTATTTAAATGACCATGATTAGTACTTCTCGCCAAGTTGTAATAAGAGCTCTAGGAAGTCTGAATAGTCATTTATATAGTGAGTTACATTTACGTATGATAGATCATAATATCGGTTGTCTTAGAGCCATGAAAAACACAATTTATTATCTTTAATATATACTCATCTAAAGAATGTTTTACTATAATTAATGTAGATGTATGCAAACCTAGAACAATAACAAGATGAACCAAAAATTCTTTGGGACCAATTGTTAAGAACAATGAATTTTTACTATCGTTAATATCATTCAATTAATTGGTTAACTGATTCAATTTAATTTGAATTAAATTAAAACATTGCAGAGTCACTATTGAACCAAATTATGAATGTTGGAATAAATAAATGACACAACTAATCTAAGATGTAATATTTGAAACCATATGAAAATAATAAGGATAGAGGACTTAGTGTGATTTACTGCATGATTCTAGAAACTGACTATGAGTAGGGAAGAGGTTATGAACATACTCGGTAGAGTATCACAATTTTTACTCACAGATAAAGTCTAGACTGTAGGAATAATAAGGCCAGACATGGGCGCCCATAACAGGATATGGATGCTTGTGCGTTGAAGACTGCTTCTAGGTGCACATGTGACTGCACATATGACTCAGAACCTAATTTCTATAGTGTCACAAGATCATCAACTATTACTTCCTATTTAATCTCATAGAGAGTCACACGATGAATGGCTTGAGGGTACCTATAACATGGAAAATAGAATTTCATCCATAAACAAACCCACAAACCGACATCAAACCTAAAAATAAAGGTGCAATATGAGGAGTTAGACTAACTCCTAGTGGTCACCCCAGAGAGTAAACTTATGACCGATTGCACTGCACTACATCTTCAGAATCCATGAAGTTTTGGTGAGTGTATGTATAACATCAGTGCCTTAGGATGCCCTTGTGAAAGTTTGCACTTGATCAGCGAGATGTAGCTAAATGTAGAAATGTAGTAGAATGTGTGGATGGAATAGAATGAACTTACCCTTCCTATGTTATGTAGGGAGAGTTGATGTATACTTTTGTCCCTTAAATGGATGCTAGATGGATGCTTTTGAGTGCTTTAGATGCCTTTTGGATGCAAACTTAGGTGATACTAGTGATTATTAGTGCTTGGTATTCGTTGATCTTGAACACATAACTATATATTTATATGATTCCATTTTTTGAATTTCATATTTGATAGCTGGAAGGCCATGACCCATATTTTGAAAAAGATTCCCAAAATATAAATAGAGGCCCAAAAGGAGCGAGTAAGGTAGAAAATGGGCTAGGGGTGCCTAGGGGGGACATGATTGCTTGGGCGCTTCTATGGCTAGGTGGGCATAGGTGTCTAAAGCCATAAAATATAACTTAGTAAATTTTTTACTGGGATATAGGGTGTGTAAGACTAAATAGAAAATAAAAAACAAAATAAAAGAGGCCAAAAGACAGTTGTCAATCACTATTTTTCATGCTTAGGAATCATATGAATGCTAATATGTGTTTAGGACCTAGAAATGTACCAAAGTGTGTGATTTTATGTGTACATTTTCCCCCACTTTATGTTGATGAGTGGATATGCGATAATATTAAGTAGATAAAAGATGCATACCTTATGATCCTATAGAGTGTGTGGTGAATAATGTGATGAGTGAACAAGTGAAGCGTGGAATGAGTGCAGAAATGAAGCGTGGAAGCTAGGAAAAGAAAGTGACCCTATGGGGTAAAGCGTACGTGCAACTTGTACCAGTTATTGGTGTATCTTGTTGTAGGATGCTTCTTTTTATGTATTAAGGATGGACCTACAAAAGAAGAGAAAGAATGCATTCAAAGTCATGTATATAAAAAATTTGCATAAGTATGTAAAAGTATGTAAAAATGTGTAAAAGGAAAGTGTGCACCTGATGTAAAAGAGTGTGAATGGATAGAAAAGTGTGTTGAAATGTTGTGAAGAATGATTTTTTTTAGGCGATCTCATGCCAAGTGTGAGTTTTATGGGCGATCTCATGCCAAGTACGAGTTTTTTTGGGTGATCTCACGTTAAAGAGAAAGTGTTAGGGAGAGAGGTTTAGTGTTACTCTCCATCCATGACTCTATCCCGATAAGCACCACTACAGATGATACATCCCTGATTTGTTTATGTTGTCCTAAATTAGTTTTGAATAGTACTAATTATTCTGGATTGAAAGGAGATTTTAGGAGATTTCATGTATTCTTGTATTCTAGAGGCTAGTGATCTCAATACTGTAAAATCACTCTTAAGGATTCTGTGAACTATGCTGATATGATAAGATGATTGTAGTGATGCCCCCAGGACATTAACGTGCTAGGGGAGGACATGGGCATCCTAGGCATTAGTTTCTGTACATGGGTGATGTTAGTGTCTTTGTTGTGGTTCTGACCCAAATCTAATTCTAAGTCTAGTTTTGTATTTATAACATGTGTTGATATTGTGTTCTGATATAGCTCTGAAATGTTATATGGGGTGATTTATTCAACCAATGCATGACCCCGTCATCTTTTGGGTGCATGTAATGACATCGCTAGAAGTGTGTAAGCCTCAAAAGAGAGGAATTGATGTTGATGATGAATTTTATACCTACAGGGGGTAGGGGATTGTGAATGGTAGAAACTAAGGAACATTCAAACAAAGTGGCTAGATACATATGTGTTAGTAGAAAAAGTAACAAAGCATGTCAATAGAAGACAAATCTAATCAAGCAAGTGTGTAAACAAGAGTGGACCATGCGAAAAGTGGGTTTCAAACACGAAACATCACTCACATTTTCATAAGACAATTAGGTCCAAAGTGGCCAAAAGTCATAAAAACAATGATAAAAAAAGACATAGGGCATAACCTGCAAATAATGAAATACAATATCAAATAATGCAAAGAAAAAGTATATTAGAGAACCATGATGGCATATAGTCCTGCAAAGAAAATGCTACTCATGAATCATCCATTAGCATTTTAGGAAGATAAATATTTATGTCAATGACATGTATGTATCAATTGGAAATTAATGTGCTACTAATAATAGGAACTAATATATGATGAAATAATAACACATGTAATGTGTGATAGTAGGAATAGGTAGATGCCCCCATGAATCCTTCGGTGGGATTGGCAAAGGATAAAATGTCTGAGCATCATTGTCAACATGTGAAAATCTGTAATAGATCTACATTCACTCAAAAATACCAAGTGAACGCATGCATGTGTGTATATAGAAAGATAATGACATATTGGGTATTTGACTAGTATAATAAGTAAAATACATCATGTAAGTAGTATAAGAAAGACAAGAGTAAGTGAAACCAAGATATGATAATGTAGTGTATGAATGTAATAGAATGATATGCAACATGTGAATATGGAAGGAAAAACATGTGCCCCCCATAGGATGTGTATAAGATGATGTTAATTTAGACAATACCCCTCAAAAATCAGAGAATGAACCATAGAAAAAGAGTGCATAATCAGAGAAATGGTTTGAAAAATGTGTGCACTAGAAAGATAGATCATGAATCATAGAGTGTGAAGAGTGAATGTCCGTGAGGTTCATTTCAAATTTATACCCTCATTATGGTCGATTATGAACCATGTGGAACTAGGTGTGTATACTCAATAGGGTTGTGACGATACAAGGTGTGTATTAATAAGTGCATAAGAGAGACTAGATGTAAATCATGGAGTGTAATGTGTATGCATCAGAGATTATAAATAACCAAGTAATGATTGAAGGGGAGGGAGAAATTAGGATTGCCCCCAAAGTGTGTGAGGATGATAGAAGGATATTCAACGACAATGAAGGAAAGGAGCCCGTCCACTTGTCATGATCTGCAAATGATAAGAGGCATGTGATCAGACACTTAGTAAGATCGATGTAGTATGAGAGTAAGGATCATATAAATAGCCCTTGCAACGTAAATTGTACATGCCCATTTCATATTATTCACTAGTGAAAGGTGGTGGTGGAACACCTATGTGACAGGGGCTACCAATGAGTATGGTAATGAGTATAGCCAATGATATAGACTAGTGGAAAATATGAAGATCGACCAAAAGACATGGGAAATGTGATATCATTATGATTTGGATCCAGTGTGCCAACAATTTAGATTTGAGATGCCCTAGACTTCCTAAGATGTTAGTGGAGATAGTGGGAGGAGTATCATGCAAGACCAAGTTTAGTCAAATGGTTTACATGGTGGAATGCCTTTGATAGTGATAATTTTTTGTTGTGAATGAAGACTAAAACACGTGATCGATGTCATGGAGAGTGGATAGCTTAAGCGATGAGGAGATTAGTGAGTGTGAGATCCTAAGAAAATGTCACAAGGCTTCGATTAAATATGTAAACAATGAATGAAGATTAAGTATAGTAGAGACGGCCAAAATGAGGTCAATGGGAAGTCTGATGTATGCCAAATAGTACATCTAGGAATTGGAGGACGTGATCAACAGATCTTGAGCGCATTTTATAGCCATGAAGAAGGTATAATAGATGAACACATGTAAGAATAGGATCCATTAGATAGGATGCATAGTGTTATTGATATTATATGAGACCGATAGAAGTGTTGATGTGTTAGTCATCTTAGCTATAATGTGCTTGTAATGCAACACATAGTTAGCTAGATGTTCATTAGATATTTATTTGATTTTATCGAGTTGTGCATAAGAGATCTTGGTGTCAATAGTGATTGAAAAGTGAGAAATAAAAGAATAGGTGAGATGTGTACAAGAAGTTACCAAATGAACAGATAGATCATAAAACAAATGGATGGCATAAACTTGAATACTTTGAGGAAATATCTTAGCTAGTAATGTATGATCATCCACATAATCTACTCATGCCACATGAAAATCTTGGAGATACTCTTGAGGGTCACCATTCCCATTGAAATTGGGTAGCTTAGGGATGAAAAAATTGAGAGGAAGTGAATTAGAAGAAATGGCGGGTGCAAAAGGAGTGTGAAGAATTAAGGAGGAATCCAAGCTGTTGGATAAATGTGAAATTACAAAGATTGATCTCGGATCCTTTATCTACTAGTGCTCGCTTAATTCCAATGTTATAAATGTAAACTTGGATATATAGGGGAAAGATCATTGGGAAAACTAGAAGGGGGTGATTGTATCAGATGTGAAAGTAATATGCTCTTGATAAGAAGAAAATGTTTTTACAAACAAATCATATACATAGTCAGGATGAGTATTGGGAGGAATATAAATATTAGCCAGAAAATATTGGATTTTAGACTCACAATCAAGATTATCCTAGAAGAAGTGAGGGATGGAGATATTCATGGTGGGAGGATCCTAGGATATAGAGGCTATGAAGAAGTGAGGATACAAGAATGTTCGAATTCGGGTTCACCAAATGATTTAATTTAATTTTAATTAAATTAAAATATTACAGAGTCACTACTGAACCAAATGATGTATCAATGTTTAAATAAATAAATGACAAAAGCAATCTAAGATATAATATTTGAAACCCTAAGAAAAGAAGGAGAGAGTACTTAGTTGATTTATGCTTGATTTGAAACTAATTCTCACTAAGAAAAGTGTTAAACAAGTTGGGAAGATTGTTGTTACTACTCACAATAAATTCTAAAATGTAGGAATGAGGCTCAAAATGGGTGCCCACGATAGGAAAGGGGCACTTGGGCACTAAAGACTGCTTCTAGATACTTGTGATTGTGCAAATGATCAGAATCTAGTTTTTAATGTGTCACAAGATTGTCACTGTTGCTTCCTGTTGATCTCCTGATAGTTGCACGATGAATTTTGAAGGTACATGTAACTTGTAAAATAGAAGTTCAATTGCATAAACCCACAAACTGCATAAAATCTAAAAAGAAAGATGCAATATGGGGAGTTGGATTGACCCTGACCATCACCCCAAGAATGAAATTATGACGGAGTGCTACACTACATCTCAGACTGCATATAGTTCTAGTGAATGTGTGTAGAAAGCATGCCCTAGGATGCCCTTGTGCAAGTTTCACTTTATAGTGGAATGTAGCTAAATGTATGAATGTAATTTAGAATGTGTGGATGGAATAGAATGAACTCCCCCTTCCTTTGCTATGTACACAGAGTTGATACAACCCTTGTCCCTTGAATGGATTCTAGATTGATGCTTTAGAATTCTTTAGGTTCCTTTTGAATGCAAGATTAGGTGATGGTAGTAATTCTCAGTGTTTGGTCCTTTATTTTGAACACATAACTATGTATTTATATGATAACCTTGTTTGAATTTCATAATTAAAAACTGGAAGGCCGACCCATAAGTGAAAAATATCCCTAAAAGATAAAAGAGACCCAAAAGGAGAGAGTAAGGTGGAAAAGGGTCAGGGGCACCCAGAGGGGACAGAAGTGCCTGGGAACTTCTGTCTTGGCTAGGGGCTGGTGTTTGGAGCCATAAAAGATAAATCAATAAAATCCGAGTAGGATGTAGGGTGTGAAAGACAAAATAGAAAATAAGAAGCAAAATAAAAGAGGCCAAAGATAGTTGTCAATCAATAGTTTTCTTTCTTAGGAATCATATGAATGCTAGTATGTCTTTAGGACCTAGAAATATACCCAAGTGCATGATTTTGTGTCTATAGTAACCATATCCATCATTAAATGTTGCATGTTATTGTCTTCCATCAGAATGGGCAGTCATTATCCAAGACATCTCATAAATGATTTTAGAGAGCTCATCATTTAGGATAGGAGGTCTTATTTAAGGGTCCCAAGGCCCTCCTTCCACCTTGTAATGCACATTTTATTATCTTTCCTGAATCGATGCTCATTTGGCTTTGTTGATGCCATGTGGAGGTGTTTACACATCATGACTTTCCTTTATGTTTTATTATTTAATATTTTAGCTAATTACTAATAACCTACGCTATAAATAGGTTTCCACTATATAGAACTATATTATCATGTCGTCCCTATGTAGACCCTTTGTTTGTTAGATCAGGAATTTTGAGTGCAACATCCTCTTACAAACCTTTTTTACAAGTTTGAGGAAAATTTTCAAAGTATTCTTGTGATAAAATTTCATCGAGGCTAGGAAAACTCCAACATGATGTCCACGTCATTATGAAAGAAGAAAAGACTATGACATGATACAATGATAAAGAGCCAAATCTCGAGTAGAGGAAACATCAAATTAGATGTAGTCTCCAGTGTAATCGATGTTCCTTACAGTCAACTTAGTGCTTACTCCCTTCAGTGTAGGTTTTTTAATTTTTCCCTAGTAAGGCCCTTGACCTTTGCACACAATAGAAGAAGAATCCCATATTTGTTAAACCTTCACTAGTGCTCTAGACAACTTTCGCCATTGTGATGTTGTTGTTACTTTTATAATTTGTAGTGTTGTTAGAGATCCGCTAACTTGAATAGGATTCCTCCAGTTGTTTCGGTGGACTCCACTACTTTATCGAAAGAAGTAACTACCATGGAATGATGTAATGGTAGGGATCCCTTACATGAGTAGAAGAAACATAAAACTTGGTGTGGTCTGCTAGGTAATCGACCGAAGGCTTCCACTATTCAATGTGGGGTGTCATGTTTGTCCCTAGGAGGCACTCATCCTCTCCATCATTGATCTTTGGATGACCAAGATGTTGCATCATTTCTACTAGCTCCCTCATCTACAACATCCCACCCATCTAAGTGAAAGGCATTCCTAGAAGCATGAACACGATGAAAGTAATCCATTTTATATACAAAATATGTATTAAATAGTGTTAAGAACCTATAATGTTGAGGAGGCGAGCTCAAATACACATCCACAAGGAAAAATCTACAGGATGATACATATTATTCCATGTACAAGAGCAGAGGTTGGAATTAGATAATGGCCTTTAAAGATGACGGAAACCCATCTGGGTTGCCTTGTTTTGTTGTTATCAAATTCAATTACTATAATGACTCGATGTGTAAAGCCAAGTCCCCTCCACATGTTTATATATCTAAAATATACTTTTACACGTGTACCTAAATTCCCTTAAAATTGTCATGTGCTTTGACTATCCACATCACCTCTTCTTCTTTCAACCCCAAATGTAATGGGCAATTACATCAACCTCTAACCTGAAGTCTCCATTCTGCATTGACATGACTAGGTTCCCCTACCTATTCATCGACCTTAAACCAAGGTCTCCCACTTGGAGCTCACCTTGTGCAACTTGGCATGGTTGATCTGAAATGCCCCTTTTGTGGGTATATGCAAACACTTCCATACCTTTTTTGATTTTGCTGCAAAGCCGAAAATGCTTGGGGCTAGATCCACTTTCTTCCAACCATTCCATCTAGAATGCTTCACTTGGCAACATGTTTTGATAAGAGATTCCAGACACTAGAAAATGCACCTTGCATATAAGGTCCCTTATTTGAAAACACAAAAACATGATAAAAACAAAAAAAGACCAAAAAAATCATAAATCCCCATTAAATGGAGCTAAAATACAACTCACCACCCATTTACTAAACCTCTTCCAATCACATTTAATTTTGTCCCATCCCACCTATCCATGTGCATACCCAATGCACTATGGACCCTAACATTGCACCCATGTGTGTCCCACTCACCTATGCACTCCAAATCTAGGCATACAAAGATAACCCCAAAAATGCCTCATAAGTTTAACCAAATTTGGCATTATTTTAGAGGGGAAATTATGTTCTGGATATGGAAAGAAAGGAATGCTTGTTTGTTAATTATGATGTTGATAAACATTTCTCTATTTATAACAAATCAATGGTTGTCGTCAATGTCTTGTTGCAAATTTAAATTCAAACTAACAAGGTGGCGTTGGAGGTGGAGCATTTGAAAATTCTCTTGCATCACTTGGTTGATGCCCCCTGCAACATTTCTTGTGTCCTAACATTTTAGTCTCACCACTCCTTGCCACAAGGCAAAGACAACAACCGCGGAAGAGGTGGTGGCTGATGGAGCCGTTCTCAGCGCCGCTAGTTCAGCCGTGCTCGACGGTCACCGTGTGGTCAGCCTGTCAGGTGAAGCTCCTCCCTGTCACCTTCAACCTATCACCCGGGGTGGGATATCCCTTTGCCTCCCAGTCACCAAGGTTGGGGCTTGCCACCTTCGTTTGGCCAGCAGACTAGTGATGGGTGAAGTTTGCCTCCGCCGCCTGACAAAGTTCCGCAGCTAGCACTTGCCATCTTGCCCTCACAGGCTCTTGCTGAAGAAACTGAAGAAGAAACCCACCACGGCTCGGGCTGGGATCTACCAGACTCCGACAAATACATGTCTAACTCTTGATGGCATGACCAAGACCCGCCCCCTACAGGCCAACAATTTGTAACAACGACCTAATGTTTATGTTCCTTGTTTTTTGATACATTCGCTCCCTGTCTAGACTTCTTAACCTAGTTTTTTTTCGTAGCTTCAAGGCGTGCTTCCATACCACCCACCTTTTTTGTGGATAATCTTGTATCATTATACATATTATTTTAATACAGAATCTATTTAATTAAAAAAAACTAATTTATCACCCATTAATAATTTTTTTTTTTTTAAATAATACAAATATCGATCAATATTAAATATTAAAAAATCCAAAATATAAACCTTAAATTTTGATGCCTCTCATACAAACAAACCAACCAAAATATATATATATATATATATATATATATATATATATATAAGCAAAGCTGTTTATACTAATTTAACACTAGTTTTAAAAAGGATGATATGTTGTAGGCGGCCTCCTTTGTTGGAATATAAGGCAACTTTGACTAGGGACGAAATGACCCCCAACAACCACTAAGACATTTTCTTTGTTTTGAATGGCAACATCACGTCGTACACATGTTTTGCTCTTGTCACTTTTTATGCATTAAAAATTGGTCAAGATTCCAACTACTTTTATGTTCATTAATTTAAGGCGACACATTATTGACTTTTATGGCAGGCCTGGTTAAGGAGAATGGCGTCATAATTTATTAATGTGGTAAAATTGTTTCTAGACAATATGGTTTACTTTGGCAGTCATTCTCGTGAAGTTATGATGACTATGTACTATAAAAGAGACCATTATAATTCTAAGGGACAAAAAGGTGTTTTAAAAATAAAAATAGAATAACAATAATTTAAAAAAGCCGGGAATTAGTTGAAGAATTTAAATTTGTAGGATTGAAATATTGGAGTGATAAAATGTTGGGAAGAACATATGTGAAAATATTTGTTTTTATGAATAAACACATAAGAACTACATATCATAAATGTCAATTGTTAGAAAGAGAAAAAAGGTGTGGTGCACAAATTGTTGAGGCAATATACTTTGGAGATATAGCTAAAAGCAAGGCACTATCTATCAAGACTCACAATGACAATAGTTATTTTCGTAATATCATCCATTCATTCATTGTGTTTTTTGGATAGTCAGAACACTAAAAATTATAGGGGAATTTTATTTAGTAACATTAAGAAATTACTAGGGTGCTTATTCTAGTGGATGTTATTCACATGCATGTTATTATCCCTGTCACATGTCAATTAAAAAGTAGGTGACACTCTCACATGTAAAAGTGGCATAAAGGGCAATGACACAAGATTCATGACAATATTCTAGCATATTTATTTAATTGAGTATTGTAGCTAATTTGGTAATACATTTAATGTTTATTTTGATTATAATTTTAATAGTTTTTATAAAATTAGTTTCAACAAATATTATAAATATATACATATAATGATGTATTTAAATATAAACATATTTTCAATTTTTAATATATAAATTGAAATTAAGTATTTATTGTTTATAATATAACTCAATATTTATTTATTTTTATAAAAACTATGTGTTTTAATTTATATATGTAATATTTGTTGAAATTAATTTTAAAAACTATTTTAAAAAAAATTGGACTAAAATTAAATTATGTTATAAATTTAATTAATGTTATGAGATAAATATAATCCCTTCTTATTCAATATCCAAATCTCTATAAGCTCATAATGAAAATAACTACTACGCTCAATTAGATATGTTTTATTAAATTTTCCAATTATTATTATTTTTTTATCATGGATTTTGTGTGCTCTTACCACTTTTCCATGTGAGAGTGGTACCTACTTCTAAATGACATGTGAAAGGGATTATAATTAGAACACAAATCTTATTTTTACAAAGAATTAGGTGAGGCACTCATTAGACACCCCTCTCAAGTGAACTTCTAATATTTGAAAACATGTTATAGGAGGAGATACTAATCAAATAAGGGTTACAAATAAAGAAAGAATAATGTTTTTAGAAAATAACTCTTGGATAATATAATTTAAAGTATTTGATATGATAAAGGAAACTCCAAAAAATATTTAATAGTTTTTTTCTATAAATACTCATTACAAATATTATTAAAGATTGGAAAAATAAAGGATTTTAAAAGGCTCAAAGCTTATTGAAGTCCCTTAATTCTAATTTAAATATTATATTATTTGATAGGTTCTTTGTTGTAATTTGATATCAATTTATAAACTAATAAAATTTTGGAGTTGATTTATTCAACCTTAACCACCGTTTTAAATAGTTTAGATAATGAATTCAATTTTTTGATTCACCCACAACATAATTAAGAGCTAAATATATGCTAGTTCATATAAATAGATTAATTACAATCATATTAGAGTTTTTAAGTATTCACCGATTCCTTAAAATTACTAAACTTTTAAATAAATTAATATAACTTTAATTTAAATACTAAAAAATATTTAAAAATGAGACTATAAGTGGTAAGCTTCCCCACTTATAATGATGTCATAATAAGTTATGCATGAGAGAGGGAGATAATGAAAGCATTGGTATTGAGCTGGGATGAATTTATCCTTAATTGACCTCTACGATCTATTGAATTATATGTTCACTTGTACAAATGATTATTTTTGTGCGTTATGAAAATATTCCCACAAATGTGAAATGATATAGATCTTATGATAAATCAATAATAATACACATGATGAGAGTAGACTAGGAAGGGTAAAGTAGATTTGAAATAACAAATTAAGATATAGTATCATTTCTAAGAGGCAACCTTTGAATATAAGGAATCAATATATAAATTCCAAATGATGATTCTAAATGAATATATACTAGCCCGATAAATACACACTTTGTAATCAACCTTTCATAATGACATGCATAAAAGTATGGAAAACAATACTCATTACAAAAGAGTGTAACACATAATACTTATAGTTTTTAAAAATTATTTACTAATGTATAGAAATTAGAAATAGAGTCTGGATAAGGGATGCACATTTTATGGATTGACCACTAGTAGTTATGTAACACCCTTGTCAATTGTTATATTCCTCCTTTGCATTTCAAGTGTTGACATGTGATTTTTCCTTATATAGATGTGTTCTTACGATTATATGAAATCATGCTTGAAATGAATGAATCATTCATGTTCTTAAGATCTTTTGATTGAAATAAAAATGGTTTCCTTGAATCCATTTTTCACTTTTTGTTGGTAAGATGCAATCAGGTTTTGGAGTTGCAAACTTAACTCTTAATCTGACACGTCCTTGGATCAATTCCATTAATCTAAGGAGTGTTTTTAATCTTCTTATTGAACGAACGAAATATTGACATCAAAAAAATTTAAGGACAAAATGGACTTAACTTTGTTGTTACAAGTTCTTTGACCTTGTGTGAACGTGTTTCAATTTAGTTGTCTGGTTATGCTTTGGTCTTGGAGGTCGATCTTGGCAGGACATTCAGGCGTAAATAAAATGCAGTCATTTCACAGTTTAAGAAGGGTTTGGAATCCTAAGTTGGGTAAGAATATTTGCTTCTTAGCTACATTGCGTAATTGGATTCTATTTTATCCTAAGCCTTGGTTTTAAATAAAATTGAGAAGAAGTTGTAAAGGTTGGTAACCTATTTAAATTAATCTAACCTATTTCCTAAGCTATGTATAGTTATGAATTAATTGTATTTAATTCCTAAAACTATATAATTGAGAACTAATCTAGGTTAATTCCTAAAAACTATATATTAGTAGGTTAGTCTAACCTAATGTCTAATGTTATATGGTTTTTGAAATTAAACTAAACCTATTTCCTAAAACTATATGGAAACTACCAAGGCATTGATTTGGGACCTATGGTGACTAATCCTAAACTAGCCTAAGTTTTAAAAGATCTAACCTAAAACTATTTGCGAGGGGGCCTATGGTCGCATATGTAAGGGCGACGGTTCTAATGGGCATTGAATGTTGGGATAAGGTTTTAAATGCTGCAGGACAGCCACTTATGGCAGGAGTTAGTGGACTTAGCGGAATGTTAAGTGGAAGCTCCACTAAACTTGGAAATGCATGTTGATTTGGTTTTGAAGCTCACTGGATTTGGAAGGCGGTGGCACATAAGGATAAGCTAGAAAAATTCATTTAATGGAGTTAATTGGCCTCGGTTAAGGCGCTTAAATAGCCTTGCAAACTTGGAAGGCGGATTTTGGGGAAGTTGTTTGTTCTCTCACTCTCTCCAGATTTTGCTTTGCATGAGAAAAACTGTTTCTTCAAACCAGCAGTTCGACTTGCAGTTTGTGGCTATTTTTGGTCCTTCTGATCTATTTTCAATCATGGGAAAATATAAAAGCATTTAGAGGAAAGTTGTTTGCTGTTTGATCTTGCATGGAAGAGAAAGGAAGTTGGAAAATCGGCTTGGAATCTCCTTCGATTTGGTAGAAGCGCTATCAGGCATGATAGGCTCTAACCATTAAGATTTCTTGCTTTCTTCGAAATGTTCCTTTAAATGAACTCTGCTTATATGATATTCTTGGCTTGCATGATTTAACTGGTTATTTGTCTTCTAGGTTTATGTATATTTTTGTGGATTCAGGGTATGAAACCCACTGCAAAAATAATGTTAAGTTTGGAAACTTCATTTGAGTTTTGTTAGCAAATCATGCATGTAAATCTTGATTCTGTAACTTTGCTTGACTTTTGGAACTGGAGTATGAAGTGTTAAGAGGAACAGACCTTTGTTGTTGTGTTTTATGCCATGATTTGGAACTCGATGAAATATGGGTCTTGTCTGTTCTTGTTTGAAGTTCAAAATTGTGAATCATGTGGAGGTATAGTTTGAATTCGATGCTCATGTAGAAGCTTTAGCTTGTGTAGAAAAAAACTGTGTTTCATTTAAGTTTATAATCAGTCCGTGTTGGGCTTGAACTTGTTTAAATTCATGTTTCATCTAACATGTATTCTGATTGTGGTGTTGAGCTCGGACTGAATATGAAACTCGTGTTGAGTTTTAGCTTCTAATGAGACTGTTTTCGCTTAGTTTATCTTCAGCCATGTTGGGCTAGAGCTTGTATGGAAGCTCGTGTTTCGTTAAGTTGTATTTGGTTTCATTTTTTATTTGAGCTGTACTGTAGCCTCTTGGTGATCTAAACTCCATTGGAGGAACAGGGTTCTGTTGACCATGTGTGAAAGTTGTGTTTAGTTTGGGTTTGAAATTGTTTGTAAGCTCGTGTTCACTTGAGCTTTGGCTTTTATTGAACCTGCATTTCACCTTAACCTGTACTGAAGCTTGTGTTTCATGGAGCTTGTTTTGAGCTCGTGTTTGAGTTAAAATGTTATTCGGGTTTCGTATTGTTAAATCTAGCATTTCAGTTCTTATTACTATACATAAATTAATGGGATGGTGGTTAATGCGGGACTATTTTGGAAGCTTGTAAATGGTTTCAGTGCTTGTGATTTATCCTTGTGATTGACTGGCTATCTTTGGGAGCTCATATTCAGTACTGCGCTTGTATTTTTGATACTTTCTTAATTCTAAATTCTTGGTTGATTCTCGGGTTTCGTTTTAAGATTGGTTCAAGTCTCCTTCATTTTGAACATAAATTTGAATGGGAACTAAATGTTACCCTGAACCCGTGATTAACCATTGAGTTGTCTCGAGCCAGTAAGTGAAGTCTTTGTTCATTATGTCAACTTGGATTTTGGAATCTGAGTTTTGATCAGGATATTCTTTTATCGATATAGATTTGCTATTGTATGGGTTTTGTTGTATCTTGTTTACTGTTTAAGTTCTGAACTCTATTCTTATTTTGAACTACTTACTCAAAGAGATTTGGGAAGACTAGTTTGTCTGCTGTTATAAAGTTCTTTTGAGATCTTAACTTTAAATGAATTTGTAGATGAACGGCTCATTCTTCTTTTCTGTCTATTTGCTCTTTGAATTTGGATAGTATGTAATTTGGAGATAGTATTTTCTTCTTTGTTTC
This sequence comes from Taxus chinensis, assembly GCA_019776745.2. Taxonomy (NCBI): domain Eukaryota; kingdom Viridiplantae; phylum Streptophyta; class Pinopsida; order Cupressales; family Taxaceae; genus Taxus; species Taxus chinensis. Next base: position 191,927,454 of record CM034146.1, on the reverse strand, counting down.
AAAGAAATACGCACATTGGGTTGTGTACTATTTTAGAACTTTCATGTTTATTTCATTCGCAACTGAAATATAAAACTTATGTTCTAGTTGATAAGGAATATAAAAGAGACTGGAAGTATATCTTCTTGGAACAGGAAATGTAAATACTTACTATGTCCTTAGTGAAGATTAATGTTATATTCTAAGAAGATAGAATGGGAAATAATGTTAGGATGAACTATTGTTATAATTGATAGATTCAATTTAAACTTTAAAATGATAAGGAAGATACTGTGAAATATATGTTGTTCTTTTCTTACAAAGGGAATTCATATTTATAAATTATTTATTTTCTCATTGTTATTACTTATGCTTTTATGTTTGTTATATTAATTGTTTCAGTAAAACAGAGTTGTTTTAATGGGACAATTAGTTGAAAGCATGAAGTTTTAATGTTTGGTACTTATCATGCTCAGTTATTTGAACTGACCTGTGCTAGCAATTTTTGCAGATGGATTCCGTAAGTGGTAAAAGAAGGAAAAACTTTTTATGATACATTGGCTGGTTTAAGTTTGTTTCCTTGTGAAGAATCCTTATTTCTTTCTTGGGTTGTAAATTTAAAGAGAAATTGTATTCTTGTTGGAAGAAGACTTTTGTATTAGCAGTTTTCCTAAAATGCATAGTATTGTAATTATATAAGTTTACAAAGATGAATGGAAGGTTGAAAACTTACTTGAATTGGATTTGTAAACTTTATGGTGTTGCTATGAAAGAAATGGAATTCTGTCTTGTTGATATTATTCACATTATTTATATACTTAATTGATTACCCTTTGTTATGTTGGATAAAGGGAGTTAAGTTCAATATCCCTAATTAAGATACAACTTGATAAGTTGTAGAATATGATGTTATTAACTAAACAATTTTGTATGGTAATATGATGTAATTAAACATGCAGTAAAACCAAAGAAAATGTAAAAGATAAAGAGGGTTGTTAAATCCTAAAATTTAACCATAAAGAGGAAGACTCTTCCTCTTTCAAATTGAATGTAAACAAAAGGAAAGGTGTAATGAGCGTTAAATCATTAGACCTTGTTTCAATGAAGTCTACTTAGGTAATCCTATGTGGTTACTAAACCTTCTTAAATAGTTAAGTTGCATTTAATGGAACTTATGACGTTGCTGTCCTGTTTTTGGTTAACTATTCATCAAGCCAATTAAATGAACTTAAAAAAAAATCTTAAGTTAAGTAAGTTCTTAAATGGTTACTTGAATCATATTTTGGAAAATAACTTAAGGAGTGTGGATTAGTATGTCTCGCAAGGATATGTAAAATGAATCTTAAATCCACTAATTAACTTAATGTTAACGTTCTCCTTGAAGTATGTACATCTCGATGAGGTAGTTTTGGTAGATGTTGGCACACGCTATATGCAGAACTATACCTTCGAGAAGACTAAGGTCTTCTCAAAGATACAATATTGCAGTTGACATGTGGCAACACCCTTCTACATTTGACCATCCAAACTTACATATGCTTGGGGCTTTGTACTTGGTTTCCTTCTGGACTAAATTAGAAACATGATCTAGTTGAGGGGATGAATCTCACTAACTAGGGGTAAGTAGGCACATTCAATTGACTTAGGTCGATTGGATATGTCTAAATACCCTTAGTTAACGTGAATGATCCAATACACTATATCATATCTCTAATCTAGGCTAGGATAAAATCTTGGACAAGTGGACTGATAGAAGTCAGTAAAGACCATTCTAGATAATAGAAGAGTGAGGTGAAGGACATATTATGTTGATGTGTATGCCATCTAGGAATAATCACATAGACAATATTTTGAAAATCTTTGGCCAAAGTATCACAAGCTGCTGGTTGGGTTGTCCTGTATCACCTAGTTTAGAAGAACATGATGTCGGATGAATATTGGTAACAAATATTTAGATAGGTTCTTTAAACAGATCACTCGGAACCTAGATTAGGGTAAGTAACCAAGTATATGTAGAATACACTATGTGTTCAGATTAACATGAGAGATCAGATTGAATCCAATTCATGAAATGAGAGATCGGACGATACCAAGTCATTATAGTTGCATATGGTTATCTATTATGAGATTGATTGGCATAGAATATGTGTTCTAAATGATGTATTATTTAGAACAGAGAACATTGCTTCAATTTTTTTTCCCTTGTTTCTAAAATCTTAAAATGGAAATGTTACAAGTTACACATGATTGATGTATTAGAGACACTTATAGGGATATGTTGAAGAACTTAAATTTGAATAAGCGAAACATTATAAGAGCAAGAGGGGTGGACAAGGGGGGATTAAGCCCTAGGCAGACTACGCAGTTGCCTAAAGCACTACCTCTAAAGCGCTAGCTTTTAGGGGGTGCCTAAATCCAAATATTTCTCTAAAGATTCATTATTTTAAGAACTTGCCATTAAAATCATTTACTGGAAGATTCAATATTGATTTATTTTAAGAACAAGGAACCATAATAAGCCCAAATTGGACACCCCTGTTTTAGGCATAGTCCTTCGCAACAATCGAGAGTTGGAGGTTGTCCAAAACCTATTGCACTTCAGTAGTGCAGGCCATGAAGAGGCCTTACAAAAAGAGGGAAACAATAATTCCCAAAGGCTGGAAGCTTTAGAAAATGAAATGATGAAATTGAAAGAAGAAGTGTAGCACTTGGCCAAGCAAAAAGGAAAAAGGAAGATAGAAGATGATACTGATCTTGGCAATAAGTAAGTTGAGGACATATACAAAAAGATAAACTCCTTGGACAATCATTTAGGGAGAGCAAAGGATCGCCATGAGCACAACATGGAAATTTTTAATGTAATTAGTGATTTCCTTGAACAACATGTTCATAGAATTTCTTTGCTTAGTGAGATCCCAAACACTCTATGGGGAACGAACAAGGAGAGTAGTCAAACCATAGCAAAGTTGGATGCTAAGGACCCCACACACATGAAAATGGTGGCTCTCTTTACCTCACTGCAAACCATTAAATCTAGGATTAATAGAGCTGCCAAGAAGTAAAGGAGGTCTTCATTGTAGATGCTGCTTTACATCATTCTTTTTGCTATTTTTTGGTTGCATTGTTGCAGCGCATTCTCTTTTCTGCTTTTATGTAGTAACTCTCTTTTGGTTACGGTTGGCTTTAACGCCTTTTCTGGATGTTGATCCATTTTTTGTGGAACATATTAGTGTTTTATCTGGCTTTTAGGCCCTCTATGTAATCAGGGTATAGTCCCTTCAAAACTATTTACCAATAAAAAAATATTGATTTATCCATTTTTGATACTATTATACACTAACATAAATTTCACGCATACACATAAAAAGATAATATAATATTTTTGCAAGTAAAAGTAAATATGACGTATTTATGAGCTCATATAATCTTGTTATTACTGTTATCCATTCTCTTATTTAGCTCTAAATAATGGTAATGTGTCATTTATTTAGGGAAAAGTTCATGCATTTTTTATAATGCCACTAATATATCCAATAGAGGTGAATGTATTGAGGCAAAAAAGTATTAAATTCTATATTCCTATTTTTTTTGTGGGGGGGGGAGAATGTCTAATATTTTTATGGAGGAATTGGTGGGCCTTGTAACGCCTGCTAAAACAACCCACTTGAGACCCAAGAACAACCTAGGATTAGATTGGAAAAATTATGGAATAATTTTTTTTAAAGAGTCTACAATCAGGTTACAAGACAACAGTTGTCCCTAATAGGTTCCAGAACAATTCTAGTCTACTAGAACATACGTTTTTTTATTAATAATTATTAGAGGTCATAAGGTCCAAAACTTAGGGTTAGAAGTTTCAATTAGGTTTAGAGGGAAAATTCCTCACCATACCCACTCTCTAACAGGCTTAAAGTTTCAACTTGGTTTTTTTTCACACTTAATGCATTCAAAATTTTTCCAAACCACTCCCATTGGATAGGAAATTTCCTTACCTTTCCAATGATATAAAGAAGTCCTCCTAAATCCTCATAAAACTCAAGTTATGGGCTGACGGATCTTGGGAGGAAATTTTTCCCAAGGGCGAGCCTGCGGGCCTAGGGGAGAAATTTTTTCCTTGCGTGGGTCGGTGGAGTGGGGAAGAGTTTTTGAAATTTTTTTCCTTTTCAGGGAAAAAGCACGATTTGACTCCGCATGCCCACGGGCCCGAAGAGGACACGTGTCGGCTTGAGAAAGCTCTGGCGGGAAGTCATTAGACACCTCTCTCAAGTGAACTTCTAATATTAGGTGAGGCACTCATTAGACACCCCTCTCAAGTGAACTTCTAATATTTGAAAACATTTTATAGGAGGAGATACTAATATTAGGTGAGGCACTCATTAGACACCCCTCTCAAGTGAACTTCTAATATTTGAAAACATGTTATAGGAGGAGATACTAATCAAATAAGGGTTACAAATAAAGGAAGAATAATGTTTATAGAAAATAACTCTTTGTAAAAATAATTTAAAGTATTTGATATGATAAAGGAAAATCCAAAAAATATTTAATAGTTTTTTTATATAAATACTCATTATAAATATTATTAAAGATTGGAAAAATAAAGGATTGTAAAAGGCTCAAAGCTTATTGAAGTCCCTTAATTCTAATTTAAATATTATATTATTTGATAGGTTCTTTGTTGTAATTTGATATCAATTTATAAACTAATAAATTTTTTGGAGTTTATTTATTTGAACTTAACCACTGTTTTAAATAGTTTAGATAATGAATTCATTTTTTTGATTCACCCACAACATAATTAAAAACTAAATATATGCTAGTTCATATGAAATAAATAAATTACAATCATATTAGAGTTATTAGAGTTTTTAAGTATTCACCGATTCCTTAAAATTACTAAACTTTTAAATAAATTAATATAACTTTAATTTAAATAATAAAAAATATTTAAAAATGAGACTATAAGTGGTAAGCTTCCCCACTTATAATGATGTCATAATATTTTATGCATGAGAAAGGGAGATAATGAAAGTATTGGTATTGAGATGGGATGAATTTATCCTTAATTGACCTCTACGATCTATTGAATTATATGTTCACTTGTACAAATGATTATTTTTGATTAATTAACTTCAACATTAATTCCCACTAATATCATAATAATATAGATCATTACTTGTAACTAATATGCTAAATAAGCTAAAACACATGATGACAGTACACAAAGGAAGGGTAAAGTACACTTAGATAATTACAGATTAAGTTTCAGGAGGATGCATTTCTAAAGCATGCAAGGTGTGGACCTAAGTGATACTTTTGTTATATATTGTGATAGGAAACTTCCAAATGGTATGAAACCATAAATGAATATATACCAAGACCGATAAATATACTACTCTGTAATCAACCTTTTATAAAGTCTTATATCTACTTAGAAGTATGGGAACTGATGACCCATTCCTAAAGAGTGGTAAACTTACATAGATACTTCTATGTCATTGTCAAAACCTAATTTATTAATATATAGAAATGTAGACATAGAGCTCTGGATAAGGGATGCATCATGATATCAATTGACCACTAGTAGTTACATGAGATGGTAATGTATCTACAAAACAAACATATAGTTGGTTATGTTGAAGCACCCCTCGTGTACCACTTTACATTAGTGAAACATTATAGGAGGAAGAGGGGTGGACAAGGGGGGATTAAGCCCTAGATAGACTACGCAGTTGCCTAAAGCACTACCTCTAAAGCGCTAGCTTTTAGGGGACGCCTGAATCCAAATATTTCTCTAAAGATTCATTATTTTAAGAACTTTCCATTAAAATCATTTACTTGAAGATTCAATATTGATTTATCCATTTTTGATATTATTAGACACTAACATACATTTCACACATACACATAAAAAGATAATACATTATTTTTGCAAGTAAAAGTAAATATGATATATTTATGAGCTCATATGATTTTGTTATTACTGTTATCCATTCTTTGATTTAGCTCTAAATAATGGTAGTGTGTCATTTATTTAGGGAAAAGTTCATGCATTTTTTTATAATGCCACTAATATATCTAATAGAGGTGAATGTATTGAGGCAAAAAGTATTAAATTCTATATTCCTATTTTTCTTTTTTTTTTGGGGCGGGGAATGTCTATTATTTTTATGGAGGAATTGGTGGGCCTAGTCTTAATAGCACTTTTCACAAAACCATTAGAGCTACATAACCATTTGCATTGCTTCGTGAAAAAATGGTACTTTGTTTAGGTTTGAGTCCCACTATGTATTTGATATTGGTAAATTAGACTTGTAAGAAACCTTTTATAAAAAATTATATTTGTTGTATTTTGAGCATTCCTTGAGATTAAATATCTTCATCCATGGAATATTTATTATCTTTATATGATAATTTTATATGATTTCTTTTCTTTTCGTATGACATTCTCTCTATTTTTTTTTATTTCTTATGATCTTGATGTACATTTTAAAAGAAGAGAATGCACAAGTAGATATTTACTTATTTGAGGGGAAAATGTTATTAAGTAAAATTGTGAGAAGGGCATCCACTCCAATTGTTTCCTATGACGCTTCTAAACTTTAATGTAGCTCGAGGTGTGGGGGATTAAACAAGGAGTAGTCCAGGGGAGGGGGAAAATGGTGAGGGCAATACTTATGAAACAATTATTTCTTCGAAGAAGGCACATATGAGTCATGTCCCATTTTATCTATCATTGAAAAAGAAAGGGGGTGTGGTGCACAAATCATTGAAGCAACATACATCATAAATATCTTAGAAAGCAAGCCCTTTGTCAAGTAATAATCATAATTTTAGTAGTTACTTTTACAATGTAAGACATGAGTATTGTGGATTGTTAGAGCACACAACAATTTTGGAGGAACTTTCTTGCATGTTGCATGAGATACTTTAGAGATAAGGACATGTCGAGGGGGCTCAACATCCCATGTAGAGCCAATGTAGTAGTTGAATTTCATAACCACAAAACATGACAGGTCATGTGGTTTTGCGCCATCTTTATAGGCCATTATACATACTTTTATAGGTACTAAAAAATATCATGTGCAAGAGTTTTCCTTGTGGATTTGTATTTGACACCACTTCCCCAACATTCCAAATTGATTTTTAACACTCATTACATTTTAAGTATGTTATGTGTATAATATTATGCTTGTTATTTTGAAATTTTGGTGTTATAGGGCTTTTGCAATATGAGGGAGTGGTCAAATGAGATGAGAGAGGACAAAATGTATGGGTATTCTTGTAAATACTGTAAGGAATTTATTGAAAGTAAATGCACTAATTGTTAATTCATTAGATGTAATTTTCTAATATTATATACATATTTTCTATATCTTGCAAGGTTTTCATGACCACCACACTTTTGTTGACTTCTCCACTTATTATAATGTTATTCCCAAGTTTTGTACATGCATCCCGACACTACTCTTATTAATTTCATGTTTCTTAGTCAAAGACAAGGAATTCACTACTATAAATAGGGTTTCTATCTTATATATTTATCAAAATTAAATGCACTAACTTTCGAATAATTAAATGTTGTTTTATAGTAGTATATATATTTAATGATAGGAAGGGTAGTTGATTTTAGCAACATAGTTTTTATAGTCAGAAAATATCATCGTTATAGTCAAATAAGATTCTATAATAGATCTCATAAAGAAACCAATTTGAATATGATCATTTGAATATTATGAGTTATATGATTTTTTCATGAGGGTTGTAGCTATTCATGAGACTTGTTGTCTTTTAGATATGACATTAGACAACGATAAATTTGATGATGTAAGATTTGAGAAATTATGTTGTAGGGAGGCGCTGAAGAAGTTAAAATAGAATGAGAAAATGTAAAACACTTTAGGATGATGAGGGGTGATGAAGAAGCAAATAACGAGAGGAGAATTCAAAAGAAAGAGAAAATATTGGATGAAATGTAGATGATCCTCTTTTTTATTCTGGTAAGTCACACATAGAATAAGCGTTATTTTTGTGTATTGATCAAATCAAGAAGGGGATGTGATGTACAAATATTTGAAAGGTAAAATAATCTAGAGTTAGATATGAAAGTAATCCCTTTTCATTCATCAAAAATTGTTTTTTGCAATGTCGTCCCTTATTTTTTGTAGATAGTTAGATCCCACGCCATTTTGAGGGCTCTTTGATTTTGATTTCTATAGGAAATGTTAATAATTAGTGAAAAAATATGCGGGAAAAATTCCTCAAACCACAACAGTAGGAAACTATATAGCAGAATTATACTTGCTAAAATATAACAACATACATAAGTAATGCACAAAAGAAGACAAGACAAGATTTAACGTGGTTCACCTAATGTGGGATACATCCACCAAGAACTTGCTTAAATTTTATTATCAGCAAGAGTAAAACAACTCTCACAGTCTTCTCTTAGTTATGAACTCACAACAGATTTCCAAAGATGCTAAACCACATCTAAACCACAATTGAGACCCAATTGCTTAACCTTGATCACTCTTGATCACCTCTTGATCACTAAGACTCAAGACCTCTTGAACACTCAAGATATCTTCAAGATATCCTAACACCTCTATTTATAGGATTAAAATCCTTAAAAGAAGTCCTAAAGATGACCCTAGAAGTATGAAATTCATAACCTTTCAACTTCCCACGACTGGAAAAAATTGTCACGACGTTGACAACCAATCAACAACAACTTAACAACAATGTCACAAAAACATCATAACAGACGACTGAAGAATGCTCCTAAAGTCTCCAAACTTAACCATTCAAACTCCAACATTTCAATATTGATTCCAGAAGACCAAAAGCAGGCTCCACACCCCAACAATCTCCCACTTAGAGATTGTTCCTACTGAGAAAAGTTCTCAACCCTTCATTATCAACCATGAATTCCAATCAAAATTGAACACAACTTCAACTTATCCCTTGTGACCACCTTGGTCATCATATCCACATGATTATGACTGGTATGAATATTTTCTAACTTCAACTTGTCTTCTTCCAAAGCTACACTGATGAAATGATAGATCACAGCTGAATGTGCTTCGTCCTAGAGTGGAAAGAGGAGTTCTTCACCAAATTTATAATGCTCTGACTATCACTGTGTATTCTCTGAACTTCCTACTTATGAACCAAATCATAAAACAACTATTGTAGCCAAATCATCTCCTTGCTTGCCTTTGTGGCAGGAACATACTCAACCTATGTGGTTGACAATGCCATAAACTTTTGTAACCGTGAAATCCAGCTCACTGCTGTATCACCAACTATAAATACATAACCTGTCGTACTACTCATGCTGTCCAAATATCATGCCATGTCTTTATCTACATAGCCATGTAATGTAGTGTCTGATCCACCAAAAAAAAATGCTGCTCCCATGGTCCCTCTCAAATACCAAAGGATCCACTTCACTTCCTGACAGTGCTCTCTAACTGGATCACTCATAAACCTCACTGATCCCACTGCATGAGAAATGTCATGCCTAGTGCATACCATATCATACATCAAGATACTAACCCCTGATGAGTACGGTACCCTAGACATCTGGATTTTATCCTCCTCAGTATTGGGACTCTACTCCTTTGATAATTTAAAGTGACATGCCAAAGGAGTACCAACCGATTTAACATCCTGCATATTAAACCTCTCCAAGACCTTCTTTATGTACTCTTCTTGAGATAATACCAGATTCATCTCCTTCTTGTTCCAATTTATTTTCATACCAAGGATTTGTTTTGTTGCCCCCAAATCCTTCATAGAAAAGGAGTCACCTAGCTACTTCTTGAGTACCTTTATTTCCCACATGTTCTTCCCTATAACAAGTGTATCATCCACATATAGGGAAAAAATAATATAAATACCATCAAGAAACTTCTTGATCTACACACAATCGTCTGAGTGACACCTGGAGTAACTCTACTCCTGCATAAAACTATCAAAATTCTTGTACCACTATCGTGGAGCTTGTTTCAGGAAATACACGCTCTTCTTCAATTTGCACACTAACCTATCCTTCCATTTGACCTCATAACCCTGTGGCTGCTGCATATAAAATTCCTCCTCTAACTCACCATGAAGGAATGCAATCTTCACATCTAATTACTCTAAGTGTAGGTCTTCTACTGCTACTAAACCAAGAACAATCTTAATAGAAGTCATTTTAAGAACAGGAAAAAAAATTTCATCAAATTCTATACCTTTCTTCTGTGCAAATACCTTGATAACCAACTGGGCCTTGTATATTTTCTTGCCTCCATATTCCTCTTTGATTATGTACACCCACTTGTTCTGTAATGCTCTCTTGCCCTCAGGTAGCTCCACTAGATCCCAAGTCCGGTTCTCCATAAGAGATCTATGCTCTTCATCCATGGCCTTCTCCCACTTCTTCCTAGCATCTACCTACACTACTTCCTCAAATCACTCTAGCTCTCCACTGTTAGTGAGCAATAAATAATTCAAAAATGGAGTAAAATGTTTAGGTTCCCTTCTTACCCTAGAAGACCTTCTCATCTCAGGAGTTTGGGATTCCTGAACTAGCTGTGCCGGAACATGCTACACCTAAACTGGCCCCTTAAAAACCTTGTTGTCTGCAATGCCGTCTAACACTGTGTATTATTTCTTTGATTTCTCTTTCTGTTCCTGCAACTGATCTTTATACATGACTTTTTCATTAAAGACAATATCTCCAAACTGAAATATTTTATCATCCTTAAGACTCCAAACACAGAAACCAAATCCATATCCAACAAAGGTGCATTCTCATACTTAACCTCTAACTTGGTCCTATCATCTTTATCAATGTGAACAAATACCTCACATCTAAATACTCTAAGATGTGAGTAATCAATTTTCTTACTAGACCAAGCCTCCTCAGGTATACCTCCATCCAAGCCCATAGAGGGTCCTCTGTTAATTAGATAAACAGTTGTGCTTACTGCTTCCTCCCAAAACATGAGTGACAGCCCTGCATGTAACCTCATGCACCTAGCACGCTCCATGATTGTCCTGTTCATTCTCTATGACACTCCATTTTCCTATAGAGTCTTTGGAACCATATTTTTCCTACGGATCCCATTTACCAAATAGTAATCAAGAAATTCATTGCTGCAATACTCCCCTCCATTATCTGACCCCAGACATTTCAACTTGAGACATGTTTCATTCTCAACCAAGGATTTCCATCTTTTGAAAGTTTCAAACACATCAGATTTCTTTCTAATGCAATATACCCAAATGTTTCTAGTTGCATCATCAATGAAAGTGAAATAATAACATGAACCACCAATAGAGTTTACCTTAGTTGGCCCCCATAGATTTGTATGCACTAACTCAAACTTACCTTCCTTCCTGGTAGGTCCTACCGGAATCTCACCCGCTTTTGTTTCCCATAAACAAAGTCCTCACAGAAGTCCAAATCTAACTCCTTTAATCTAGGAAACCTATCCTTTATAATCTACATGCCCTTGTGAATCATATGACCGAGTCTCTGGTGCCACAAAGTTTCATCTGCATCTACAGCAAATAAATTATAATAATCATCACCACTAGTTAAATATAAAGTACCCATTTTCTTACCTCTTTCAACCACAAGATCTCCCTTGGTAACCTTCCAAGAATCCACTGTAAAACTGATTGTACAACCATCACTACCTAACTGACATACTGATATCAAGTTCGGCCTCAACTTAGGCACATGCCTGATGTCTGTACGTAGTTGTGTGTTCCCATTCTACATTTTCACCCAAACACAACCTTTCCCTACTATGTTGCATGGTTCATCATCACCAAGATATACATGTCTAAAATATCCTTAAACAAAATCAGTAAAGTAATGTCTATGTGGGGTGGCATGGAAAGAAGCCCCTGAATCTAACACCAAAGACTCAACAATATTATATAAAGAAAGAATTAAGGAATTCTAACAAACATAACTTGTTACCACATTTACCTCCTTAGTTTCCTCCTTGTTATTCTTATCTTGAAGAGCCCAACAATATTTCTTAGCATGATCAACCTTCCCACAATGCCAACATTCTAACTTTATCTTGGACTTTGACCTTCTATGATCATTCGACTTCCCACAGTTACCTTTCCCTCTGTTCTTTTGTCTCCCTCTTCTCTCCATTGTCAAATCATTTCCAGAAGTATAAGAATCTCTCATGCTCTTCCTTCACATTTCCTTACTTAGGATCACACCTATTACATCCTCAAACTTCATCTTTGAATTATTAGAGACTGAATTACTTACAACCATAACCAAGCTATCCTAGTTATCTGACAAGGAGAAAAAAATCAGAAATCCCTGACCTCATCATCAAAGTCGATTTTTACCCTATTTAACATACTCACAACCGTATTAAATTCATTAAAATGATCAACAATAGAACCATTCTTAGAAATATTCATATTAAATAACTTTTTCATCAAAAATATTTTATTAGAGGCAGAGGTTTTTTCATATAACTTCCTCAAAGCACTCATGAGACCTTTTGTGGTCTTCTCCTATGATATGTTGAAAGAAACCGAAGACACATGGCATAACCAAATTTACCTGAGTGCCTTTCTATCTAGAAATTCCCAATCCTCATTCGACATGGCTATAGGTTTATTTGATTTTCTAGGCAAAGGAACATGAAGGTCATTCTGATACAACTAATCCTCCATTTTCATCTTCCATAAACCAAAGTTCTGCCCATTGAACTTCTCAACCCTCGATCTGCCATCATCCGCCATAGCTCCCACTCAAGATAAAATTTTCCTATGATTTACCACTTCAGAAAAAAACCACCAAAGCTATGATACTAGTTGTTAGGAATCAGTGAAAAAATATGTGGAAACAATTCCTCAAACCATAGTAGTAGGAAACAATATAGTAGAATTATACTTGCAGAAATATAACAACATACATAAGTAATGCACAAAAGAAGACAAGACAAGATTTAACGCGGTTCACCCAATGTGGGATACATCCACCAAGAACTTGCTCAAATTTTATTATCAACAAGAGTAAAAAAACTCTCATAGTCTTCTCTCAGTTATGAACTCACAATAGATTTCCAAAGATTCTAAACCACATCTAAACCACAATTGAGACCCAATTGCTTAACCTTGATCACTCTTGATCACCTCTTGATCACTAAGACTCAAGACCTCTTGAACACTCAAGATATCTTCAAGATACCCCAACACCTCTATTTATAGGATTAAAATCCTGGTAAGAAGTCCTAAAGCTGACCCTAGAAGTATGAAATTCATAACCTTTCAACTTCCCATGGCTAAAAAAAATTGTCACGCCGTTGACAGCCAATTAAAAACTTAACGGAAACTTAATAACAAGGTCACAACAACGTCATAGCAGACGACTGCAGAATGCTCCCAAAGTCTCTAAATTTAACTATTCAAACTCCAACACTTCAATACTGATTATAGAAGACCAAAAATAGGCTCCAGACCCCAACATGAAACTATAGAGAAGGGATATGATAAGGGGACTCGATATCCCATGTTGTGTTAATGTAGTTGTTAAATTTGATAACTACATAACATGAAAGGTTATGTGGTTTTACCAAAATTAAAGACAATATATTTAACTTGGTCATTCATACCATTAACAAGCCCATCATATACACAAAAATTGGCAATAAGAAAATCCTACTTGCACTTCCACATAAGAAATTTGACCTATAATTGATATTGATGAATGAAAAACTACATATTTATTGCGGAGAAAAAAATAATCTATTTTGAACATGAGGTCATTCTATTTTGAATTGAATACTTTTTAAATATTTTCAACTAATGGAATACATGAAGATGTGTTAGAAACTAGGACACTGAGAGGGAGTGAATCAATGTCTATTCAGAATATTTCATCATCAATTCTAAATTAGAAATAATGAGAAGTAAAAATAAATCACACACTAAGACACGTTTAATGTGGGGAACCCAAACATGGAGAAAACCCACTGAAACTATGAACTATTTTTAGGACTAACTTGCCCTATTTCTGTTACATTAGTTTCATGATTGAGCTTCAACTCAATCTATAGCTGTCAAATCCTAAGTTTGACCAAGTTTTTACTCAGTCTATGGAGACTTCAACCCCTTGTAATTCAACCAAGCATTCTATTGATATCCTTACTGAGCTTCAAAGCACATAGGGAAGCTGTAAACTCCCCAAATTCTAAGTTGTTACTTAGACTTTTTGATAGTGTTTTTTCCACACTTGATATTGGTGTCTTCATACAACTGGTAGTGATACTCTATATTTCCATAATTACTTATTCTTCTCTACTTCAAAATTCTCAACTACACTGATATAATTTATCCTGATCATCTGACTTCATTCAATATTTGTCATACAAGGTACTAATTTTACTCAGTCTTAGTCTCATGTTATGGTACACTCTAAAGCTTACAATGATTACAATCAATCATGTTACTACTACATCTCATCTCAAGTTATTGTCTGATGATATAACCTGCTTACTTCCTCATTGTGAATTTCACTATCTTCAGGATCATGTATACATAATTATCTATGCCATAACTCCATGATCAGTATTCAATTTCTAGCTTCGGTACATGTCTGTTACTCAGTACCTGATTCCATATAATCTCTTATTCAACCCTCTCAAAGCAACTCACATATGATCAGAACAATCACACATGATCGGCACTTGTCACTGTTCTATGATCTCTGATCATCAGGTAAACATTCATGATTACAACATTAAATGTTTATCCTCAGTCTCAAAAATCCTTTCATCATGCTCAACCCTGAATACTATGATCTCATTCTCAAGAAAGTTAAACCAATTCAAATGTCTATCTCTATTCAGTATATCAATTTATCCTTCACACCCTTTAATACAATGTTTGAATCACCTTTATGATATCTTGAAGTGTTTACAAAATTTTCTAGGCTTACCAAAACTGTACTATGATCGTTCACCCACTATCTAGTTTCTTAAAACATTCACTATATTTCATTCATTGTAAGTCACCTTGCAATCTTTCTATTTCAAGTGTTATACACTTGCATATCATTAGTTTCATAGTTTTAGGATCAAAGCATTTCTCACATCCTCCAATTACTCTGACCACCTGTTCACATCTCAAACTTACTTATATAATGTCATTGTCTTCTCACTTTATGCATATGATATGCTTTGCTCCTTCTTATTACTCAACTGTCATTGTACAATCTCAGATCAGATCACCACATTGATTTCTAAAATTTCTGTATTCACTGTACATATACCTAGTCACTCATGACATATGTATACTCTATAATATTCACCTTTGCAACTCACTTTTTTGTATATGCTCTTCGTGCATTAGTAAGAGATCTTCTCAGCTTCTTCAGTATAAACCTATAATCATACTTTTATTTATAACCATTATTGGGTTCCAGGTTCAAAAAAAATTCAGTCTTGACTCTCCATATATCTACTTCAAGGTGAAAGAGAAGAAGGGATTTTGTAACCTTTTCATCGGAGTAATTTGTCATATTACTGTCTTCACACCGAGTAGGATTCAAAGAGACAAGAGTATGTATTTCCTTCAGTTTAAAATCAACCATTACAATTTTTTCTTGAGGAAACATTTGGTCATTGAGACCATCTGAGCATGATAACTTTTTCAATTGACACCAAACCTTTCTTTGATAACCCTTTGAGTGCATTAAGAGTCTCTAACTAGTTTGAATTTGAGGAGACTTCACTTGACTTGTCAATCAGTGAGAGCTGAACAAGACTTAGGCTTGTGAGAACAAGAACACATTGTAATTGGATACCTTCAACTAATCCATTCTTCCAAGATCAATTGATTTTACACATTACTGACACTTGGAGTGGATGACATGAGATCTATAATGTTCTCAAGTGACTGAAACTCTTCTTTTATGAGGTGAGAACCTATTGCCAGAACTTGTAACTTAGACAACAAATCATTACCTTCTTCACCATCGTGTCACATATTTTATCTGATCTCAAATACAAATACATGACTAACCACATGATGAAAGATGAGATTCACAGAAACAGGCTTTAATCTTTTGCATGGACCTTTAGAGAATTGGACTGAGACAAGGATTATTGAAACTGAGAGAACAATCTATAACATTCATACACTGCGCACTGTCAAACATGAACTTCCACATGAATATTGATCAATGAGGTTTTGCAAGGATTTACTCAATGAAATCAATAAAGTTAATTATTTGAAAATGGATCACAACTCTCCAATACAGAGGTTTGCTAAAAAATTCATTGACATTTCTATTGGAATCAATTTTAGTATTTTGCGAAAGGTTCATAACTCCACAATACCTGAAAGTTTATAAAAAGTTTATTGAGTTATGGCTGGATATTTTTTTAAGTTTCAAACTTGGAAATTCCACATCTTGTGGAACCTAGATCAAGAGTTCCTTTCCACCTGTGATGCCAACTAGATCAACTAGCTTAAGCTTCTTTAATTTTCTCTCAGGAAATGAATGAAATCAAACAATTCAAAATTTGTGTCTTTGTGAGTCCAAATTCCACTTGATTCAAACAAAATTTCAACCTTGAACTCTATATGCATGCACCCTCATGATCAATATAATCATGCAGTAAATAGATCATTACTAGACAGTAAACTATCACAGTGGTTTTCACCTCCTGTTGAACAAAGTAAACCATCATTTAAATGATCCTAAGATTTTACATTATTGACATGAGATGACTTCAATTTTTACTTGTTGAAGTTTAGTCAATGTTGTGATTAATGCAAAAGGTGGAACTCTTAACCAGATATTATTTTATCTTTGACACCTCAGAGTGTTACATTTTTGATACCTTAAACTTGTCACTCTTGACAACAAGATTAATCCATCTTCATTTTATTTATAGAGTGAGACTTCAGAATATGACAAACTATAATGGTGCTAGCATTGTGCTTCAACTTTCTTGGCAAAGAAACTTTGTAAACAGATGGAAAAAATATATATGTCACTCAGAGTTAAACCATGGACTCATTGAGTATGCATATTGATCTTCAACAATTGTTAGCTTTGATCAAGCACTTAGAACTGACATATTTAGAATGAAATTATTCATGTAACCATATTTCCATGTACAAACCATAATTTTAATATTGAAACAATGTCTAGTTCAAAGACAAAAATATGATTGTGCCTTTAACATCCCGTGATGGAATAACTTACCCTGTCATTGCATAGGTTGAGATGGAATACATCCTGAGAGTGACTATACTTTAACCATCAATGCTAGTAGGGATTTATGATATGGTGAAAACCATTTTTCTATTGAGAGTATTTTTCACATCAGTGTACCACTTTACAATTCTTGCACAAGAGAACAAGATTCATAAAACTCATTTTAATCTTATCAAACTTCAAGAAGACACACCTGGAGAGAGAGAAGTAGTTTCCTCAGATAGAAAGCTCATATCTTCCTTAGACCTTATCCAATTCACCTAAAAACTTTTAAAATATCTCAAGCTTACAATCCTATACAAAAAAATATTTCTATGATTCATCCACAAGGATGCATTCATATTTTTTCTTGAGATGTTAAGATAGCTATACACCTCATTATGCACTTTCCAAAAATCATGTTTTAGTAAAACTAGACACAACTTTCACATACCTTCTCAGAACTTGATGAAATATTTCTTGGAGCATAAAAACCCAACCTAATACATGTTATCCATGAATCCAATATGTTCCATAATTATTCTTGTACTCTTCTATCCCATATCATTTACCTCAGTAATGCAATACCATTTCTCAAAGTTGTAACTTTGGTGAACTTTTGAATCTTGTCCTCTAGGAGCTAAACTAAGCCTAGTTATTGCTCACACATGTTCATAGAGAACTATTTTTAGGATTATTAAATGATCCAACACGACCTTTCTATGACATGTACCAACTTCTCACACCTCATCAAGCACCAGAAACATGCCTAAATGAGCTAGTTTCAACTACAACTTCCACACCATTAAACACCACCTAAAAATGATATTCCACTCTTTATTTTATATCAATTCCATGTGACATCAATGACGACAACCACCAATGCAACAAGGTGTAAAAATCTCCCCCTTGTCATTGATGGAAACAAGATAAAAATTTGATGGTAAACTGATATGCTGACATTTTCAGACCATGAAATCAAGTTTCCAGCACACTCCCTTCCCCTTTAACATATATTAAAAATGTGTACAAAAAAAAACTGATTAGCTTAAAAAATTCAACAAAAAAATAGAGTATGCTCATACCTTAAGGAACTCCCCCTGGGAATATGATGCTCTCTTGCCTAGAGAGACTCAAAATTGTTGTTGTTCTTCTTTCATTCAACACTTGCAATACTCTCTATGGGATAAAATCATGAGTATTCAGCCTTCAATTTCTTCCACCGTCTTTGCTAGAATTCTTGATTTGTGGCTGAGATTAGAAAACCAACTCCCCCTGTATGGACTCAAATTGATCCCTCTTGGAGTGATTTTGGCATCTCAGTTTCTCCCCTAGATACAAGTTATTCTTTTAATTCTACCTTAATTTTATTAACATTAGTCATGAGCCATTGAAGCAACCACTTCTACATTAGTTTTATGCAAATACAACCTTCATGTGTCATAGACATACTTATCTCTGTGGTTTATTGGAGAAATTTCGTATATACTGCCCTTTAGGTTACCTTGAGTCACTTTATACACTTCCTCTTCCTTGAACAAAAAACTCAAACCTCCACTCCTTCTTCATTAATCATTTTAGACATTAGAGACTTGATTTATATCTCATAGATACTATGCACTCCATTTTGCAATAGATCATTTTTCTAAAAATTCATTCACTTGGATAAGACCACAATTTTCTCAAATATACCAGCCATAGTTTACTCATGCAATAATTATTTGTTCATGGCATTACTATAGAAGGACCAATATTCTACCAATAGAGAGGGCACAATCTGCAGACCACTTCAAATCTGATGAGATCTAAACCTTATAAAATTCATAGACAATTAAAGGAAACACCCTCACTTTCTTGAAACTCTCTGCACTTATCAATATTATGCCATGTTTTATGAAGAGCTCCAGATTACATACTAAGGAAAAATTTAATTTTTACAATATAAAACTCCTTAATCAACCTGTTATCCAAAATTCACCCTCAAGGTAATTTTGATAACATGCATCAAATTCTTTAGTCCCAGGCAAATAGATTGAGTTAGGGCAAAATTTTCATGTTTCTAGGGTCCCCTCATATTTTTCTAACTCCCCTGTCCAAGTAGAAGAGAGCAAGTTTTGAGAAAATGTGAAAAAATTTGCAAAAACAAGCTCGGGCCAGGAAAAATCACGAAAAATGGCTAAGTCCTAGTCCTTGCAGCATTTGGGACAGTTGGGACAAAAAGGCGCGGATCGGCCGAAATGAGCACAGGCGGCCCCGGAAGCAATTGGGACATCTGGGACAAAGGTACGCGGCGGGCACGGAAATCTGAACTGGCCGAAAAGAGAAAAAATTGGCTAGCTGCTGAGAGGGTCGCCTTTGGGACAAGCGGGACCAAAAGTACGCGAACTGGCCGAACCGGGCGAAATGAGTCAAGGCAGCCCGAAACAGTCTGGGACGCGCGGGCCAAAAGTCCACGAACCGGCCGGATCGGCCGAAATGAGAAATTTTGTCCCGGAACAGTTGGGACAAAAGGGCGCGAACCGGCTGAACCGGGAGAATTTGTCCCAAACGGTCCGAAAGCAAATGGGACATATGGGCTGCGAGTACGCGAACTGGCCGGTTCGGCTGAAATGGGAAATTTCAGCACCGTGCCAAATGGGACAAAGGACGCGCGGGACGCAAAAAGCCGAAATGTCCGAAGGCAGGGAAGAAAAGTCAACGTTTGGTCCAGAAACTTCAAACGGCCATAACTTTTGACTCCGAGCTCCGATTTTCATAAAATTGGACTTTCTGGAACGAGCACGACGTCCTCTACGCCACAAAAACTGGATTTCTTAATTTTAATGAGGGTAGATATATTTAAATAAAAGAAACATATTCGGCTCCAGTCAGTCAATGCTCATTCCCGTCAAATGACAGAAAACGTCTGCCAGACCCAAAATTGCTGCCCACACTCAGAAGGCCATAACTTTTGCATTTCTCAACGAAATCGCACAAAATTGGTACCGTTGGAATTGTGGTTCCGAGCCCGATGCAAAGAAATCAATAAATTCCAAATTTGATTAGAAAATTTTTGGGTTTTTTAAGAAAACGTGGCCGGGTTCAGAACAGTGTTTTATTTGGTAGCTGGGAGTGCAATTAAGAGGCATGGTCATCATTCCTTCTCTGCTGCAGCACATGGGATAGTATGGGGAGCCTTTTGAAAGTAATGTATACCCATTCCACTCAATTTAATGCCTCTTACAGGTGGTTGAAGGACAGATTTCGGGATTTCCATTTTCCCTTCTCTTTTCCTTCTCATTTTTCTATAAATTGGAGTGTTGGGCTCATTGTAAAGGGGAGAGTTTTTGGGTAACAAAGCTTTGTCAAAATTTCTTTGTGAAGCCAGTGTGTTGCAGGCCCTTGTAGTGGACTCCTTGCATGGTGATCCAGGCCCTTATCTTGTAATAGATTGAACTGTGCATATCATGAAGCAATAAAATACCAGTTTGTGGATATATCTTCCCCTGCTGTGCTTTCTTGCATTCTTCTTGCCTCTTTGATCCTTCTATGAGAATATTGTGTCTATCTATTATGTTCTTGCAGGAATTCATTATCATTGTGTGTGCTTGAAATATTACTGTGAATGCATTTTGCTAGATTATGGAGAACTGTCATCACCTCTTCTAGTGTGCACTTTGCCTCTGTATTTCACACATTTGGAGACTACTCTCCCATCCTCCTTTTCTGGTGTATCACCGCTTTAGTGTAGGCTTTCATTTTATGTATTCTCTTTCCCTGGTCCCTTGGAAATTTAGATTAGAATAGTTAGCTTATCCTGCATTAGAGTAGATTGTGGCAGGTAGTTTAGGAGCAAGAACCAGCTTTCTCTGGAGATCTATCTCAAGTAGCAAGTCCCACAACTTGGAGATAGTACCCATGTTATCCAATCACACTATGAGTTCAAATACATGCACAGGGGTGCTGTGATTCGGTGATAACACAACCATTTGGAGAACACTTCAAATCTGAAAGACAATTTCTTGACTGATTTGATCAGATCACTGACAAGACTCACACTGAAAACTAAGATTAGATTCCTTCACACATCTTTTTAGTTCTTTCTCAGGTCATTAGTTACAAATTTAAGTCCTACAAATTTCTTATACATAGATATCATGAAATATCCAACATAGACATCATACATCTCTTAGCCAGATACATTTCAAAGCATTCTCTATTATAGTCTATACCTTCTTATAATATTTTTGGAGCTTATGCACACTCATAAAAAATTCTGTAGTGTCTCCAGCAGTTGATACTCAACTTAATTCTAACAGAGATAGGGTTTGACTATGACTAGGCTTGATGAGCACTCACTTCTTTAGTTATCTTCTTTTATGATCCCTAAGACTACTAAAAATCAGACCTAAAACCACTACATAACTCAAGTCCAACTCATTATTGACCAACAAGAAGACTTTAGCTGATGTAACTTTACTTCTTCAAAAACTCATTTGATGAACTCAATGTAATTGACACAAACTCAAGACACTTGACAAGCCTAACATGCTTAACAAAATTTGTACAACCTCATATCATGGAAATTGATGTGAAACAAGACCTTTTAATGACCCTATCAATGCATACAATGGACTTTTGATTCAGACTTGAGCATGTAAAAACTTATTCTGTAAAAATTGTGATAAGACCTCATAAACTACCTCCCTTGACCAGAAATTTGAAGGATAAAACTATCAAACCATATGACTTCAAATACATACATTTCAAGTGATTTATGTAGACACCCTAGCTGACAAGAATATAATGAGAAAAATTGATAAAAAATTGTACCTTTTGACTCCAGATACATTTACACAATGAATATCTCTTATTAGCACTTGATGAAGAACATATGTAACTTCATGAGCTCATTAAATTCAACCCTTTTGACAAGAATAAACCTCATTTAGGGATTATGTTGGTTTGAAGTCTCTTTTATAAAAACTGTGAGTCCTTATATTCATCAAAATCTTCTTATATACCTTATTGAACATGCTCAAGGCATGATAAACAAATCCCGAGCCCTCATTTGCAGGTATAAATCCTAGATTATTTCCCTGTCATGAAAACTTTGCATTAAATTCTAGGTTCTAAATGAAACCAATTGTAGAGCCAAGGCCTGCTACCTTTAGTTATTCTCCTGATGTAATTGATATAATAAACCTTTTAAGGACTAAGATAAATGTGTTAACACTTTGACAGAATTAATTATCTCCTTGAGGGTCTAATAGAGAACCATAAAATTTCCCTCAGATTGTTACATACCTTGTAATATTCAAAATCCTTTCTTTTGGTTTTGTGGTGTAATTACAACTTGAAAGGATCTTCATTTACACATGTTGATGGTGTATTCTTTTCAAGGACACACCAATGCTTCATTCACGAGTAAATACCTTCTAGAAGCTTAGAGAAGGTATATCATGTCTCTTAGCTCATGCAAGAGCAGTAGGAAGTCATCAAAACCACATGATGACTCAACCTTCTCCTTTCTTGTCTTCAATTCCGTGTCACTCTTCTTACATGAATTATTTGATGAAGCACTTCCATCTCCTTATCCTTCATTTACTGAACTGAATCCTGATAAACATGTATGATGTGTCTCATATATTTATTCAACCACAACTAGAGGTAAAATATCTTCTTTTATTTCATCACCTTTTAGTGTTTGGCTTGAGCTCACTTCTCCTATAACTGTCATGTCTTTTTTCATTTCTTCCTTATCTTCCCATGCTGATCCATTTTCCTTCTTTACCTGTTCAGGGTTGAAATTAGTGTTCTTAACTCTGTAGATGTATCTTAGCTTCTTCTTGAGAATGCCTCTTTCAACCATGAGTGACTTGGCTTCATCCTTGGAACTTACTTTCACATTGCACACCTTGATTCCTTTCCTTTTATGAGTATATAGCTTGTTGTTGTATCTAAGATTCTCATAGCAGTGTCTAGAAAAGTGCCCTTTCCTATGACAATTAAAGCACACAACCTAATTCTTTTATCTTGAGTCTTCCCAGACCTCACTCATCAGATCTTCTAGATAGTAGTTGACTATGTGTCATTTTCCCTTATAATTGAAACACACTATATTCTTCTCATATTTAGTATTACAAACTCTCCATGGATGTTCTTTTTCAAACTTACTCATGTTGTCCCTAGCTCTATGCCCAAAATATTACATGAGAAGCAAATTCCATGAAATTTACCTGGGATTCTTCTTACAGATGGCTGCCTAAAATATCTTCTTGTGTTCTTTGTTGTCCTTCTTGATATGAGAAAATCCTCGAAAATAAATATGACTTAATTCAACTCTCAAAACCTTTTGTTTTGTTTGTTTAAGCTCTTCTTTTAGGGTATTTTCTTATATATTTATTTTTTCACATTTTTCAATCTCAACTTGAATAGCTGTTGATTAACTAAAATTAAAATAATGGGAAGTATAAAAAACTAGTTAATCTAATATAGGAGCACTAAAACACTATAAACTATGATAAGATAATATGGAATGATTTTAAATAATTATATCAAATGAAATAAAACCTTAACTATGAATAGATACAAAAGGAAAGGACTTAGCTGATTGCTAGAGTTTGTTGCATGTTGTCGCATGTATGATTGTATATTCTGGAAGTAGAGATTCAGGAGTCCTGTAAAGGTCAGGTTTGGAAGATACAAGTGGACTGCAACACCTAGGAAGGTACTGGGGTGCCCTGGTTTACAGAATAGGTTCCCTAGTCTCTACAAAATCTTAGAATCTAGTTTCGAAAATGTTGCAAGATACTATGAAATACCTTCTATCTATCACACTGGATCTGCTGAACTGTACTGGGTGTGAAATAATGTAAGATGAAGGAATGACCTACAAAAGACAAATAAGTATCAAAACCCTAAAAATAAAATCTACAAAATGAATGGGTCAGACTGAATTTAGGTGCCACAATAGTGGGATTACTAAACTGAGTGTTGCACTACATTTAGGACCCAAATGTAGTTCTAGTGTGTGTGTGCATGCCGTACCCTATGTGATCTTGTGCTAGTCGCCCTTTGTGAATTAACAAGTAATAATAACTACAGAAAATTTAATAGCATGTTTGCATGAAATATAATAGAATCCCTCCCCCTATGCTGTGTGTGTTGATGTAGATCCCCTAGCCTTGATGCATGACACTATGTGGATGCAAGTGATGCAATGGATGCAACTCTAGATGGAGTGATAGTAGTATGTGATGCTATGACCCTCATTATGGTATCATAACTTTGTCTTTATAGGGTTCTCTTGCTCTAATTTCTTAATTAACCCTGATATGGCCAATGAGGAAAAAGATAAGGATGAAAAATGTTTAGAAGAGACCAAAAACAAGGCAGGAAAGAAGAACATGGATCGGGGCACCCTAGGTGGGTGTTTCACTATTTTCTTCACCTTTTCGAAATGACGAAATGGATAAGGGTAAGGGCCAAGGAGGAATACCTATCAAATGTTGGTCGGTTGATAGTTGTTACGTGAGTTCTGAATTCTTGATCCATAGATAAATGTGAGAGCTTCCTTTTGGCTAGGAGGAACTACCTGTAATAGAAAACAAGACCACAAAAATATAGTTAAATGATATATGACAGTGGATTGCCTAGTGTATGCTAGTTCTGGGAAGTGTGATACTTCCTAGATGGCTGTCAATCCACTGTTTAAAACAAGTTAATGCGAGAAATAAACAAATTCGTACCGTAGTTGATATGATTTAGGTATCTCATTCAAGTACAATAAGCCACAATAGGCTAGGCTATAGTTGGATCTGAGAGGTGAGGTATCTGTCAAGGTATGATTTTGGGTTATTTAGGTCAATTGGTAGGGTGATTGTTGGGTCTGTTCTTGGTCAAGGTGTAAAACAAAGAGACCAACATCGGTTAAATGTGGCCGATGCCAGTTTAGGTAGATTCGATGGTGGTTGTGGATAACCGACGTCGGTATGGTCGAGGTGAAAGAAACTCAAATAGATTAAATGACAGGGGTGATCTGAGGTCAAATAAAGTTTAGGAGAGTGTATGGGGAGGTCTGTAGAGGTCTTAGGTATGCTCAGAAGTATACAACAAGTGAGGATAGGTGATTTGGTGATATGGGTGAAGGGATATTTGAGTTCATTGGAAAGTGGGTGATGAAGCAATAAGCAAGCAAAGAATAGATTAATAACATGGGTAATAAAGATTACTAACTAAAATAAAACCTATTGGTTAGGGCCATACTTACTGTGTTAAGGATCTGATGGCTGAGTGGTGGAGGTGGCTAATAAGAGAATACATGTATGGTCCTGTAGCGGTGATTTCCCGGAGTGTTCCCATGAATGCAATGGTTGTATGATTGTTCATGGTGATGGCTTTGGATGTCTAGATGTGTAAAAGGATACTTGTTTCATTTGCATGTAACTCTGATATCCTTTTTGTTTTTCTCTTAGAATGTGCCAACCCAAAAACAAGGCTGTTTGGGTGAATAAATGGTAATCGGTGACAATTCTGGGTTGACTGGAGTTGACTTAGGGGTGACTGGCATCGGTTAAAGTGGGATTCCATAGGTTTAGTAAAATGGGTAGATCTTTCTAATTTCTTGGGCCCAGTTATTTTATTCTCATGGATTAGAATGGAAACTTCCCTTCTAATGAGCGGGAATGTGGTTAGAGAGATTTTAGGGATTGATTTTAGGGTTATACCAAATCTTAGCTCATTAAGGCAAGTGAGACTTAGTTATTGTTAGTTATGGAAACATGCCAAGAATAGGTCTAGGGTGAGGTGGAAATTAGCTTAGTTAAAATAATTAAGTAATGAATATTACAAGGATAGGTATTAATTTAATTAAGTCAATTAAATTAATATTAATGGGGGGTGGAGGGGGCCATGGTTAGATGAGTATGCTTGAGCCGGTTACTTACCAAGGGACCAAGGGGAGTGTGACCCAATTTTGGTATCTACAGTGGGACCAGGGCAACCTGGGGCGCCCAAGTATAGGCATGGGAGCCCTGGTTTAGGCTAAAATGACAAGACAATTACGAAACAAATGGACATACATAGGAAAATATGTTAGAATGACCAAATAAAAGGTAAAAATAAGATGGCCAAAAGGTGGGCTTAATTAGTACTTTTTTCACTTGAGAAACCTCTAAATAATAGTAAAAGATCGGGCTAAATAATGCCTAAGTGCATGATTTTGTGTCTACATTTTCCCCCTACTTTATGTTGGTGAGCAGAATACTTGGTAACATAAAGTAGATAGAGATGTGTACCTGATATCCATGTATAGTCTATAAGATATGTGCCGATGGACTAGACTCAAGTGTGGAATGAAAAAAAGAAAAAGTGGAGTAGCGTGGATTCTAAAGATGACAAATGCGCATAGAAAGTGTTAGGAAATAAGAGATAAAATATGTGGAATAATCCCTTACAGAATCACAATAGTAGAAACTAATATGAAAAAATTATTGCAGATCTCAAATAAAATTGCAGAATAAAATAACACAACACAAAGAGATAGTATTTAACGTGGTTCACCCAATTTGGGCTACGTCCACCAAGAATCACTTGCTCAGATTTTATTACAATCCACCACTCTCTCAATACAATACCTAGATCCATTTGGAGCTATTCTTAACAAACTCTACAGAATTCACAGCTGAATCCAAAGCACATCTAAAATATTCTTCCTCTCTCTATCATATGCATAAAACCATATAAATAGACAACTGCTTAAGAAGTTTTACAAAACTATGGGTATCAAAACCATGGGAAAAAATCATCCCATAAACCTATGGGTCAAAAATCTCGCCCATATGAGAAGAGCACGTTTCCCGATATGTCGGGTGCATTTTTTTTTCGAGTCCAAAAAAATTTACACCTAAAAAAATTTGTACAGTACATGAAAAGTGTATAGTACTCTTAGTGTACAGTCTTCAACACTTTCACACATGAAAACAGGCTCCACAAACTAACAAAAAGTGATGAGAGTGGGCCTAGGGTGAAATGCATGTGTAGTTGTTGTGGTGTGTAGTGTACCTTCATGGTTATTAAAGGAAAGTGCCATCGCGGTGTGTTGTCATTATCATTGTTGGTGTTTCCCCCAATTTAATTGTTTGTTTCTCATACAGCCAAACCTGCAAGGAGAGAATGACCAAATAGTCAAATATATATGCATGTAAAAATGTTGTGTAAAATACACATGTGTATAGGAATGTGTAAAGTATGTAAATGTAAAATATGCAAAAATAAAAGTGTAAATGAAACATATGCACTTGATCCATGTTAAGAAAGCGTGTAGAAAGAGTGAGTTTTTTGGGAGATCTCATGCAACCCTGGCTGAAGTAGTACAGGGAGGAAATTCTCTGTGTCCTCCAACCTTTAACTGCTACTGCTGAAATGTGATAAGATATCTCTATACAGTCCTTGTTTTTTGGGTGATCTAAGATTGTAACTTCTTTGTAGAAATGCCAAAGGTCACCATGTCCTATAGAGGCCGCTGTGTATGGAGTTCATAGAATGGTTTAAATTCACTTGTTGTATGTAAACCCACAATGCCAAGGGAAGAAAATGCACTATAATGAATCAATGTAAATATGGTGTGTTAGTATGCAAAACCCCCAATGATTCCCCTCTCTTTGGGGGTGCATGTGACATTGCTGAAAGGAGAGTGCAGCCTCAAAAGAGGACCTACCGCACTCTGACCTATAGAACTATGACCTATAGGGGGAAAGGGAAAGCACTTCATAGAAACCAAGGAGTGCACAAAAGGGGATGGCTATCCAAAACAAGTGTTAGTCCAAAAACACACCTATGCAATAAGAGAATTGTAAAATACGTAGACAATATAGAAACTACCAAGTACAATATTGTAAAACCGCAAGAAAAGAAGTAGACCGCATAAAGCAAGTTATAAATATGGGACATCACTCATGATGTCACAATACACATAAGGCCGTCATGGCCGTAAAAAACAAAATAGTGTGCACACAAACACATGGCAAAGTCTGCATACAATGGAAAATAATGGAAGACAAGTATAGAAAAATAAATGAGTAGTCATGGAAACATGTAATCCTACAAAACAAGTGATGCACATGGAACACCCGTTAGCATGTTAGAGAAATGGCCAATATGTCAAAGCGTGTATGAGAAAGTAATATAAGATGCTAAGTATAAAATGAAATAATAGCACTTGGATACGATGAACATGGATGCCCCTAATGACCAGTGTATGAAGGGTAGAAGCCGAGCATCCATGCCACATGTAAAAGTCATGTATCTACAATCACACTAAGAAAATTCATGAATGCACATGTGTGTATGATATAGATAATTTCATATAATAAATAAATCTAACATGTGTAGTAAAGTGATCATGCAAAATAGTAAAAAATAAGAGTAAAGGCCCCCAAGACTATGCAATATGTTATGGATGGATGGAATGGAAATGCTAGAGGGAATGGTAGGAGCAGCGTGCCCCTAAAGTGGATGGAAGTGTATGAAATGAGGTTCATTCCCCCCCCCCCCCCCCCCCCCCCTCAACATTCAATAATGAACCATAAATGAGAGTGCATCATTGGGAAATGGTTGAGTAGCGGTGGTTGTGTCTAGCACGTTGCAATGAGTGTGTATATGTAATGGTGATGAGATGCGACATGTGGAGAGATGTGTGTGAACCCTATAGCTGAAGTGTATATCAAATTTTTTTGAATGGATGAGTGATGATTTATCCCTAAGATTATATCACTACACGATGAAGAGAAATAGGTGACAATTTAGCCTAAAGCATATGTCACTACAAGATGAAAAGAGGGAATGCTGATGCCACCTATGGTGTATACCACTACAAAATGATAGAATGGGTGATGATTTAGCTTAAAGCATATGTCACGATGAGAGGAATAATAAAGGAGTGGTGATGTAACCTAAGGTGTATACTACTACAATATGATATTATAGGTGACAATTTAACCTAAGGTGTATACTACTACAATATGATAGTATATGTGACAATTTAACCTAAGGTATATGTCACTAATGTTGAAAATGTTACATGGTGAGTATAAGGTCCATTTGATTGGTAAACCCTCAGTATTCAAGTATGGACCGAGGAACTAAAGTGTGTCATAGGGTGGTGATGAAAGTGCATAGAATACAACATAGTATAAATGACCAAGTGATGAATAGGGTATGTAAATGCATGGTGTGGGAAATGCAATATAAGAAGTGCAGGATGTATAATACGTAGTGTTTAAAATGTAATAATAGGTGTAGATAGAAATGGAATATGTAGTGATAAAATGTAAATCTAGACCCATATGAAATGTAATATGTAGAATATAGATGATGTATAAATGCGACGTGTGAAAAATGTAATGTAGGATGTGTAGGGTGTGTAGAATATGTAATATGTATGATGCAATGATAGGTGTGGATAGTTAATAGAATGTGTAGTGATAAAATGTAAATCTATACCCATATATAATGTAACCTTTTGTAAATCTAGAATGTATGAATGAAATGTAAAACTAGACTCCTACGTAATGATGACTAGTATAGGATATAAAAAATGTATACGATGAAGATGTGCAATGTATAATGTGATTAAGTGCGTAGATGAGTACTAGCATAATGTAGAAATAAGTGTAGAATGAATGGTCTATAATGTGCAATGTATGATGAAATGTAATATGTAGTTCCTATAGTGTGGTGTGTGGAGTTCAGTGTAATGGTAATCACTCAACATTCAAGTGTAAACCAAAGCACAAGAGTGCGTCATCAGGTAATGATGGTGCTATGATGCATGATGTGGTATGTTTATAGGAAAGAACAATAAATGAGAAATATGAAAGGTGATACTATCTATGCAGAAACATGAGGGGGTGTGCAATGTGATATGTCTCCTCTGGAACGAGTGTGCCAAGGGACTATGTAAACTCATCAAGAAGATCATCCTCCTTCAGATAAAAATTGAATGGATATGTATTAGTAAATCAATAAGCTATAGTGGTGGGTTGATCATGTAATGAGCCATTGAGACGTAATCGATGCATGCCCATAATAGATTCTTCACCAGTGAATGAAGGGAAGGGGTTTCCATGTGCATACCAATGAGTGAGGTTTTGTGTATAACTTAGGAAAGAGCTATTACATATGAGAGCATGTCCAAAAGGTATAGGAAAGGATATGTCTGTATGATCCAAATCGAGGGTACCCATAATATAGTCTAGCCAAGAATGTCCTAATGTGAGTGGCACAATAGTAAGAGTACATGTAAGAAAGACATCAAGATGAAAGACATGAAGTCCATAAAAAATTGGGAGATGGAGCAACCCATGGTATAAATGAGGATGGTATGGTGGTGGATGAATATCAGCAACATAAAAACCTAAGCGGGCTAAGCCGTCATGCGTACATATGGTTTTAGGGTAAGTACGATCTAATGGAATGTGCTCCTAATATGAACCATGTATTAAGAGTGTACACATGAATGTTGGGAAAATAAATGATGAAGATGAAGATGGGAAAGTAATATCCATGGAGGGGATAGGTGGCTTATATGGAATAATAGTTATAGCAATGGGTGGTGTGGAAGGGATAACATCTAGTAAACAAATATCTCTCTCAAGAGGTGGTAAATGAGGTGGGTCATCCATAGGTTGAGGCTCATCGGTAATATAAATGCGAGGGATAGAAAGAATAGTGTTAAGGTCATGAACACAATATTGGAATGGGTCATGGATCTGAAAGATAGTATACTCAAACATGTTCATGTAATAACTTTACACAACGATGGACTGTAGAAGAAAAAACTTGTATGGCATAGAGCTGTGGCCTTGCTAACAAGTAATTATATGATATTGGAAAATCGATAACAAAGAAAACTGTATGGAGAGTTTTAGGACCAACAGTAAGAGGCAACGTATCATGACCAAGACATAGATGAACAATACCATCATAAAAATGTAGTGAAATGGAAGAAGGGATAATGTCATGAGAAGATAGACCTTAATCTTGGAGGAAAGACATAGGGCACATATTAAGCTAATAACCATTATCAATGAGAGTGCGTTTGACACCAAAATTGTAAATGTGAGACATAATATAGAGTGGTGGGTCATTTTCAAAGGGATGAATTTTAGGAGGATTGGCCTTGAACACTATATGTTGTGAAAAGGCATAAAAAATGTGTTATACATGGAATCCAGATGCATGTCAATAGAAACATTTGTAGTAGTAAAAAGGTGTTGGACACGATGAATCAAATCAGGATGGGTAAGCATATATTAATTGATGGAGATATTCATGATGGATAAATACAAATGCAAATCCCTAGAAGGTGCTATGAAGAAACGTGGGGTTTACCAAAATGATTAACTAAAATTAAACTAATGGGAAGTATAAAAACTAGTTAAACTAATATAGGAGGATTAAAACACTATAAAATATGCTAAGATAGTATGGAATGATTTTAAATAATTATATAAAGTGAAATAAAACCTTAACTATGCACAGATACAAAAGGAAATGACTTAGTTAATTACTGGAGTTTGTCGCAGGTTGTCATAGGTATGATTGTATTTTATGGAAGTAGATACGATCACTCAGGGATCCCACAGAAGTCAGAACTGGAAGATACAAGAAGACTGCAATGCCCAAGAAGGTACTAGGGCACCTTGGTCTCTGTAAAATCTCAAAATTTGGTTTCCACAGTATCACAAGATACTGTGAAGTAATTTCTATCAATCACACTGGATCTAACAAACTGTGCCAAGTGTGTGAAATAATGCAATATGAAGGAATGAGTCATCTGAACACTCATGTAATATTTTTGCCCCTCTAACATGATATCTAGGCCTAGTATACCCATTCATCTCTCATTGGATTGAGAAATGGTAGCAATGTAGCTAATGTACATATGGGTGATGGTGGTGAGGCTGCACAGAATTACACCTAGGTCCAAGATGATTCATAATTGTAGTCGAAAAATCACCCACTTTAGACATTATTTAGTCTATGTCTTATATTACTATTTATATGTTTTTTGAGTGAAGAAATTACTAATTAACCCCAGTCTTTTGGCCATTTTAATTTTCTTTCTGTCATTACTACCAAAATTTAGCAAAAACTTTCCCATTATGTTTTTGTCATTTTGCATTATTTTAGCCTTGACTAGGGTGCTCAGGATTGTATTGGGGCACCCATAGATGCCCTGGTCCCAGTCAGGGTGCCCTGATCCTTTTCTCACTTTCTCACCACTTTTTGGACACTTTCTAGCTGTTTGAAAATTTCATATTTCTTGTGGTCATCCTTTTCAAGGTAAATTAAGAAATTAGAATAAGATAACCATATAAATATAATGTTATGAAACCATAATGAAGGACCAAGCACTAAGCACTACTATCATCACCTAAGGTTACATCCATCAAAGGCTCCATTTACATCAATCTAGCTCCATCACAAGATGCAATACTGGTTCATCTGCATCTCCCAGCATATGAGGGAAGTTTATTCTTTTCCATCCACCATTTGATTAGATTTCTACACATAGTTATAACTCATTACTTTCACAAAGTGCAACTACCAGAAGAACACCTAGGGCATGACTGCACACATGAACACATAGAACTAAATTGGGTCTGATATGTAGTGCAATGCTTAGTTAGTAAGTCCATCATTGTGGCCGCTAAGGAAAGTATGACCCCTTCATTTTTATTTGTATTTTTTAGGGTTTGATGCTTGTTTCGAGGTTTTGGAGGTCTTCCCTTCATCACTGATTACTAGTGACATCTGGTACAGTTCAAGGACATTCATACGACAAACGATGAAGGATTCAGATAATCTAGCAACTCTGTAAGTTTGGTTTTTGGAAATCCTACGTAGACTAGGGTACCCAAAACTCAAACTAGGGCACCCACAGGCACCATGATCCTCTCCTAGGCACCCCATTCCAACTAAACATCTCAGATGTGTCCTTTTTATGACCTCTACATGTTCATTTCTGCTTCTGTAATATTCAGTTTATTTTACGACATAATCTAGATCAGCCTTTGGATCAACTAATTCATTTCCTTACTCTTCTTGCACATTAAGGTTTCTATTTTCATTAGCCTAGTTACTTGGGTCACTTTCTATATTTATTTACTATTTTTATTTACCACTATTTATTTTTGTTCCTAGTTTATATTAACTACCATTATTCCACATTTTATTTAATAATTTTTGGTGAACCCAAACTCGGTCTTCACACTTAGGATCCTCATTTTTCCTCTATTATGGGTCAAGTTTATTTATCTGATTTACTTAAGAGATATCCCAATTTCCAGGATGTTTTGCAAAAATCCGTAGACACCTTGTAAATGGAGGAAAATACACCACCACATGAAATAAGTCCTAGATTCGCTAATCTATTTAACAACCCTAGTGATCCTCCAACTAATAAAATCCTATTGAAATCAATTCATTCTTTACATTATTTGTTTCAAGACAATTTTGCAGCTATGGAATCCACAATCACATCTCTCAAAACTGAAATTCAATAGCTTAAGGATGCTTCCCAAGTGCATGTTTGTTATCCTTATACATCTCATTCACATTTTATGACTTCTACATGTGCTCATATTAACAAGCCACAAGTTATAACATTACTAGAACCCTTCGTGTTTGATCGCAATGCTAAGAAACATAACCTTATTAATGAGATCCTTAGTCATCACTTGATTACTTTATTTCTTACCCATTCTTACCATACTTATCGGCTAGAAAAATATCAAGGCTGTCCATATTACAATTACCAAATAATCAATGGATGTAATAATAATGACTTCCATGCTTTAAAACAAAGAATCAAACATCTTGAGTGTCATGGATTTATCTCATTCATTACACAACATTCTGTTTCATGCCCATCTACAAATTTTTCATATCAATGGGCTCATAAATCTCCTCCTTCTATATATAATGAGCATAAGACTATCACTTATGAGGTACCTTATTTTTTCATACAAGATCCACCTATTTAATCTACTCAACCTCATCTCGGGGATGGTCCTACTTCTCTTCCACTCAAGCTATCTGCAATATTACCAAGTTAAACTAAGAAATCACCTGTCAAGATTTGTTCTCCATCAACTTCTCCTACTAAATCATCTACAATATCACCAAACCAATCTAAGCAACCTCCTTTAAAAATCAGTGCAACTTGGTCTCCTATCAAGCCTTCGACAACATCATCAACACCACCAAAGATATCACCATTCAAGATACCTCCTCATCCTACACCACTTCAGCACCCAATCATTTTTGTCAAATCAACTACCGCTTCTACTGCAGATCAAGACACACTACAAATTACACCACCACATGGTCCTACCATTACTCTTGCCCACCATGTTTCCATCGCTTCACACAAACTTGGTCTTTGGTATGTGACTCTTTTCACGCTACCCTATTGATGAAACACTCATTTTCTTATGGATCTTATATGACTATTGAGGGGTATGTTATAATAAAGAGCCTCATTTCATATTGCATTAACATATATATCTATTACATAACTACTCATACCTATGTACCTCTACAATCATCTATCGCTCATCACACATACTCTACGATCTCTCATTATTTATGTTATTACTGAATAAATATTACAAAATCTATGATACTTCACCAAATTCATACATCATTTATCAAATAGTACACACATTACTATAAGCTTGGAGGGTATAACATCCAACACCCCCCCCCATATTAGCATTAGTGCATCTCTCATCTTT
Source organism: Taxus chinensis (assembly GCA_019776745.2). Taxonomy (NCBI): domain Eukaryota; kingdom Viridiplantae; phylum Streptophyta; class Pinopsida; order Cupressales; family Taxaceae; genus Taxus; species Taxus chinensis. The sequence continues at coordinate 191,892,450 of CM034146.1, read as the reverse complement.
GCACTATCATATATCACACTCATAGTATAGGCACATTCATCTACACCACATACATCTCCATTACCCAATGAAAAAATCTTGTGCTTCACTTCACACTTTGTTGTTGAGGGCAACAACTACACTTGAACCCCACACACTACATGGTAGGTATTACACATTGTGTCTCTCCACATATCTCACATCATACATATTACATCCTACATCATATATTATACATTTAATCTATATCATTTTGACATTTACGCATCTATAAATCATACATCATACCTCATACATCACACCTCATACATCATACATAGACTACACATCATACTAGCATCATACTCCTATCATCTATGTGACTAGCATTACATACTACATTAATAGTCTATCTACACATATTACATTACATACTATACATTGAATTTTACACATTTGTACTCATCATATGGTCATCACACATACTACATCATCTTCCACGCGCTACACTCACTACCCTATGATGCACTTTAGTTCCTCAGTCCATACTTGAATTCCAAGGGTTTACAAATCAAATGGAACTTATCATACTTACAAATTCATCATTCAACCTTCTATCATGTGACATTTCTAGATTTGTCACATACGCTTTAGGATAAATGGTAACCTATCCCTTCATCTTATAGTGGTAAACGCTTTAGGCTACATCACCACTCCCTCTATTCATCTAGTAGTGATATATGATTTAGGCTACACCATCACTCTTTTGATCATTTTGTTGTGATATATGCTTTGGATATAAGGGTCACATACACATCATTTCTAGGTTACATATCATCACACATACACATTCACCACCACACATTAGAAAAAACACACATTTTGACCATTTACCGATGGCGTACTCTCGTTTATGTTTGCTTGATTTTGTTTCTTTAAAATATTTACGTTTCTGATTTGTTACAGATGTAAAATAAATCAATTAATAGATATAAAAGACAAATGTGTCTTTATTTCAATCTGAATTTGAAAACCAAATATAAAAAAAATGGGATAATGGAAACATACAATGACATTGTTCCAATGGAAAAGGATCAAATAAAGATAAATATAATATTACATTTATTGAAAGTTGTAATCTCTGTATGAAATAAATCAATACTTATTACATCACATTATTGTAATGAAATCTATGTGAATTGGAATAGTCCCGGAGTAACGCTTTCATTTGTGTCTTGGAAATCAAATGTAGCATGATCTATGGATGTGTCTCAATCCCCTGGGTCCGGTAGAATATTACTAACTCCTCTTCTTTATACTAGTGAATTCCATAATGCCAGTGCTCTATCATAAGGACACTAAGTACCATGATACATACAATCTGAGACAACTTTCTAGATTCCTATCCAATCTATTTCAAACTTTTGACTTTAAAAAGGATAGTGCACTGAAAACCATCTCATCTTCCACAGAACCCAAAATCATTGTTCGACAGAGCTCATACAACTTAATATACTCACTCAAATCTTCACTTAGAATACTATTGGAAAAAATATCCTTCCAAATCCTTTTCATGGCACCGTAATCATGTGGGTTTTGTAGAAGCTGAACTTGTCGTATCATAGTATTAGAAAAATCCATTGAATATGAACTAAGTAGTTTTATTTTCAAAATACCTTCTAAAGAAACTCAATTTATCTCTTCAGTATTAGAGAAATGATCAGTTAGTTCATCCATGTTTTTGATAAATAAAGGATTGATAGATGTATAAGGTTTGCAGCCTGAAAAATTTCAAAACTACGGATTTACAACTCCCATTTCTTCAACTATTTTATCATTTTTGAATATTTCCCATATCTCTTTAGCTAACAATTCAAAGATATTTCTCAACTTATTTCTAGTTTCCATTAATACTGCATCATATAAATTTTGTGTCACTCTTACTTCTTTTATTTCTGAGTTAGCCATATAAACTCTTTTTTGGAATGTATGAAGTGGAATATCTCTTCAATTTTCTGTTATACACAAATGATCATGTATATTGTACTTTAAGAAGCACCTGGAATTTTTCAAATCTGTCAATGCATTCCATTTTTCAAAAGCAACATCCTTAAAAATCGCATCAGAAATATATAAACTTTCTAGACTCCAGAAAACACATCTTCTGAGTCTTATGAAGTATGTAATGTAGAAAGACCAATCTTGTGCATGATTCGTTAAAATATTAAGCTCCCTCAACATGGGAAAAATACCATAGAGTGTGAGTAACGTTTCTATGTCAGTTAGATGGCACAATAGATCTTTAGCTTTATCTACATCCTTGTGGTATTTAAACATAAATCCTGTTAGTGAAGGATATTCATCAAATATTCTACAGGAAGGTTCATACATAGATATCCATCTGGTATCTACATATTTGAGAAGTGTTTTTCCCTCTGTCAGTCTAATACAATTTTTTTGAAATTCTAAAAATCTCTTCGAACTGATAGAATAATAGGCATGTAGATCACATATCAATTCCTCCACTTTAGCTACATTTTCAAACGTGCTCACAATTTTGTAGGTGAGATTCATTCTGTGAGCCATGCAGTAGAAAAAAACCACATATAGAGCAATAGTTTTCTGAAGTCTAACACAAAGAACATTTCTAGCTCCCTACATTACATCTGAACCATCGGTTCCGACACAAACTAATTTTATTGCAATGGTAAAGTCATCCATTTCGGCGATATCCTTCAGATTTGACACCACTAATTTATAAATATTTTCTGAATTACAATTCTCAGTCATTTTATGAATTGCTAAGAGGCATGGAGTCCTTATTTCATTAGCAAATGTGTAAACATGAATACATATCCATGAAGCATTATCGACTGTAGTAACCTCAACTAATAAAATGGAAATATACTTTGCCTTTTGAACACACAGTTTCAGATCATCCTTCTCTACCAGAGATAGACATTTTGTAATCTCCTAGCCACTGGTAATTTACCAATGAGATTGATGAACATTCTGTAGACCAATAACTTGATACAAAATTTTATTTTCTCTGAAATATGACATCGGTCTTCCCCTTTTCATAATATGGAATATGGTAGCAAACTGAATATCATTTGCTTGCGTTTCTACCTCCATAGCTTTTCTCAATCTTGCTACTATGGTCCCACCTTTTTCATTTAAATATTTGATACATTTTTGTTCCTTTTCATACTTTTCTGTGTATTTTACATGTAGACTATCTTTTGCATCTTTCTATTTATGTGTTTTGACTATTCTACCATCCTTTAGCTTTTGGGAAATGTATATTTTCCCACAGTTCTTTTCAATTGTGTCCAGTTTGAGCTGCATCGTGTGATGCTTCCCTTGTTTCCAACCAAATATTTTGCATTGACATTGTGTTGGAACATCATTACAATTTTTAGTGTACATAGTGTTGGTACCAAAATTTATGCCTCCTTTGAAACCGAGAAGCATCACAAGTTGATCAGGAATGTTAGAGACAAGAAAATCATAATAGGATTCATTTTATAGCTGGGGATGGATTCTAGATGACTCTTTATCACTCTGGTTTGGAAAGGACTGGATATCACTGTGCTAACAGTTTGACATACTCTCACTACTTTAGGTTGTGCCTTCAACTAGGGTGAGAGGACCCACTTTGTGACTTGTTTTAGTGGAAGATATCAACGGATTAATAGTATTTGACTCTTCCTTTGCAGTAATTTGAAGAAGACCTTGAGAAAATATGGTCAATACAACATAACCTAACTCTCACAAGTTGTCACCTTAGAGAATGAAGATGTTCTCTAGACAAGGTCCAGGTCACTAAAGACAACAATAAAAATTGATTGCATCTGCATATTTTGGTAAAGGATGGACAAATTTAATGATATTATTTAGCATTTGTGGATGTACAGTGCAAACAAGGATGGTTCATGTATGATATATCAATGAATATGAAATTTATGGTTGGGAAGTTAAGCAAGATAAAGTTGATTATACCAAATTCTTGAGAGCTTTTAGTAGGTGTTGAATAATCTACAAAGAAAAATGATAAATGGCTTCAAATAGTTAGGATGAACCTTCAACTAGAAAATTGTGCATCTATGAAAGCTCAAAGACACACAACTTCACACATTCTTCAAGTATTTAACATAAGAACTCATGTTAAAGACTTAATCAAACCTTCAAAAATCCCTGATCTATCATGCTTATGATACACTCATAAACTGACAAATAATATGTATCACTGAAATGAAAGTAAAGTGAATTTAAAATAATATTAAATGAAATATCTCTTCATAATGTAATTGCAAATGCCACAATACTATCACGAGGATGATATATTGTGTGATTTCAGAGGGATTCTTAATGTAAGATTGCAACAGGAAAACACATAACTATTTTAAGATATCTCAAAATGACAGTACAACATGGTTCATGATTAATACAAATTACTCAAGGTTTTTCAAATTGATCTAGTAGGGAAAGTTTATTTACAATCTCAAAGATTATCAATGGATGGAAACTTGCAACCATCTTGACATGATAAATTTCAAAGACACACAAGAAATAACTAGTTTCTCAAATAAGTTCCTTTGGAAAATGGCTTTTCTCAGCTTTCTCTCCTTCTCTTTTCTTTGAATAAATCTTAGAAAAATTAACCCCCCTTTTCGTGATTATCCTTTTTAATTTTATATCACCCCCTTCACTTGTTAACCTTCAAAGTTTCCCCCCCTAAAAGTATGAATATTCCTAAGAATATTCCTTTTTCCAAATTTGTTCTAGAACACGACACTCAAAAAAGGTTTTTCTTTTAAAGTTTCCAGGTGTACAAATCACCAGTCTCTTCAATCAACTTCACTTGTGTTCACCTGGGATATAAGGTCATCAATTCTGGTGGATTACTTTAATCATTCCTTCCTGATATTGATATGGCAAGCATTTAAAAAAATCTTTGAACACTTCTAGATGACAATGTTATGACATATATCCATACTTGCTTTTCAATCATCTACCTTGGGTGCCACACACTTTACTTCAGGTATCATTGGCTTAATTGCCACACATAGTTTCTATCGAATCACCTTGATTTACCATATCTACTCATTCCTAACCTTTTCTAATTCTTAAATTCTCCTATGTGCAAACTAAATAAAATCTCTTTTTTTTCATGGGAAATATTGCATCAAATCAAAAACATATGTCTCATTTTCATTATAAAACCTGGCTCAGTTTCATTATCATCATGCCTTTCCCTTAGTATTTTAAGTATAAGAAATTTCAAAGAAAATGGCTACGGTACTTATAGCTCATAGCCTGAAAGAGATTTCTTCAGAGGACTTAAATCAGATTTTCAATTTAAGTGGTCATGATGAAGCTTTTGTCAGGGCTCTGTTTGATATAGAATGTGTGGGTTACACAAGAGGGCCCTTTACATGCTGGTGAGTGCGGTTAACACTTCTTACAAGGCTAATCAGGATCAAACTGTGTTTGCAGCCTTCCAGGTTATGTATTTCCATATTTTTAGATGGGAGCACATGAAATACCCTAAAGATTTGAAAAAATATTGGGCTGAGAGAAGACTTGAGGTCTTTGGGCAGACCAATTTTCAACATCCCTTCTTATGTGATGAGGATTTTTAAGCAAAAGAGATTATTGAGGAATCATATGTGTTGTATGCTATATCCTCCATCAACACAGTGTCTGCTGTTTCCCAAAAATAGATGAGTTAGAGAAAAGGAACAATTTTCAAGAGAAAAATCAAGTAGAGACCGTGCCTTTGCAACAAGTTTCAGCACTAGGGTCATCTTTAGGGGAAAAGGAAAGGTGAACCACAACCTCAACATCTAATCATTATCTCAGATGGAGAAGAGGATCAATAATTGTCTACTCACCATTCAAGGGCAGCCATTTCCTCCTCTCGAGACAATAGGGGGAGATTTTCTATTCGGTCATCCATTCACTTAGTGCATTGTGCTCCTCAGGTAGAGTATGAATTGTTGGGCCCTTAACCAATTCATTCTCCGAAGGACAATCCACCTTTCACAAGGAAACAAAAGGCTAGGTCAAGTTTGAGGCCTTGCAATCAGCCCAGTCAACAACATGCAATACCTTGCCCCTCCAACCACTTCAGGTGTCCCCTCTTAACCCACTCCCAACATGTCAACCATTCAAAAAGGGAAAGGAAAGACGAAATTCTTCACATGAGGTCTGGATCTTTTAGATTCAGTTTCATCTCAATAGAAGAAATTTGAACTGGAGAAAATCATGAGTCTTCCTAGAATGACTCTAGAGGAATTGATGGATATGGGAATGTCCTGAGGCCTGACAAGGTCAGTCATTTTCATTCAGATAGCACAAGGATCAAGTGAGTTTGTGCTGAGGAAAAAAAAATTCTGAATAAGATCCCCTTGCTAGGAGGAAACTATGAAGTAGGGCTGAAGAATGCCTAGATACTATTTTCCGTTCATTGTTTCTCTTTCTAGCATGTACATATCTTTCTTTGTCATGGACAAGGCCCCCTATAGAACCCCATTTTATTCCTTATTTAGAATGCAAGAAACATAACAATATAAATCATTTACATGCTTATCCAAATGTATGATAATTTCATCAAAGTAAATATGGGATTACTACATTATTCCATTTTAAAATTGAAATAAAGGAACGATAAAATTTAGAGAAACAATTAATTCTAATGTAATAGAAGTGTCATTTTAAAACATCAGGTTAAAAGGATGAATATGAAAAGAGAATACAATTCAAGGAAACATTGTCTAATCTTGTTCATCACCCTTTGCATCTTCATTTTCTTATTCTTCAGTAGCCTCCCCACATATGCATCATACCTTTTGAATAACTCGTTAACCTCATCCTCGTCTGGTCCTATATGATGCTGGAAAATTAGTTCCTACCTAGATATTAAATCAATGTAATGGCCCATTTTGTGCTTGTATTCTAGTGGCTTTGCCTTCAACTCTGCAATTCATTTTCTCAATTTTTCTCATGGTCTTAATAACTTCATAGGAGAAGTCATTCTTCATAACATTATTTTCAAAAGAGTCAAGTAAGAAATAAATATTCATGTCCCCATAACTCTTCTTGAACTTATCAATAACCATATCTTCTAACTTTAATTCAATAGCATCGAGAGTGTCATTAACCCAATTTCTTTTTATTTCAATCTTTTCTTTGATTCCATTTAGGGTCTTGACTCTAATTTTTGATAGCTCTTCAAGGGCATGTTGGCTTCACTTAAATTCAGCTGGTACAATGTCTTCCTCCTAAAAAAAATCATCACTGAGATGGGTAGTGCAGTCTAACATGGGAAGAATACCTTCAAAATAGAAGATCTCATTATCACATTATGTAACTATCTCATCAATTTCACTGAGTCTATTTTTGAGATCTTCATATTGTGATGTGGCCTCTTCAATTGTTTTGTTTCCCCTCTTGGTCAATTTCTCAATCCACGTGTCTACTGATTGAACCTTCTTGACAACCTTGTTTACCTTATTTATTCCTTTAGGGGTGTTTATATAAGCACTTACTTACATTTGACTAGTCTTCCTTGTCAACTGTTGTAAACGAGAACTCAAAGCCTTAACTTGCTCCTTTAGTTTCCTTTTTGTCATTCCATCTTCATCAAATTTTTGTAGAAGATCATTCACTACCCCAAACACTCCTTACTTCAATTGTTCCCTTGAAGGTTTTCCTAAGGGAATAATCTGAATATTATAATCCTCAATTGTTATGTCTTCTCTTGTTTTACCCTTAAAAGGGGTTGCTATTTCCAAGGTCCTTGCTCCAGATGAATTAGTGTGGGTTTTTGTGATATTCCTGGTCCTTTTTGAGGCTCTTACTACCTTTGGAAAAGATAGAGCAGTAAGGTCAACAACTTGTATAAGGAGGAACTCTTTTTCTTCATTTGAAATCAACTCACTGATCCACCCCTTTTCTAAGCTTGTTATAGCTTTTATTTCTTGTGATTTCTGTTGGATTTTATCTAGAACAACTATCATTTATTTGGATAATTATTGTTCATTTTACACCAATGATTATGTCTATTCCTGATTACTTACTTCGATGGTCTTTATGCCAATCTCACCCTGTGCTACTGATTCTTTTAGATGCTCTTTTTCATGGTCTGGAACTTCAAATTTATCACTTTTTCCATGAATTGTATCAACATTCAAGGGAAAATCCTTCCTTGTTTCTCCAGTTGAAACCACAGTGGAGTCAATTTCTTCTCCAACACTTTCTTGTACCAAAATTTGGGTTGTGGGCTCTCTCTCTCTCCCAAAGTTTGCCAAGTTCCCACCTTACCCTTTTCATGTTCTAATGATGTATCTAGAAATTCCATGGTAGGTTGTTCCTCTAGAAACAACTCTACATTTCCCATTAAGGGCTGTAAATCCTCACCAGAAATGATTTATTCATTAGCAATTGCATCTTGTGCTATTTTTCAGTCTTTCTTCTGAAATAGATTTCCCTCCTAAGGAAGGTTATCAGTCTTGGTCACCTCAACAAAAATGGATATAACCTCTTTTACTAATAACTCAATATTAATATCCTTTTCAATAAATGATTATGGTTTACCCAATTTAGAAACTATTTGTCATGGGGAAAGTAATTCAATTACCTAGATGACCACTTCAGTAGTTGGTACATGAATGTCTTTTTCCAATTCTTTGCTTGCTCAAATGCTACCCGTTGGTGTCAATATTCATTCACCTATAGATAAATTAAGTGCATCCAACATGGAAAATCCTTCACCAACATCAACATGATTTCCATCAGTTTGGAGCTTTGTAAATTCTTGCATTATTTCGATTGGAGATACATTTACATCCTTGGCAAGCAAAGTTTCAGAGATTTTCATACCTGGGGTAATAAATTGATTGTTTGCTAGATTAACTGTAGTATTTCCATAGGAAACTAGAATCTGAGTGCATTCCATTGTTTTCTCCACAAAGGACAGAGGTGGGATCAAAGGATCTAATTGCTCCACACATGGCAATGATGCATCATGATACTTTAGGAAAGTATCACTCTTCTCAGATTCTGGAGGATCAATTACCATATCCTGATGCTTGAAATTTTTAGGTGTGTGGGCACCTAATCTTACCAAGACTGGATGGTGATTAACATTGTGTTTTTTTGTGTCCTCTTAAACCTTTTTAAATATGGTGCTACTCTTCTTTCATCCTTATGTGGCTTAGACTAAACATGGCCACTTGCAATGCCTACACTCATTAACTTTTCAGAACTATGTTGCTTTGGTGAAACACTTGGACGGACCACATGTGATGTTGATAAGAGAAAACACTTAGTAGAACTCACACATAGAGTCCACGCGGGAGAATAGAACAGGAGAAAATGTGTGAAGGTATAGGAAGGCATCGCGTGTGGAGGTATAGAGTCAGAATTTTGGGACTTAGCTGATTTTGGAGATCAGGGATATTTTTAGAGGTTGGCGTGCGAAGCACAAAAAATGATGCCGAGACTTGTGCGCCACTCTTCATGGAGATTTCAAAGAGCATGTCAAATCACTCTTGCATGGACATAAGCTAAGAATAGATCCACCACTATAGTTAACTATCAGTGATCTATAGATAGCATACTTGCATGTATGGCTATAGTTGTAAAAGGCATGTGGCTATTATTATCATGCGACCTATTTTGGTAGAGTTAAGTGGTGAATGGCTAGTCCGCCACCCTATATATATGTAATGAATACCTTAGTAAGATATAGACAGGGACACATACTACTTTGAAGGGTTAGAGATACATAAGTGCATGAGACTGGATAATTGTAATGGATCCATGCACACATGTCTGGTATTGTATGAAGCTTTTGTACTATTGGTACGATGAATATATGAAGAGTATTGGCCAAACAACAGTGTCTGATATGTTTTTCATTATATACTATTGTTATCATGATGATTTATACTTAAGTGCTTATAGATCTGGTATGGTGTAATGATGTATAGATGGATTAGTTTCTAAATATATGTTTGTTATACTAATTCATCATGCTACCATTCTACTACAACAACCCTAAAGAGGGACCTAATACCTTTGCATGCTTCGGGTGAGCACTCAACCTAGGCTAAGTGATGTGCCAACATGACTAGGTGTTATCTGAGAATTCTAGGCTGCATCATTGGTTCCGTTGCTGGGACCTCTTTTTTAGTTGTTTCCAGAATGGTTCGCGATGAAGACGTACCGCCTAACTTTGGCGAGCGTTGAAGAGTGGATTCATGATCTGGAGGAAGAATACGAATGGAGGTTTGACATTGGATGTGGATTTAGTGCACGCACTTGGGTAGAGCAGAATCTGTATGAAAGTTTGTACGTGATATTCTTTGCTATCTTTCCAGTAGAATTATACGAGTGGTTGACTGCATATGCATCTAAGCAGAATTGGAGGTATCACACACTTGTTTGGACACAGGAGGAATTTCAAAAACACTATATGATGCTGACCTGATCTAGACTCGTGAGGTAGATACCTGGTTTCACTTTGTTCTAAACAATTATATTTTGGAGTATTCAATTTTGACTTATTCATGCCTGGAGGTAGCAGAGTTCCAGTTCCTACGGTATCGTAGAGGGATGTATTTGCAAGGTATTCCGCTGGAAATCAAAATATTGATGGTAACATTGAACTTGGAACATAAACCCATGGAAAGATAAAAATATCCACATACGGGGGCAGGAACAAGATTGGTGAAAGATGGCAGACCTAGTGGTAGCAAGGTAGAGGCAAGAGAGGTGGCTGAAGTATGATGAGGCACACCAGAGGGAATTATGCAAGAAATAAGAAATTACAGAACATATGGTGTTGTGGAGAGAGATGGCTCATGAAGGATTTGAGGCTCATGGGGAGGAAGAAGAGAAAGAGCATCAGGAACTTCCCCATCTAGGAAAGCATGATAGAGAACCCTCTTCGGCCTCACATGGAAGCACACTAGCAGATATGACCTGGACCGCGGGTGCACATCTAAGCCAACATGCTGACCTATCCCTTACGCTTGGTTTTCTAGTATCTAGTACAGCAGGTAAACACAGTTTTCATTTAGGAAGTGAAAGAGTAGAAATAAGTCAAACAACAAGTACATCAATGGCAGTACAGATAGCTTCATTATTCTTTGGGGGTACATTTTCAGGTTCATCATCTACACAGAATATGAGCATGCCGAGTGTGGGATTCACCTCTGGAACTAAGACTACTTCATAGACTGTAGGGGTCTAGTATAGTACCACTGTCGGGACACAGGGGAGTGCATCCATAGGACCTATCCCAAATTTTGCAGGAGGATCAGGTGGTATGGGAATTTCTAGTTCCGGTGGTTTAGGTGGTTTTAGAGGAAGAGGAAACCAAGGAGGTTATAGGTTGGGTGGTCAAGGCCACAACAACCCCAAAACATTTATATGGAGATGTACCTTTGTCTCCTAGAGTACAGAGGTATCTAGGATGTTGTTGAACATGTTCATATGTGTGAAATATTGTGGCACGCGAAAGGTATCATGACTTTTGAGCACAAGGCAAGTCAATTTGCTACTACATTACAGGTGCACAAACATAGCTAGTATAGGAAGTTTTATCCCAATCAAACTTGTATTGATTATGCAACATTGAAAGATGCTTTCTTAAAAGAGTTTCATATCCTAGAGTTTGAGTAGAAGAGTATAAGTGCACTTAAGGATATAAAGCAAGGCACTATTGAAAGTGTACGTGAGTATGATTCCTGTTTTAAAACACTTCTATCTAAACTCTCCTATGACATTCATGCAAGTTAGCATACACAATGGTTTTTCGGGGGATTGATTATCCCATTTCGAAGAGCAATGTCGCATAAAACTTATACCGACCCACACGAAGCATTGGAAGTAGCTTTACGTGTTGAAGCAGTTGGGAGTATTGACACTGGAGTTAGTCCATTATTGGAGGCTCAGATAACAACTATGGAAAAACAGTTAGAGAAATTATTGACAAACTTAGCTCATGAAACGCACTCAGGAATCTGGTGTATAGATTGTGAAGTAGAGGGCCACACCAAGGATAGTTTCCCATGCAGAACTGTACGTTCGCTGCTATTAGACAGTGAGATTTTCCATTTGAATCATGATTCTAGTCACTACCCCCTACTACAACGCACGATCAGGAAGACTGTATCCTCCTTTTGTAAAATTTTTAGGTCCACGAGCCATGATACCGAAGATTGTAGACTGATTGGCTAGATTCATGATGCCATTGATATTGGGGTTTGACAGGTGAGTGTGGCTGATAGTTCTAAAGGGAAGAATGAGAATCAGGATAGGGATTATAATCAAACGTGCTATGACAAGAATGCTAGAAGGTTTAAAGGGGTTCATGAAAGAGGATGAGGATATCGAGGCGGATATGGAGGATGAGGTTGAGGTGGAGGAAGGAGTGAATTACCTCGAGGAAATTGCTATACATTTGGCTCACCTAACCATTATAGGCATGAATGCCCATAGAATATTTCCTGTTCTTTTTGTGGAAAGGGGCATAGTTATGAAGAGTGTCCAGACTTGTATGAGCATCTCAGTAAGCAATGCAAGCAAGACAACAAAGGTGCAGGGATGGTTAGAATGTAGTGCGTAGTAAAGAATCAGTGGATGCCCAAGTTAACACCGGAACCTGAGACAGTAACAGTCAAGATAACCACACGAGCTGAGGTGGCACATACAAGAGAGGTTTTGTAATAGAATCCAACAATCACTAGGGAGGAGGTTTTGCATGCTCATCATCTAGATCTAGCTCATCTGAAAGAAGTCTATCTGGAAACTATGGAGGTTCTTAGAAGCCTTCAAGGTGAAATACAGGGTTTGAAAGAGCAGTCTCAGAAATTGGAGCGTAAGGATACAGAGAAGGCCCTGCCTGATATTGACGACATCAGAGAGGTATGTAGAATGTTGTGCCAGGAGAATATTATTCCTTTATTAGGAAATTGCTTGAAGGGAAATACTCCACGTGCAGGAATTGAGACTAGAAGACAAATTCTTCATGCGAATCTTCCCGCCGATAGCATTGACTACGACAAGGAGATCAATTTGAATGCTGTTGTGGATGGGTGGTTGTTGAGCAATATTTTCATTGACATAGGTGCGGAAGTGAATGTACTTACATTAGATGCATGGGTATAAATGGGGAGACCCCCATTGCATCCATCATCTAATGTATTGTTCATGGAAAATAGAACAAAAGCTACTCCCATAGGAGTTTTCAAGGATACATCTATCACTATAAAAGGGGCCAAGTTCACAGGGGACTTTAAAGTGTTAGCACTTGTGGAAGCAGATAGCTTCCCAGATTTTCTTGGGTTCCCTTGGTGTTATGAAAACAATGCTGATTTTAGGTTTAACAAGGGCTATATCAACTTCAAGAACAAAGAGGAAAGGGTCATAATACCATTGACATATGGGAAATCCATACCATATGTGGAACCTTTAAGTGAAGAGGACTTGAACAAAATCTATATACGCGCTATTCGAGACCCAGAGGTCAATGAGCCATCTAAGGAAGGAATCCTTCATTGGGAAGATTCTTAGTCAATCAGTGATATTACCAGTATTGCTTGTGATAATTGGGCTCATGGCACTTATGAACTAGTGGGGCGTGAAGTTAAGCGTGCGGTTGCTTGTAAAAAAGGTTTTCACTCTATCCAGTGTATAGGTCGCTCAATACCCCGCTATACTGGATCCAAAGATTTGGTTGGATTCTTACAGGCCATGGAAACAAACTGGGTTGACCAGCTTACAAGATGAGATATGCTGTCATATACTTTGGGTGGGACAATAGCGTGCTGGTGGGTGGTCCACAAGGATAGTCTCTTAGAATGGGGAAAGATTGGGACCGCCTTATCAACCAGTTTTCAAGAAGTAATGCACCGACGCAAAATTTCCCTTATCATGGTGATCAACCTGCTCAACATCATATCCAGAAGTGTGAGAGACTCTGGACATTAGGATAGGAAGCATTACCACCCTCACTTTGGGTGCATCGGTTTTATTCTACTCTACAAGGTTGCGCATGTGCTTGGTATATATATGCTGAATTACATCGCGACAATGACAATTGGAAAAATTTGACTACATGGATGATCCAAAATTTTGACTTCTTTTCATCTACACCACCAGTGAACAATGCTTTAAGCTCTATCAAGCACTTAACCATGGGAGACAATGGGAAAGTGGAAGAACTTATTCAGGAATTATTTGGTGAGACAGAGAAAAGGGCACATTTTGAGGATGAAGAAGATGATATAATACTACTTGAGTGCACTTCTTTGGAAAAAGACAAGGGGAAATTGGTTTACATAATTGATGAGGAGGAAGTTGAGCACTTGGAAGTGGATCATTCACATGGAGCATGTGAAGTGTTAGCCAGTGCGGATGTAGATGCATGCGCATATCATGAACCTATGAAGACAACAAAGGTAAATATAGGCACAAAAGCTGAACCTAAGGAGGTGATAATTGGGGATTACTGGTCAGAATCAAGTAGCAAAGATCATAGAGTTACTTAGAGACTATGAGGAATTATTCCCAAGAGGATACCATGAAATTAAAGGCGTGCATAAATCACTTGGAGAAATGAAGATAAAGCTCAAGGAAGGTGCACGCCCTGTTAGGAAGTGACCTTATCAAATGAATCCCAATTTGTGTGAGAAAGTAAAGGAGGATATTGACAAGATGTTGAAATCTGGGATCATTCGACTGCTAGATGAATCAGAATGGGTCAGTCCTATGGTGATAAGCATAAAAAAGGATGGTAGGATTCGAATTTGTGTTGATTATAGAGAGTTGAATGCAACATGTGTTACAGATCCCTTTCCTACGCCATTCACAGAGGAAATATTAAAAGGAGTGGTTGGGTGTGAGATATATTCATTTACAGATGGGTTCTCAGCGTATCATCAGGTTAGGATTGCCCCAGAAGATCAAGAGAAGACCACCTTCACTACTGAATGGGGAAGCTTTTCCTATACTATGATGCCCTTTGGATTGAAAAATGCACCTATTGTATTTTCAAGGATAGTGGTACAAGCATTCAAGGATTTTATTCACAACTTCTTACAGGTCTATCTTGATGATTGGACCATTTATGGGCTAATTAAGGATCATTGTGACAATCTACACTTAATGTTTGAAATATGTAAACAGTAGAGTATCTCATTGAACATCAAGAAGTGCATCTTTGCTACTCCCTTTGGCATACTTTTAGGACACATTATCTGCAAGGAAGGGTTGTTGGTCGATCCAGCTAAAGTTGCAGTCATTTTAGGCTTGAAAGTGCCCTCCAGTCAGAGAGAGGTGCGTGGATTTTTGGGTCATACAGGGTATTATAGGAAGTTTATAAAAGGGTATGCAAAATTTTCCGCACCCTTGGAAGACTTACTCAAGGGAAAAGGTACATTCTATTGGAGGGAAGCACAGCAACACGCGTTTGAGATACTGAAGGAGAGGCTTACTACCGCACCTATCTTGTGCTTTCCTTCATGGAATAAACCTTTTCATGTTCATGTGGATGCCTCTAGCATGGAAATTGGTGTTGTTTTAGCTCAACCTGGTGAAGGTATAGTAGATCATCCCATTTGTTTTACTAGTAGGAAGTTGACCCCTGCAGAACAGAATTATACCACTACAGAGCGCGAAGCTTTGTCCATGATCTATGCCTTGCACAAATTTTGTCAGTATTTTTTGGCCACACCATTTGTGTTTTATACAGATCACATGGCATTGAATTATTTGGTGAACAAGCCCATTTTACAGGGGCACATATGCCGATGGATACTCTTATTTCAAGAGTTTGACTTTACAGTTGTGGTAAAACTTGGCAAAAGCAATTCTGGACTGGATCACTTGTCTATAATTCAATCAGGAGAAGAGGCACAAACAATAGAAGAGACCATGCCTGATGCATAGTTGTATAGGTTACAACATGCGCCATCAGAATTAGAGGACATTGTTGTCTTTCTAAGGACTGGTATGGCACCAGAAGGCATGAAAGCTTTAGAGAAGAAGAAACTTGCTATACGTGCAGCACCATTCATGTTAATCAGTGGTGATTTGTACAAATTAGGTAGAGATGAGGTGTTATGCCATTGTGTATTGGAGCATGAATGAAAGGATATAATGGAGGAAGCACATGGTGGTATTGTAGGTGGCCACTATGCAGGTGATACCAAAATGCGCAAGATCCTACTTGCTGGTTTGTGGTGGGAAACATTGTACAAGGATTGTAAAGAGTATTGTAAGGCATGTGACCATTGTCAATGTCTAGGTCGACTAGGACAAAGGGATGAGATGCCTTTACGACCAATTACAAGTGCAGAACCCTTTGAGAAATGGGTGATTGACTTTGTCGAGCCTATTTCACCAGCCGCCTGGATTGCGCTATATCATCACTTGTATAGATTATCTTACCATATGGGCAGAAGCAACACCTACAAAGGATTGTACAGCAGCTACAGTAGCAAGGTTCTTATGGGAGAATGTTCTTACAAGGTATGGTTGTCCTTTAAGTTTAACAAGTGATAGGGGCACACATTTTTTGAATGAGACAATAAGAATTTTGTTAGATGAGTTTATGGTTGCCCATCATAAGACTACACCCTATCACCCTCAGGAAAATGGAACTACTGAGGCTTTTAACAAGATTTTGAGCCACACATTGACCAAGATTTGTGATGTTGGAAGGAAAGATTGGGATGATAAAGTATCTGCTGTTCTTTGGGCTTATAGAACAACATACAAGAGATTGAACAAAGCCACACCTTTTCAATTGGTGTTTGGCACGGAAGTTGTTCTTCCTATAGAATTTATGTTACCTTCTTTGCGCATTGCGCGCACTGGAGGTCTAGCTGATGAGCAAGCCTTGGAAGAATGGATTGAGAAGATGGTTCAACTAGATGAGCGCCAAGCCATCAGAAACAAGAGAAAGCATGCCAAAAGGCATGGCATGATAGACATATCAGGGATAAGAAACTTGCGGTTGAACAAATGGTACTTTTGTATGACTCCAAGTTTTTGCACCATCCAGGGAAGCTCAAGGTGCATTGGTTGGGGGCCGTATATTATAACTCATATACTTGAGTCAGGTGCTTGCCAATTAGAAGAAATTGATGGCACGAGGATGCCCGGTTATTTTAACAGGAGTAGGTTGAAGCCCTACTATAAATAAGTCTTCTTGGTGTTTATAATAAGGTAATATTTCCAGATAGATTAGGTTTCCCTTTCTGCATTCCCTTAATGTGTTTATTTCATCGTCACTATGCTTTGTCAATTTAGTTCTTGTTTGTGTGTAATAAGTGTGCTTGCGCGCATGAAGCTAACTACAATATGAAGCATGTTGATGCACAGAGGACTGCACATACTTTTAGTGTGGGGTGGATTGTTGGTGACTCTTAGGTATATGCTACGAAGATTTAAATTCTGTGGGTGTTGAGAAAGAAGGTTGGTAAGGGTGATTGAAAAAAAATTGCTTCTCAAAGACAACCAAGGATGAAGATGAATGAGGGAAAGTATAACGTGAGGTAAGTGGTGGCCATGGTAACTACCAGGAGATGGTGTAGTGATGAGGTACTCGGGCACTAGAGCAGGTACTGAAGAGAAGTTTGTGACAAAGGGTAAAAAGGCACTAGAAGGTTATAGATTTTGGTGTGAAGATGTACCGCACGGAAATGACAAAAATGGGTAATAAATGAGGAGAATTTGGTAGGTGGAGGAGCAATTAATGCAGCAAAAAGTGGAAATCTATATAAGGACGGGATGTGATTTCATTTTTACCCTTGTGACTATGAGAATTTGACAAAGAGCTACCTACGAAGAGCCAAGTAAAGTGATTCAAGGTGCAAAGCAAGCGTGAAAGACAAATCTGTGTATTGGAAAGGCTTGTATCCCCGTAAGAGAAGGGTTTGAACGAAGCAGAGTGACAGAACAGAGCTAGGGCATGTGATTTCATGATTACAAATTAGGGCATGGTTGAATCGAGTTAGGGTTTGAAGGAAACTAATAAAAACTTGCAGCAGAAGGTCTAGAAAACAAAACCCAAAGAGAAGAATGGCTCCAAAGAAGAAAGCAACACCAGTAAAGGAAAAGAAGAAGGTGGTAGTAGAAGAAGAGGAAGAGATGGCCCCAGAAAGTAATTTTTCAGAGATGTAGTACCCTGAGGATGTAATTGTGGGCCAGGAATGGGATACCCACATACGACAGAGCAAGATAAGCGAGTATAACCACCAGACCAAGGATA
The DNA here is from genome assembly GCA_019776745.2 of Taxus chinensis. Taxonomy (NCBI): domain Eukaryota; kingdom Viridiplantae; phylum Streptophyta; class Pinopsida; order Cupressales; family Taxaceae; genus Taxus; species Taxus chinensis. The sequence goes on along the minus strand of CM034146.1, from coordinate 191,874,203 downwards.
ACCAGAAGAAATTAGATGACTTGCTCACCTCCCGAATGAATAGACGAACTGAGGATGGCATGCCAGTATATGATGACACCGAGGGAAAGGCTACTGAAGAGGATTGGTGTCTACCAGCTGTATGAGCTCCCATACTTTGGGAAATATGCACCATTGTATAGATGGCTAATGAGTCGAGTCCATGAGGACTTTTTCTATTTTGCAGGATGGAGGGTAAGATTGACACCCATTCTTATTGCCACAGTAACTAGATTAAAGGCAACAGGTGAGGATATTAAGATTGACCTAGCTGACAAGAGTGCCATTTTGGAGACACACAAAGTGCTGGGCTACCAGAAAGGACCACATGGAATGGACATTGATAAACTACAAAATTGTCCAGTAGTACAGGTAGTAGCGCACCTGATTACAAAGTTGAATGACCAAGATCGTTGGTCACAAGTTAACTCTATGTGGCTGCATGTGGAAAAGCACATGTCAGAAGGAGTCACTTACAACATTGTTGGCTTCATTGCAGAGAAAATAGTAGAGGAAGCACGTGCAGGAAACAAGATAAGTTTTGGTTGTGTTTTGCTAAGTTTGGTATTCATGGAGATTGGGGTACCAGATGGCCCAGAAGAGAATATATGGGAATACCCCATGAATCACAAGTCTCTAGATGAATGATTCAACAAGTATCTATGTAAGGGGTCTATGTCAGACAAGGTAAAGGAGTGAGCAGATATGTGGTATGACAGGCTCCGCGTGGCGTTTGAAGAGGAATGGCATATACCCAAGGAGTTGCCTTCGGTTCTAGGGAAGCAGGCACAGTTTGTAGTCTACCAACACTTTTGTATTGCATGCTTTCCAATGGTAGATGGGTCATGGAGCCCCTGGTGTAAACTACCTTACACTTTTTCCACATGATATTTCCAAGCTTCAGTTCATTGGTTCACCAACACATGAAGGTTAGTATTTAATGCAGACAAGGTGGACTATGAATACCACACCTTGTGGAAAACATATGGATATCCAGGGAAGAATACATACAATGAGAGTAATATCTCAGAGATTTTGAGCATTAAACCAGAGACACTTGCCATTGTGGATATCAGGGCCATGCTGATATACCTTCAACTTAAGCTGAAAATGGAAAATAACAAGTATGTGGAAAACAAGTTTGCACTTCCAGGGCCACCGAAGGGGAAGCATACCATGGAGAATGTCCTGGCACCTAGGCCCTCTAAACCCAAGCAAGATGATGAGGAAGAGGATGAAGAGCAGGAGGATAGTGGTGGCTTGGTGTGGAGGAGGAAGTAGCCATCTGGCCAAAAGGAGGAGCACACGATGGCTTCACAGGGAGAAGGAGTTACTGGGGAAGAGTAGGGTGACCAAAGATTTAAGAAGGTATTCAAGCACACAAGGGCACAAGGAGAAACCCAACAAGTAAAGGAGCCAGAGGAGAAGAAAAGAAGAAAACTCAGGCTAGGTGAGGAAGCAGAAGAATCTGAGGAGAAGGTGCCCTCATCTCTAGTAGAAGAGGAGCCTCAACATGAGGAGGAGGAGAAAATGGAAGGAGGAGAAGGGGAACAATCAGAGGCCACACAAGACAAGGGTGAGGATACATCTAGTATTCCTAACCTTGATGCAGCCATTCCAAGAGGGCCAAGATCCCATCGAACAGGTGAGGATGCCAAGGCACATACAATGGGATATGTAGAAGACCTAAAGATGATTGTTCATGCTCGGTTTCAGAGCACCATCGAGAAAAAGGATCTATTTGGATGGGCGCTCATGGACGAGGAAAAGGTGGCACTGCGTACATGGAAGTGAATTTCATGGTCAATACACATGCATATGGATGAGCCAGACTTTGATGTCGGTGAAGAATCATGTGCGTCAAGATGATTGAAGAAGGCACCTGAAATAAGGAACATAACAATCAAGCCAACGGTGATGATAGATGAGCAGGTAAGTAATGCTTTGGTAAAGTTATCTACTAAAGTAGCAAGAAGAAACATTGATAAATCTGCTACCATTAAAGTGTTGAAAGAGAAGCTGAAAGCCAAGGATGTGGAGATAGCACACCTAGTGTAGGAAAAGGACCTGATCAAGAGAAAATATGACACTTTTGTTAGTATGGTGGAGGAAATTGGAGATGATGTCCTAAAGGTATGCCCACATTTGGAATCCCAAGTACCAAAATAATTTCCTTCTGCGATGCACTACGTAAAGACAATGATAAAATTAGTATTGGAGGATGAAAAGGTGCGTATACCAAAATAGCCCAAGGACCCCGCAAAAGAGGCAGAGAAAGCGCAGGCTGCAGTAGCAAGGAAGATTGCTACTTATGAAGGCCTACTGCAAGCCATCCATGACAAGCTGAAGAAAGTCGATCATGCACTAATGATATGCACAGCTCCAGATGCGCTGATCATGGTAAAAACATTGGAGGAAGATAATGAAGTGCAAAAGGCTATGAAGGATGTAACCCTAGGCCATGCTGAACGATTAATCCTGGTGAAGCAGAAGCACAAGACACTAGCTGTGGCACAGGCACCACATAAGGAAAGGTTAGATGAGCTTGGAAAGCTCATTGCTCAAAAGATGGATATATTGGAAGGGGTGTAAACCTCTATGTCAAGTGTAATGCTTGTGATACAGAATGAGCAGGGAAAGCTAACTATGGATGAGCTGGAGTCTATCATTGTAGATGTGCCAGAGAAGGAAGGAACAATGTTGACAGAGTGGGAGAACTTAGAAGTAGATATAAAAGAGGAATATCCAGAGTTACTGCTTCAGAATGAAATGGAGGAGCCTGAGGCCTGAACAGTTTTTGTTGTGTATACCTTATTCAAAATTCTTTATTCAACCATTCTTTATTTATCCATTCTTTGTGTAAGTTTTGGACATCACCATTGTCGGGGCGACAATGAGATTAGTGTGGGGTAATGTTGATAAGAGAAAACACTTAGTAGAACTCACACACAAAGTCCATGCGAGAGAACAACACAGGAGCAAAGGTGTGAAGGTATAGGAAGGCTTCGCACGTGGAGGTGTAGAGTTATACTTTCAAGACTTAGCCAATTTTGGAGATCAGGGCTATTTTTAGAGGTTGGCATGCGGAGCACACAAAACAATGTCAAGACTTGCACACCACTCTTCATGGAGATTTCAAAGAGCATGTCAAATCACTCTTGCATGGACATAAGCTAAGAATAGATCCACCACTATAGTTAACTATCAACAATCTATAGATAGCATACTTGCATGTATGGCTATAGTTGTAAAAGGCAAGTGGCTATTATTAGCATGCGACCTATTTTGGTAGAGTTAAGCGGTGAAGGGATAGTCCCCCACCCTATATATATATGTAATGAATTACTTAGTAAGATATAGACATGGACACATACTGCTTTGAAGGGTTAGAGATACATGAGTGCATGAGACTGGATAATTATAACGGATCCATGCACACATGTTTGGTATTGTATGAAGATTTTGTACTATTGGTATGATGAATATATGAAGAATATTGGCTGAACAACAGTGTCTGATATGTTTGTCATTGTATACTATTGTTATCATGATGATTTATACTTAAGTGCTTATAGATCTGGTACGGTGTAACGATGTATAGATGGATTAGTTTCTAAATATATGTTTGTTATACTACTTCATCATGCTAGCATTCTGCTACAGCAACCCTAAAGAGGGACCTGGTACCTTTGTGCACTTCGGGTGAGCACTTAGCCTAGGCTGAGTGATGTGCCAACATAACTAGGTGTTATTTAAGAATTCTAGGCTGCATCATGTGATGCCAAACCTTTCCCCTTTTCCTAGAGTGACACTATAAAAGTAATGGGGGCATTCTACATAGACTTTAAAAACATCTCTTCAGTCTTTTGCATGAGCACTAACATAGAAGTGCTAGTTCCGCTAGTACATGATGTCCACTCATCAATGAATTCAAGAGTAGGCATTTTTTATGGCAATTGAGGGGCCTTTCCTCCCAGTGGGTCCATTCTATCTGCATCCTTCCTTAGGGGTGGAATATCCTCACTCAGGTTTCCCAAAATTCTAAAATTGTTTAGGATTTTTGTATTCTGGAGTGAAAGATCAATGTTCTTTTGGGTCAACCAGTTTACAGTCCTTCTCATTCCATCAGCTATTCTTAAATAAGTATCATCAGATTCTACTACATTCTAGTCTGGAGGAGATACAAGTAGATCCCCCAACTTCTAATCAATATAGAATCTACTCACTGTGTGTGGATTATCCATAATACCCTCTGGGATAACCACAATTTTGTAGTCTATTGTCTGTGACAAATTCATTCTACAAAACTCCCTTAATCTGACTTCTTCCTCATCCTTGCAGTTCATCCAATATTCTTCGAAATGGGGCTCATGCTCAAAGGTATTTGCAATGTTGTTAAACACCCATCTAATGTCATAATTAGGCCTTGCCTCAAAATTTTCTATAGCAATTTTATGCATTTCCTCTTAAATTAATCTAGCCTTTATGATGGAAGGGCATGAATAACTTCTAGTTTGAATAGGAAATTTGATATTTGTTTTATGCCTTCCAACAATTATTTTATGCACAGGTGTCAACTACCTTGCTAGTTCACATAAAATAAATTTATCATATACATACCTAGGCAACTTATATGGATTTCCCTCAAAACCAATAAGTCTTATGTAAGTGAACTTTTTATATTGGATGAAGCAACATCCATATTCCAAAATTACTTGTCTAGCTTGTTCAAACATCCTATATTGTCCCCACTCTAGCTTGAAAAGATAAATTATTGGGGAAAAGAAAATGTCATTGACTAACCTTACATTCCCACTCCAGTTGATCAATTGAAGTTGGGGAAATATATCATGAATTTGGCACTGCTTGAAATTTGCACATGGTGACAAACCTAGGAGGCGTCTATGCCCAACAACATTTTATATTAGGTAAGTCATCATGTAAAATTATTTCTTTGAATTATTACCCATCTCAATTCTCTCTGCTAAGGTGACCATGTGATCATGGAGTGCATCTGCAATGAAAGTTTCCTAGCAGATGCTCCCTTTTCTCTCCAAAATAATCCATATGTATGCAGTCACCCATTCTTTGAATCATTTGCATTTTCTAAACCTTTCATTCAACTTAGCAACACAATGCCATCGTCAACCTCCTAAAAAAAATGTGCCCTAACCAGATTTTTAGGGATTCTAGCCGTTTTCTTCATCGTAATAAGACATTTTGCATTTATCATCTTGAAATAGTCATTCTTATTTGTTTCATAATTTTACAGAGCTAATTTGATGGAAATGGTGATTGGGAAGGTGATTATAGGAAACTTTAGCATTATTCTAATGCTATCAGGTGTCAAATTCAAAACTGCATCCCCGCTCCTGTCTAATACTTCCCTCTTTTCAGGATCATAATTCTTAGCACAATGCCATACCAATTCTGGGAAATGAATTGCTGGGGGAATAACACTTGCTAAATAAATACGACTGTCTTGAATTTCCTTAAGGGATTCAATCTTATGGGGACTATTAAGCCTCTGAAGAAAATCATCTAAATCAGCACATATCAAGTTTGTGTCTGTAATCTTGTCCAATTCACTAGTGACCCCAGATGTAACCAAAAATGAAGATGGCATAGTATTCATTATTTAAAAACCCTAACTTTCCTTTAAACCAACCTCACACTAAAGGAGAAATATAGGAGTTTCAAAGCTCTTACCAGTCAATCCACGAGTGCCTGCACAATTTAAACCCAAATCAACAACTTCTTAAGTCCTTAGGTTCACAATTTGAGCTCCAAAGCTAATGACGTGATGATTCTTCACGAAAATCACAAAGGTAGCAACAAAAATCAGGCCAATTAGTAAATAAAGAAGAAAGCATTCACGAGATTTAAAACATCAGTGATTTGCGTAGCAACATTAATGGCGGTAGAAGTAAGTGCAATGTATCATGACTGTTCAATCTGTTGTTTGTAATTTTAAAAATAAGCCATCCATGTGGAAATAAGTTTTTCGCTATCAAGGGCTCGGGGACACCTTTTGTAATTTTGTAGCATTAGAGAATTTACACACTTTTGGAAAACTCGACCCACCCATCTGCCTTTTGCTTTTCAATACTAGCTCAACACGTGGTCGCACTTGAGTGATAGTAGGGTTGCAACACTTTTTTAAAATTTTATCCCACTTCCTTTTTAAACCAAAAATGATTGAGTTCCCTGGCAACTCACATATCAAACTTTTGTAACTAAGTAGCCGCGTGTCCCTTGCGGGTTTCAAGAACTTTTTACACTTTTAATCCTTTCTTCATAAATGCAAAAAGCTACAAATATGTGCCACCTCCCCACATCCAATCCAATTGTGACACATGTACACTCCTTGATTCCAATTGAGAAATTTGCGTTACCTTTTGACTGTGAATATTCAGAGAACATTTATCAAATGATGGGGTTGATTTCACACTTTGTGAATGTGAAAGAAAATTACAAGTTTGTAAATTTGACCTACCACACTACAATCAATTGGGAACTGCCACGTATTAGTGGGCACTGGGAGAGAAAAAGCAAATAAAAGACAAGACCCAGAAGTAATTTACAACAAGTGATCCCCAAACTTCAGAACTTAAAACATAATGGCTTCCATGTAAGAAATTACTAGATAATGCACATTCAGACATCATCCTTAACTGAAAAAGAGGAAAGACTAAACCATACACAAAAAACCACAAAGTTGACTTACACCTCAACAGGGAAAGCATAAACATATAGTAGACAATGATGACAAATCTTAATTGAATAAGGGAGAGATTAATTCAAGCACCAACACATAGGTTCAATAAAAGGATATTTTACAGCCCATTCGAACTAGAATTTCCTTCCAATTGTCAAATTCTCCCTCTTTCTTTTGACACACACACATGCGCACGCGCCCACAAACACACACATTTTCTTGGGATTTAACTTCTGCATCTAAGCTGTCAGTAGGAATATTTTGATTCTCATGTCTAGTTTTTCTGGAAATAGACCTTGGAGTAGAAGCTTCCTATACTGGTTGTACTTTGAGAATTCAATGAATTTTCTTGTACTTCTATGTCATCAAGGGACGGAATTTTTTCCTCAACATAAAATGGATCATCCATATCTTTAAATTGATTATTCTGTGAAGGAATTTCTGAAATGTCTGCATATAATTCTATAAAATTGTTACTTATATAGTATTAATTTTATCTATAGTTAAATTTTTACAGAGTACAAAGAGTTCCAAGAATAATATGATAAACATAATTATTAAATTCTGTAATATTAAATAACCAGTAAATAGAATGTGCCACATAACGATATTTTTAGCTAATGCAAAAATTGACTTTATTTTTTTTTATTTTCCAAAATATCCAAGAAAAGTATTTACACCCTTTTTTGAACTGGTTGAATTTGTAATCTTCTTACCCTGATTTATAGTATCCATGAATGCTTATAGCTTAGGCCCTTAGGGGTAGCTCTTATGTTTGAAGGCTTTGAGAATGGATGGTTTAAGGTTAGACGGTATTGGCTGTATGGTAAAGGGTTGGACAAAAAGGGTTAGACGATTGAGTCACTGATTGGTTTGATGGCTCATGACCGAGGGGTTGGATGCCTAAGTTATTGGATGGCTTAAGCCTTAGGGGTCGGATGGGTCAGGGTTGGATGACTAACAGGTTGGACGGCTAATGGGTTTGGACGGCTAGGGGTTTGATGGCTAATGGGTTTGGACAACTAAGGGTTATACATATAAAGGTTGGACGACTCAGAGTTGGATGAAATAGAGTTTGATGGATCAGAGTTGGATGACTCAGGGTTGGAAGGATCAGATTTGGATGGATCAAATTTGGATGGATCAGAGCTGGATGGATCAGTGTTGGGGTAGATCAGATTTGGATGACTAAGAGGTTGGGTGACTCAAATTTCAGAGTTAGACGGGTCATGGTTAGATGACTCAAGTTTGGATGGCTCAGAGTTGGATGGATTATGGTTGGAAAAATTATATTTTAGTGTTGGTAGTTGAGGATTTTCTTATGTTTACTTTGGTGAATATGCGCATGATATGATTCGAAATGGTGGCAAGTTACATTCATAAGCTCTTATATATGTATAAAATCTAGGTGAAACGAATAGTATAAGGGACACGCCGGTCCAATTTTTCAACGAATAAGTCGGATGCGAACCACATAATATTTTCCAATTCAAATTTCCATAATCCTTGGTTTTCGCGAGTTTATGAAATTTTACCACTAAACTTTTCCCTGAATAGGTCATCATCAACTCCACTCCTCAACTACCTTGTCTTAAGGACTTGTCTCTTTATCGACCTGACTCAATCTTGTAAGAATTTCCTTTATCAGTTCTTAATTGACCTTGAGAATACCTTACTCTATTCCCCATACCTTTCAGAAGATTCATTCATCCTTTTGGTGACTTAATACCATGAAGAAAAACTTATCATTCTAACTTATCTTTACTTTTGCTTGGTTATCTTCCCAATAGAACTTAGACTACTATTGACCCTTGTCTTCACTATACCTTCATAAGCTTTATACCCTATCCATGATGATATATTAATCATCCAATTTCTCAATCAACATTAAAAATTAATTGGCACATACCTTGTTTACTCTCCTCTTTAGGCTTCTTAGCAAAACCTTCTTCATTGAGCATGTAATTTTTTGTTTTTGGCCTTCTTCAAGGCTCCCTAACTTACTATCCCTATTACAAACTGCAATTAAGTAAGGATCCAATAATCATTTTATGCTAAAGGTCATGCACTTCAATTTCTCCTTTTTTAGTTTCTAAATTGTCCCTTTAGTATATTAAGTTAAAAAATATTGTTAATTATAGGTCTGGGGAAACCTAACATCACCCATCACAATATGAATACATGTTCAAAGGAAATTTATTAGTTATAATGTGTACCTAAGATTTAAAATCCAAAATTACAAATCTTCACCTTGAAATCACTCCTTTACTCTTTTGGCTTGTAAGGTTCAATTAGGTCTTCTACAATTCTAGAGATGGATTGTCAGCATTTTCTCTCTCTAGGCATATAATGATCAAAACAAACTATCAAATCCTAATCTAGGGGAACTCTATTTGGGTTTTTTACACCCACAAGGTTTTCATTATTGAATTTCTCACTTAACCTTCCCCTTTCCCATACTTTCTCAAGCCACTATACACCATAGTTCCCTTAAGTCACACACTGTCATGAAATTCTTAGCTTTGAGAGTCATTTTAGAGTCTATACCTTCAAGGAAAAGATAGATAGAATAATAGGATCAATAGTTTAAAGTGTTAAGTCATTACTTCATCATTAGATTCCCTAATTACTAATTCTTGTCAACTTTGTGTCTTCATTGGTCTACCTACACTATGTTCGACCAACTTTTAAAGATAACTTAAGCATCACTAAATCCTTCGACCTGCCTCCTTCATCAAAACTTGGATGATACTACCATAGATATTCCTTCAAAATATCAAGAATCTTGATTAGATGAATTATGAGAAAAGTGAGTTTTTCTAACTAAACCCTAGTTTAAGGGTTTCCCCTCTCTGTGTGAGCCTTAGAGGGAAAAATTTGATGATTCTTCGTTATATTTTCAAATAAATAACTCATTCAAGATTCAAAACGAATGTTTCTACAAGAATGACCTTTCAAATTCCAAATTGACTCATGAACAACCTTAATATTCCTTGGATATCCATATTCAATAGTGAAGCTAGAACTGTGAACCTCTATTTCACACTTGGGGAAAGGCTATAATATCCTTTGACAACTTCAACAAATCACACTAGGGTATAAAAATATCAATCAAGTTTCTCTTAAGTTCCAAAATGGTATTGGTCCTTTAAACACCAAAACAAGTAGTAATATTATTTGCTCCAGCCTCAAGAAAAGGTTTTCTTTAACTATTCAATATGACCTTCAGTAAGTCATGATCAATGCTCACCTTTATAGCCTATGAGAAAATTTTAAGGTATATACCAATCATACAAAATTATCTCTCTGACATGCATCACCTTATAGGTAAAAATCTCTTCCAAAATCACAAACAAGATTACAAATATCTCAGCAGTGTGCTAGAGAACAAAGAAATTGTATTCAAGTCTATATATCACATATCCTAGTAAATAAATCAATCTAAATAATGAAAACACATATAGGAAATATTTCTTACCATAGATTATTTTCCTTATCAATGACATGCACACAATTTCACCTTCATTCATGCATAAAATTTCTTGTAAAAATATCACAACAATACATACATACAAGAAACAACTCTTTCTCTTGAAGATTCCTTGATTCACACTCGAGTGGAATGAAGAATTGAGTTACATTTCAAAATATATAAATTTTTCCATCAAGTCTTAACCGAATATGGCACCTATACCCTTTTATCACATGAATAATTTTAGTCTTAACACTAAATTTCTTAGCCTAGAGACCAATTTATTACCTTCCAACTCATATTGTGATTTTATATTCCCTGAGAGGACTTAAGACACAAATTTTAAGCCTAATTTTCATTCTTTACATATCTTGCAAACTCCAAGAATATCTTAAAACAAATGTATCAATCCAAAATGGCCTTCAAGACTTAACTTACACTTTTGGAGGGAAAGTGTATAATTTAAATATGAAAAGGACAAGACACCAACTAACACACCTAAATGAACATCTAATGACCCCAAAGACCTATAAACATACCTCAAAAACCAAAATTTGATGTTTTCATCCCTATATACACACTAGAGTTGATGCTCATGTATCATAATCTAGGGGTAAGAAGTTTGAAACAAAGTTCTTTATTATTCTTCTTCTCATTCCAAATTCTTTGCATCTTCAACTTGAATCTGACTTGTTCTTCTTATTGAGCTTCCTAGTCCTTCATTTCTTCAGTCTTGAGCTCTGTATGATCATCATTATTTTGTTTTTCTTCATTGATAATGTTTTATTCATAAGACTTTTCCTATTTATCCTTCTTCTCTTCAACTTTCATATATTCCTTTGGTGCTTGCTACTACTATTGATCTCTATCATCCTCCTCATATGACTCTTGTTCTGTTGCTACACATTTGTTAGTTATCTCTTTCTTCTCTATCTCTATAATCTTTTCTTTCATATTATTTCTTTGAGATTCAAACTACTTCTCTCTCTATCCTGAAACTGATATCCATCTCCCTTTTCACATGGTTTCACTTTGTTTATAGGATGCTCCAAGGTTGCTATCTCTTCCTACAATTTCTCAAAAATATCATAGAAAAATACACTCTCTGGTTCACTCATCCCTTTTTTTCTTGGTTCATATCATTCTTGCTTTCATCTTCCACTTCAAGCTCATTTTTTGTACATGTAAACACACATCTACACACATTGTTAGATTCAGAAACTTGAGGATTTAATACCCCTTGAAGTTCTTCCTTTCTTGTCAACACTTCATTTTGTTCTCTCTTGAAATCTACTTTCTTTATTTTTGTATACCAACTATCCTCATAACAACCATCTCAAGAGAAGATAAAAATGCTTCTATTACTTCTTCTTCTTCAGTCGTATCCTCTATAAGCACCATCTATTTAATCACATCTATTTATTTCTTACCCATTCTCTATTTTATCCCTCTTAGTCTTCTTTCTTCTTGTCTTATATTTGTATTCAATTGATTTCTTTTCATTTTCTCTACAAGCTATCTAATTGGCCACTTGGCCCTCTTCTTCACCACCATCCTTGTTTCTTGTACTTCTTCTTATTTCTCTATTTATATGACCACTATCATCTACTCTAAATCTTGTTTCAATGTTGTGGTCTCCTTCTGGAACCAAAATTCTCTTTTCTTATTTCTTTCTTCTTTTCTTTCCCCCCCTCTCTCTTTTTGTTCTCTTTTTATGTGGATAATCAACTTGACCAAATTTTTCATCAACTATTCTCTATCCATCTCTTTCTTTTACTTGTTCACACTTCCATTTCTTCTAACCTATCAATCTTCACTCACATACTTCATAATTCCACTTGTTAGCTAGAAAAAATTCAAATTTCAATCATCAAAACAAATTAAATAATATGCTTTTCTTTGAAACCAAATGATGGAGAATCCAATAGAACATGAACTATACACTTAAAAAATCAATAGGTCACCATCAAATCCACTCCTCAACTACCCTATCTTAAAGACTTGTCTCTTTTTCTACCTGACTCAATATTACAAGATTTTCCTTTATCACTTATTAACTGACCTTGAAAATACGTTACTCTATTCCCCATTCCTTGTATAATATTCATTCATACTTTTGGTGACTTAATATCATGAACAAAAAGTTATCATTCTAAATTATATTTACTTTGTCTTGGTTATCTTCCCAACACAACACAAAATACTACTGACCCTTGTCTTCACTATACCTTCACAAGATTTATTCCCTATCCCCGATGATATATTAATCATCTAATAGATCACTCATCATTTAAATTTAATTGGCACATACCTTGTTTACTCTCCTCTTTAGGATTCTCAACTAGACCTTCTTCCTTGAGCATCCAAATTTTGGTTTTTGGGATTATTCAAGGCTCCCTAGCTTACTATCCTTGTTACACATTACAGTTAAGTGAGGCCCCAAAAATCATTTGATGCTAAAGGTCATACACTTAAATTTCTCCTTTGTAGTTTCTCAATTACCCCTTTAATATCTTAAGTTCAAAAATCTTGCCAATCACAGGTCTGGGGAAACCTAACATCACCCATCATAATATGAATGCATGTTTAATGGGAATTTATTATTTAAAATGTGTACCAAATATTTAAAATGCCAACTTAAAACCCTTCACCTTGAAATCACTCCTTTACTCTTTTGTCTTGCAAGGTTTATTTAGGTCTTCTACATTCCTAGAGATGTACTGTCAACATTTTCTCTCTCTTTAGGCATATAACAATAAAAAAACTCTCAAATCATGATATAGGGGAACTCTAGATTGTATTTTATATTAATAATCTTATCCTTAATTAAATTTCTCCCTTAACCTTCCCCTTTCCTTTAATTTCTCAAGCCATTATACACCACAATTCCCTTAAGTCACACAATGTCATGAAATTCTATGTTTTTAGAGTCATTTTAGAGTCTAAACCTTTAAGGAAAGTTAGAGAGGCTAATAGGATCAATAGTTTAAATTCTTGAGTCATGCCTTCATCATTAGATTCCCCAATTACTCATTCTTATTAGCTCTGTGTTTTCATTAGTATACCTACACTATGTTTGACCAAATGTCAAAGATAACTCAAGAATCACTAAATATTTAAACCTCCCTCCTTCACCAACACTTGGATGATAATCCCACAGAGATTCATTCAAATTATCAAGAGGTTTGATGGGATGAATTATTAGAAAAGTGATTTTTTTATAAACAAACCCTTGTTTAAGGGTTTCCCCTCTCTGTGTGATCCCGAGATGGAAAATTTTGATGATTCTTCATTATATTTTCAAATAAATCACTTCTTCAAGCTTCAAAAATTTTTTTTCCATAAGAATGACCTTTCAAATTCCAAATTGACTAATGAAAAACCTTACTATTCCCTGAATTTTCGTATTCAACAGTGAAGCTGGAACTACAAACCCCTATGTCACACTTGGGGAAAGGTTATAAGATTCTTTGAAACCTTCAACAACTCACACTAGGGTCCAAAAATATCAATCACTTTTCTTCTTGATTCCCAAATGGTATTGTCCTTTAAACACCAAAACAATAAGTAAAAGTATGTGCTCCACCATCAAGGCAAGGTTTCTTGTAACTATTCACTATGGCCTTCAGAAGGTCATGATTAATGCTCACCTTCATATCCTTCTAAGAAAATTTTAAGGTCTATAAAAATCATACAAACTCTTCTCTCTGACATGCATCACCTTATAGGTCAAATTCTCTTCCAAAATCACAAACAAGGTTAAAAATATCTCAACAATCTACTAGATAATAGAGAAATTGTATTCAAGTCTAAACCCTAGACCCTAAACCCTAAACCCTAAACAACCAACTCAACCCAACTCACCCACTCAACCACCCAACCCATAAAAACCTAGACCCTAAACCCTAAACCCTAAACAACCAACTCAACCCAACCAACCCACTCAACCACCCAACCCACAAAAACCTAGCCCCTAAACCCCCAACTCACCCAACCCAACCCACACCCTAAACCAACCCAACCCAACCCACACCCTAAACCCACCCAACCCAAACCACCCACTCAACCACCCAACCCACAAAAATCCCCCACCCATCCCAACCCCACCGATACTGGCCGATGCGCGACCGACACCGGTTTCCCCCAAACACAACCTTACTATCTTTTTTCGACCGATGCCGGTCACCTAGTGACCGACATCGGTCACTGTCTCCTCCCCAAACCAAACCCCCGCGCGGCCCCCAAAGACCCTTTTTCACCTATTTCTACCCATTTACCCACCCAACCACCCCCAAATTTTACACACCTAGCCGCCTTACCCTATCTTACCTATCTATCCTCTCTCTTTTTCAAATTACGTCTATTTACTCCTCATTTCCTACAACAACTAAATTCCTACCCAAACCCCCAATTTCAATTAATACAACCCAATGCATAAAATAAAGAGTTTAGAACCTACCGGTACGACGACACGTCGTCGTGGTGGGATGGGTGGTGGTGGTCCAGCTGGTCCAGCCCCCGGGCTCCTCCTGCCTGTGCCATGGCTCCAATCCTGGTCTACTGGGTCCCTAGCCAATCACTTGCTGCCTCCTCCTCAATCGGGCCCACTATCAACTCTCTCCGCCAATCAAATAGCTCCACCTCACTCAATAATCCTCCAAATCAACTCTCCACGTCAGACAAGTCGCTATGGTTTGCAAATCACAAAAGTGACAATGACAAGCCGTAATTTTGTTTTTATAGGTTTTTCGTCTTTAACCGATATCGGTTTTGTTTTGCCCTAAGAAACCGGTATCGCTCTACTAACCGATATCGGTCCAGAGGAATCGACATCGGTTCTCTTCCAAACTAAACCCCACTTTTTGCCCTTATTTATCATTTGCCCCTTTTTCACCAACATCGCCTATATCCACCCTTGCCGAACACCATTTCCTCAACCTACCTATTTGGCCCGACCTAAGGCCTCAACCTACCTATTTGGCCCGACCCAAGGCCTCACGCTACCTATTTGGCCTGACCTAAGGCCTCAACCTACCTATTTGGCCCGACCTAAGGCCTCAACCTACCAATTGGCCCGACCCAAGGCCTCAACCTACCTATTTGGCCCGACCTAAGGCCTCAACCTACCTATTTGGCCCGACCTAAGGCTCAACCTACCAATTGGCCCGACCCAAGACCTCAACCTACCAATTGGCCCGACCCAAGGCCTCGCCCTAACAATTTGACCCGACCCAAGACCTCAACCTACCCACCTAACCTGACCCAGGGCCACCGACCAAGGCCGTATCACTTCCATACCATACCCATAATCAACGTTTTATTTTATACATCCATCATGTACCTTGTGTTCAATCAAGCTCACCTATTCGTGTTTTAGCATGATTAGGGTCCTTGACTTGATCTGTCGACCAGCTTTGCCCAGACCTAGACCGTGACGTTTATCTCAACCAAACCAACCTTTTGGTACTGCCGAACATGCCTAAACGTTCCGGTACCTTACCTGTTATATACCCTGGAGCTACTTCCTATGCCTTGGATACCAGGATTATATCACCCTTGTTTGGATAAACTATCGACCTTTGCCTATACATTGCTGGTTTGCTAGTCAAATCATGTATCCTAGTCGTACTATTGCATTTCAACATGCGTCTGCTTCCTTGGACCTACCCCACCACCTTACCATCCTCTCTACAACATGTACCCTTTATCAACCCTATCCCTGATTTCCCGTTCACTCAATCGGTGATAGATTTGAGGGGG
Organism: Taxus chinensis; assembly: GCA_019776745.2. Lineage (NCBI taxonomy): Eukaryota > Viridiplantae > Streptophyta > Pinopsida > Cupressales > Taxaceae > Taxus > Taxus chinensis. The sequence continues at coordinate 191,858,235 of CM034146.1, read as the reverse complement.
ATTACCTATATCCTTAACATGAGAAACCACTTCATATTATTGTCCGCGCAGCTTTACAGAACAAGCTACACGACAATAAGGGGCTAATGTAGACACTAAATTTGTGTCTTACGACCCCTTGTGACCCACATCTCATTTCATAACCTAACCCCATCACCTAAACCTTGCACAATTATTTATTAATTACCTTGTAATTGATAAATCCACATCACCTTACCCGCCACCTCACTTTGCCACCTCATCATGACCTAGCCCTAACCCTAAACTAACCTAATTAAGACCCATGACTTGGTCTAGACTCACATCCATAACTAATGCCTCCTTACTCGCACCAAAAGCCGATCTTCTAGCCACTTGACCAAGCCCGCAACTGATCTCTCGGGAGAAAAGCAGGGAAGGTGGGCTATTTTAGTAAAAATAGCCTACTTTTTCCTTACCGATGCCGGTTCCTACTCGACCGCCGTCGGTTACGCAACTGCCATCGGTTCCCTGTAAATGGGCTCCCCAAACCAAAACAACGGATGGGAATTTCATTTTGGAGATCAGTCGAAGGATTTCTGGATCAACACAGAGCATTGCGAGTGAGGAACAGAGTCCAAATCTTCATTTGACAGAGCAGAGACGAGTGGAAATACCAGAAGTGTTTACAACCAAGGAGATCAACTTGCATCTTCGTCAAAATCAGTAAGTCACATCTTGCATGTCCTTCGGTATAACATTTCTTATGCTTCTTAGATCTCAGTACTCCTAAATCCATTTCTGAATCCATTATCCAACGTACCATTGCCTCTAACCGTCATTCTTTTGCTTCTAACCATCCCATTTCCTAATACTATCCAAAAACCAGCCATTACAAACACCACAACCAGCCCAGAAGATCCTATCACCCACCGGTATCGGTTATTAGTAACCGGCATCGGTTATAGGTAACCGCCATCGGTTCCTTTGATCAAAACTAGGAAAAACAGCCTTTCCCCTACCCAGTTCAACGAAACAATTTAATTGATATTTTACTGTCTTTTGTGTTAATTCATGTTAGCAGGGAAACTGACCACCTTCAAAAGGAAGTTTTATATTTCCTAGGCCCAAGGCAGTTTCCTCATTTATTGTTTAATCAAATCTTGTGGTCTTGTGTTCTTATTTGCAGGTAGTCCTTCCCAGACAAAAAGGAGTTCTCCGCAGTCAACTTGATCTTTCTCTACGGTACGCGCACGTCATCTCGACATTCTACAGGTATTCCTCCTAACCTTAACCTTATCTGTTTCTATAAGGAACGAAGCATTTCCGAGTGAAACATTTTGGCACGCCCGGTGGGACCCATTTTGGGTTTTTCTTTATTTCTTGCTTGCTTTCATTATAGGGAGCATACTTGCTGTTTTCTTCTTCTAAAAATATTCACGAGGTATTTTATTATTTTGGTAAAGGAACTTGCTTTGTTTTTGCATCTTGCATTAGTGAAAGTCATCTCTTTTGCTTCATCAAATATAATTTTCGATTTGGGTTTTAAAACACATGCATTGCATTCCTGCCTGTTGTTTTTCAATTCTAGTGAACATAGATTAAGTAACAGGTCGTACACGTGGGGGTGATATCCACGGTATTGACAGGAAATTAACCTTAGTTTCACTGCACAACACATACCGAATCACTTCACAATTAACACAATAGCTCAAACATCCCCCCTTTTCCGCAGTATTCCTCCGCTCGATTGAGGTAACCTTATAAGCCAAAACAACTTGACATTTCCCCTAAGTCTCTTGTTTAGGATTCTGACATCCTTCTACGTCTAAAGGCATAAGCCCACGATAACTAAAATTAACCCTAGGATTAATCTCTGGGTTTACGTGTGCATCTTGCTTGTTTTCAAATCCTGTTTTCTCTGTCATACCTTGTCTTCTGTGATCAATAAGTTGATGAACATACTCAACGTTGCTAAAATCAAATTAGCAGCCTTTTATATCTTCTTATCCTAGACTTTTGATACCGGCATCGGTTAAGGGACCGACGTCGTTTGATCTGTGACCGACACCGGTTACTAAACCGATATCGGTTACTGTTGATAAACCAGCAACTTTCCAAATTCACCATTCTGAGGTTGTTTTTGTTCTTGAGAGATTGCAACTTTCCTGTGTGTTCTGTTCTATGGTTGTCATCACTCGGAAGCAAGCCGCCGCCATGGTTTCACATGCCTGCTCTGTGTCTTTGCCTGAATCACCCCCTTCACATTCTATAGGGAACCCTACGGACACCAGTGAGATCCCCCAAATTCCTGTAGGAGACAAGGACTTTGCCAAATTTCTAGATGCTAATCCCAGCGCTGTACAATACTATTTGTCTCATGCCCCTGACCGTACGCCTGATGGTCAGCTCCTTATTGGCATGCCTATTAGTATAGCTGCTCATTTAGCTCCCACTCCTCCTGATGACACTGCCTTACTTCCTGCATCTCTAGCCCCGTCTCCCAATCCAACGGCTTTAGAGGTTCATATGACCCCGATTAGCTTTCCTTTGGTTAATCTTGGACCCCACGTATTGTTACCACCAACGGCCCCTATCTCATCTCTCTTTCAGACCACTCGATTCATGACTTACTCTCTGCCACCTATTCACACGAGCTTTCCTTCTCAAGCTCCGCCTACCTTTTCATTCCCATACACATATCCAGTAACCTCAACACCTTATATGGGACATCCCTATTCTGTGGCACCATCATCTCATCCAACCACAGATTTCATCAAACAAATGATGGACAAAATGCAAAACCTGGAGGCTTCTGTTTCAGGAAGTCCTAGCGCCTTGACATACGAGCAAGTTTGTCGGGAGCCCATTCACCCTTCTGTCCCCCTTCATTCATATCCTCCTCAATGGGAGTTGCCAAAGTTTACTCGTTTTAACAGTAAAGAGGATCCTCAACAACACTTGCGATCATTTAGACATGCTTGTTATTTGATTGCCCATGATGATGCCTTGTTACTCCGCACCTTTCCCATGTCCTTATCAGGACTTGCCTTGGAGTGGTACAGTGCTTTAACCCAACACTCAATCTTCTCTTTTAACCAACTAGCCCAATCTTTCTTGGATCAGTTCTCCATTAACATTGCCAAGAAAGTATCTATCACTGACCTCTATGCCATCCGACAATTTGAAGACGAATCTATCGCAAATTTTGTTGGACGATGGCGGGGCCTTATCAACCAACTTACGTATACCTTGCCTCAAACTGAACTCATCGAACTATTTACGCGGGCCTGCGCTAAGCACATCTCCCCTACCCTCCAAATTCAAACTTTCCGCACATTCGACGAGGCCTTTACCATGGCTCGGAAGCTAGAAATTCGAGCCTTAGAAGAAGAGAAATTGCGGTTGCGTAACAAAAACCCCAATTTCTGAACTCCTGATTCTACCAACAAGTCAAACACCACCACTCCTCACGGGTCCACTTCTTCTAAATAAAAAGGGGCTGTCCATACGGTAATGGTCAAATCTCAAACACCGTCCAATGCTCCGCCGAAAACCACTTATAAGTACAAAGCCGAGCCCACCAATTACACTCCCTTGGGAGAAACTTATGGCGTCATCCTGGAGAAATTGCTCAAAGCTAGGGCTATCACCTTGCCCCCTGTTAAACCTCACTCTGGGTTTGACTCCACCTGCGCAATACCTTCCTGGTACAAAGAAAATGACTTTTGTAACTTTCACCGCGTAAAAGGACATAGTCATGAAAACTGCAAAAAGTTGAAAAACATAGTGCAGGAAATGGTTGACGCAGGGGATATAACACTCGATAATCCTAACGCCCCTGCTAACTGAAATCTGAAAATTTTCAACAAGCCATTCCCGAATCACTCGTCCAGCAGTAACGTGAACCAAGATATCTTAGCTGAGGAGAGTGTTCATGAGATCCATGCAGTCTTCGATTCTCAGCCAAAAGCCTCTATTGAAAAAATTTTAAATCAAGCCTCTCCACCAACACAGGAGTTTGAATCTCCTTCACCACCATCAAGCCAAAGTGAAATTATTCCTTTACCCATAGAAGAGTTAACTGCCCGGACTTTTCTTCTCATCAACGAGTCTTCTTACACCACATCCCTACAAGACTGTGAGCGGATGCTATCTAATTTATCTATTTCCCAAACGTCCCCTTCTACCACTCTTGCTACACAAGAGGAAGGCTCACCACTCCTTTTGACATCCTTAGACGAGAAATCTCTTACACTAACATCACCACATTCTTTTAACGTGACAGATCCCCTCGAACACACCCTCCTACCTATTAGTCCCTCATCGCCTAAATCTCTTCAACGACCGGTTGACCTTCTAACATCTATTGATACAGTGCCCCATCTACCTCCTGTGTCACACCCGCAATGGACTAGAATTACAACCCACCTTTCTTCCGTACCAAAATTACAAATCGCACCTGGAGACTGTCATTCCACAGAAGATAGACAGGCCCTATGGGAACGTTTGAGTACCCCTTTTCCTACTCAAATGCAAATGACTGATCCTGATGTCTCCACCATCTACCCGAAGTGCTTACAGAAGCTTAAAATGCCCCTGTTCTCGCCTTCACCCCCCTCACCTCTACCAAATGCACCGTCCACTTCTATCAACTTAACCAGATCTTCCCCTACGCTTGGGACCTCACCAATGCCCAGTCTAACACACCCACCTAAGCGACTCGATCTATCCAAATATAAATCCGTTCCGCCACCTAGGAGACGAACGCAATCCGGGCCTCTATCACAATTAAAACCCTCATCGTCACACCCACCTTCCATAATGGGACCTCATCCCTCCACATTACACCAATATATCATACCTCCTTTGTTTTCTGCAAAACGACCTATGCCTTCTACACCTATACAGAGATCAAAGGGTATCACAACATCGTTACCCCGCGTATCCGGTCTACCTATCAACCCTAAACCAATCCCATCATTAAAGGATTTATTTTCTGTCACTCCCCTTTCTTCGTGGTTGTTTCCCGCTACCACGCCATCTGTAGCCTCATCATCTAACCAGCTGAGCGTAACTTCTGTGTCCAAGAAACCACGTTTAGTGAAAAACATGTGTCAGCACCCCTCAGCTAAACCACCACCCATACGAACTAAACACGCCCAAACATTACCACAACCCACACAATCAATACCCTCATCCTCTTCCGATTTTGACCCACTCAAAGGATCTTATGCCAAAATCCTTGCTATGTTGGTGGAGAATGCGACCATCTCCCTACCTCCACTTAGACCTTATGACCCGTCTAAGCCCCGACCTATGGATTATGATGAGTCTAAAATCTGCGCCTATCACCACACACCTGGACAAGATGTGGAGGGATGCAAAGCTCTAAAAACCATCCTTCGCCAGTCACCTCTTCCAGATAGAAAGATTAAGAAAGACAACTTACGAAGGGAGAGACCTCTAGCGTCAATTCCCTCTACTATACCATCTGTCCCCACCTCACCAAGATCGATCATTATTACAACCCCACCTCTTGAAGACCATGAATTATCCCAACCATCTTCTTCATCTCAGGTCTACGAGATTAATATGATTAGTGTCACTACTGGAGGACAGAAAAACAATGGAAAAGTGAAAGAAAACACACCTGCGGCGTCTCTTTCTCCTTCAACCATCCCGATTACACCACCACCTAAAGTGGTTATTCGCGGACCCGCCTATCCCGTCTCTAATGGAGTTGCCCACCGAACCATGATCAAACAGCTTCATCAATCGCCCGTAAAAATGACACTATATGATCTCATTCAGACTTCTGAATCTCATCGACAAGCTCTCGTTGAGATCCTTCAAGGGATAGAGGTTTTACCCAACGAAACCCTGCCCGTTGCCTCCATTCTAACACCCAATCACATTGCCTCTCTCACCAAACAATCCATCTCCCCCACCACTTCTGTCTCAAAACAACAAGCTGCTGCAGTTAGTTTCTCGGAAGATGAAATTATCGACTATGGTGCAGAAGACCCTGACCCTACCCTTTTCATTTCTGCTTACGTCCGAGACATTCGAGTATGTCGGGTTATGATTGACGAGGGCGCTAGCCTAAACATCATCTCTTCAAAAGCCTTCCAGCAAATGAACATCCCTTCTAGTTGCATGTGTGCCAACCCCATCATGTTGTGGTCATTCAATGACGCTATTACTTCTACCTTAGGCACCGTGATCCTCAACATTCACGTAGGCCCACGTACTTTACCCGAACTCTTCTATGTCCTTGAAGGAGAGTTCCAATATAATATATTGCTGGGTCGTCCTTGGATCCGAGCCATGGGATGCGTTCCCTCAACATTACATCGATGCATAAAATTTGAGTACGAGGGGAAGTCCTACACTGTAAAAGCTGATCCTCCCCCCTTCAAAACTTGCAATATGTTATACCGCCCAAACGATGTGCTTATACCAATTAAGACACCCATACATTCAACCCAACCATCCTCTTCAAATGTACCTCAACCATCCACCTCAACTGCACCTACGCCTTCAACTGACGAAACCACCGTCACACAAACCACTTCTCTTCCCGCAGCTAACATCCCAACCTCCGACCCCTTAGTAGATGTTTTTCATCGCCTCACGCTGGGGGAGTACCGCCTATATAACGTTAGTGCTTTCCCTACCCCGCAGGAGTACGGACAATTACATGCACATCCCACCTACGACCGTCGCGTGGGGGAGCTAATCTCTTACGGACCACCCCATTGTCACACTAACCTAACGTATGGGGGTGTTGACGCATCCTCCATTACCCCTGAACCTCCTCTTGGTGTGGTTCCCTTCCAATCCGATTTTCAATACCTGATAAATAGTCGCTTCGCCCTCACCTTCTTGACTCGCTGTGCGTGGAAAGGCTTTGGTTTTGGCCTTTACGAACAAGGCCGACATACTCTCATCCCCATCACCACACGCAAACATAATGATCGCAGTGGTCTCGGTTTTTCCGAAACACCTACACAGGAGACACCTCCTGTCAGCTGTATCCTGGAAGAAGAAGGCGTCGCCCCTACCGAACCATCATCACCCACTTTGCCATCATCACCCACAGAATCGATGGACCCTGAATCTATCCCCCCTAACTTTTTTTTTTTCATAAATGCCATCTTCATAGGTCCTCTCACTTATCAACGCGATAATGAGGACCCATCCTCTCTTCTCCATCTGTATCCAGACATGATCGCAGAGGATTCGCCTTCGATTAATGTTGTTGAGTGCCAGGATGACGACTCCATCCTCACTTACCTTGGGGCGGACGACTCCTATCTTCAACGCGCCTTACCATCTGAAACTCAAACCATGCTGAACGAATCTACTATAGAAGTCAACATCCACACGGAGGAAGATCCTCACATAGTGAAGATCGGACAATCCCTTAACACATCAGAACAAGCCGCCTTTACTACCTTTCTCCGTGCTCGCAACCAAGCTTTCGCATGGTCTTACGCTGACATGCCAGGAATTGATCCTACCATTGCCGTCCATAACATCACCCTAAACCCCGATTCCAAACCAGTCAAACAGAAATCGAGAAAAATGCATCCACGCATTGCTCTCTTGGTCAAAGAGGAGCTCCAACGACTCCTTTCTGTTTCCTTCATTCTGCCTATTGACTATCCTCAATGGATTTCTAACATCGTACCTGTCACGAAAGCGACGGGGGGACTTCGGATATGCACGGATTTCTGGGATCTTAACCTCGCTTGCCCTAAGGACGACTTTCCCCTCCCCCAGTATTGATCAACTTGTTGATCTCACTGCGGGTCATGAAATGCTTTCTCTCATGGATGGCTTTTCAGGATACAACCAAATTTTGGTTGCCCCTGCCGATCAACACAAAACTGCCTTCATAACTCCTTGGGGAACCTTCTATTATCGTGTCATGCCGTTTGGCCTTAAGAATGCTGGTGCAACCTATCAGCGGGCTATGACCTACATTTTTCATGACATTATGCACACTATCCTTGAAGATTACGTCGACGATCTTCTTGGCAAGTCTAAACATCGCATTGAACATCTCGATGTTTTAACCATTATTTTTGATCGCCTGTTGCAATACTCTGTTCATCTTCAACTAAAGAAATGTGTCTTTGGTGTTCTTTCGGGAAAACTTCTTGGCTTTATCGTCTCTTTGCGTGGCATTGAGGTCGATCCATCTAAAGTAAAAGCTATCCTAGAAATGCCCCCACCCAAAAACCTCAAACAATTGCGTCGTTTGCAGGGTAAACTTCAATCCATCCGGCGTTTCATCTCCCAACTCTCGGATCGATGTCACCATTTTCATCACCTTCTAAAAAAGGACGTTGCCTTTCAATGGAGTGAGGAGTGTCACCAAGCCTTCGAAGCTCTCAAAACGTATCTCTTGCAGCCACCCGTGCTTATCCCACCCTAGGACGACCGCCCTTTCTACCTTTATCTTTCTGCCACTGACCATGCTATAGGAGCCATGCTCGCACATCGAGACTCGGCACGCCGAGAGCAGGCCGTTTATTATATAAGTCGTACCCTTGTGGATTACGAGACTAGGTATACACATGTAGAAAAATTGTGCCTGGCCCTATCATTCGTCGCCACCAAACTCCGACATTACCTCTTGAATCACAAAACTTTCGTCATCACCAACACAGACCCCATTCATTATATGTACGCCAAACCACACCTAAACCAACGCATCGCTCGATGGCTCATGCTCCTCGTCGACCTTGACCTTGAGTTTATACAACAGAAGTCAATCAAAGGACAAACTCTTGCAGACCAACTTGCGGAGGCACCTCTACCTGGGGAACAATTTACCAATTTTACCTTCCCCGACGAACTAATCGCCACTCTTTCACTCGGAGAAGAGTCGTATCAAATGACCCTCTTCTTCGATGGATCTAAGTGCCAGCGTGGTGGAGGAGCCGGCGTTGTTCTCATCCCTCTTGATGCTGAACCTATGCCTCTTTCATTCCGGCTTGATTTCCCCTGCACTAATAATACAGCGGAGTACGAGGCCCTTGTTCTAGGTCTCCAAGTTGCGTTACACTTAGGTATCAAATCTATCAACATTTTTGGCGACTCTCAATTGGTAGTCAATCAATTTATGGGCGTCTACCAATGTAAAAACGAGGAACTTTAGAAGTACAAACACCACATGGAGTCACTTCTAGCCTTATTTACTCACTATTCTATCCAAACCATTCCCCGCTCCACTAACAAATTTGCGGATACTATGGCTTGCTTAGCCTCGCAGATTCCCGCCGCACCAACTGACTCTGAATTATTCGTCGTGGTCCAACAACTTTTTGCACCATCCTATTCAACCCCGGTAGTTTGCATGATAAATACTGTGTCTACTAATTCACAGGATACCTGGTACCACCAATTCCACGACTACCTTACAATCTCTGTCCTCCCACCTGACCTTACTAGTAACAGCAAACGTGCTTTTCTTAAAAGTGTTTCACGTTATGTTGTCATGGGGGCACTCCTCTATAAACGTGGCTTTGATGGTATCCTCCTTCACTGTCTAACTGGTGCGGAGGCCACTCATACCATCCAACAGGTCCATGACGGTATTTGTGGTGGACATTTTAGCGGCCTTGCCATGGCCAAACGAATCCTTCGCCTGGGTTATTATTGGCCTACTCTCAATAACGACTGCTATGAATATGTTAAGCGCTGTGTCATGTGTCAAAAACATGCCAATCTTCAACATACTCCTAGCCACCCGCTATAAGTCACTCGTGATCTTTGGCCTTTCTCACAATGGGGTTTAGACCTTATTGGTGAGATTCACCCGACCTCTTCACAACGTCACCGTTGGATAATCACAGTGACCGAATATTACACAAAATGGGTGGAGGCTATTCCACTCATTTCAATCAAAAAAGAAAAAATTGTCGAGTTCATTAACCACCACATTATCTGTCGTTTTGGTGTTCCTCACCGCCTGATAACAGATAATGGAAAATCTTTCAAAAAAAAGTTGTTGCAAGACCTTTGTGAAAACTTTGGTATCAAACTTAGTTTCTCATCACCTTACTATCCACAAGCCAAAGGGCAAGCCGAGTCCTCTAATAAAACACTAACCAAAATCCTCATGAAAGTTGTCAATGAATTCGGAAGAAATTGGCACGATCACATTCCCTTTGCCCTTTGGGGCTTATCGTACCAACATTCACACTTCTACTAATGCCACACCTTTTTCTTTGGTATACGGTACCGAGGCTGTTTTTCCTCTCGAAATAAAAATACCCTCCCTTAGAATATCTCTTCAGGATATTCCCACCAACGATGATTTCCACCAAGAGCGGTTAGCCCAATTGGAGCTTCTTGATGAACGCCGTCTTACAGCTCTCGATCACCTTCAAATCTATCAAAAACGCATCAAGCGTGCTTATGATAAGCGACTTCATGAGTGTACCTTTAAGGTTGGTGATCTTGTCCTCAAAGAGAATCAACATGTAACCAAACTAGAAAAGAGCAAACGTGGAAAATTTGCTCCCATTTGGATTGGGCCTTATATAATCACTCATACCTATGGATCTGGGACTTATCGTTTAGCTTCGCTTAATGGTAAACCTGAGCCTGAACCCCTGAATGCCTTGCATCTTCGACCATTCTACTGTTGAATCTAGTGTTATATCACTTCTTATCTACCTACTGCTCGTCCCTTGAGCTCATTTACCGCTACATACGCTTTGTTTTCTATATCTCTGAATAAAATCAAAATCACTTCGCACCTCCCCTTGATGATGCCTTCCCCTCTTTAGTCTAGTCCATGACTTCAAAGTATTAAAATAAGCCGTATTCTTAAGGGATTTTCTTGAGTCAAACTTCCTACTAAACTAGATGCTTCACGCCAAAAGAACATCTAGCTATCTAAATTAAATATAGACTGCTCCCTCGAAGGACAGCTATATGCCAAACTATTGCTGCTACTATAAATAGACTGCTCCCCAGAAGGACAGCTATGCACTAAACTCATATCTGCTACTATAAATAGACTACTTCCCCGAAGGACAGCTATACACAGTCAGCCTTTATCAGAAGCTTCTCGCATTGATCAGCTTCATGAAGACCTCAAGAATAAAATAATCAATATCCCTTGTAGACTTCCCGCATCGATCAGTCTACATTCAATAAAATAAAAGCCTCATTCAAAAGAACTTTTTGGGTCATGGACTTGTCTATTTAGGGTAGGTTCTCTTTTGTTGTAACAAGTTCTTTGTACCTCAGCTATATCATCCACATCACCTCACCATTTGTTTCAACTCAAGGGACGTAACGTACACCTGATATATTGTGATCATATAACTCTTTTCAACTATGGACTTCTCATCTATGCACGACACTTAGGGCTTTAGGCTCGTTCTATGTTGTGTGGTTTGTTTAGCTCTTTTCACCTACGGAACACTCTTTCCGCTTTGCCTTGCATCTAGGATTGTGTGTTGATCTTAATCAGGACACTATTCCCTCCTACTTGGGTATGCTAACCTTTACTTTACCTATACCTACACCAACAACATTATCCTACCAGCACCAATAACATTACCCTACCAACATCAAATTTTTACCAAACGACCAATTGCCTAAACCATACCAAATTGCCTAAATTCACCCCTCCCTGATCCTAAGGGACAACTACATCGGTCTGAGGCCCGTCCTTGCTTTGTGCAATGGGCTATGTAGGCAGCACTTAGGAGACATGGGGTCTCCCAAGGTTAGCTCGACCATCCCCTACCATAACCTATCCTGTGTGGTGAATATAAATATTTTTGTGTATTTCTATTTAATCATAGTCCTCTTTGATCCTTTTTCAAAACACCGAAAGTCAAAACAACAACATTCTTATTATTATAACGCAAATCAACATACATATCTCGTTTTAGTTAGATGTTCAACAAATACATCTTCTATATCATCGACGCGCAGGTCGGCACTCTTATTTATTCTTATACCTTGCTAACATTTATTTAGACCCTCACGCCTCATCCCAAACTAGGTGATGATCGTGATCGTCGACCCCTCTCGCCAGGCCCTCTCTGTCCTCAAAGGTACCACGGCTATTGGTACCGCCCCACTGATCTGCCAATCTCTCCTGTAACATCTGAATACGCCCTCTCGCATGGAGAACTCCAGCCTCTAGTCTCGCTGCTCGTGACTCTGCAACCACTAACAATCTTCTTGTCTCATTCACTTGCGTTTGGAGCTGCTGAACCAAACGCTGCAGCTGATCCCTCTCTGCTGTAATCACAGCTATGTCAGGGCGATCGCGTACACCTCGCAACTCTGCTACCCACCATAACCTATAGGCCTCTGTCATTCCTGCATCCATTACACTGCGATTGGCAGCTATATCCTCGAGCCCTTCTGGAGGTGTTGGCCGGGGTGGTGAGAATGCTGCCTCGGCATCGATCCTCATATATGGTCTATAAGCCTCTGGTATGTCCTGCACAAATCCAAATTATCGCCGCACGCGATCTATAGGAATCCTCTCATATTCACCTGGCCTGTGCCCCGCGATCCACCTTCAATCGCTCTACACCTCTCAACTCCTCAGCTATGTTCTCGGTTACCATATAGTTCCCGTAGGGCCTCCAACAGATATCCGCAACCGTCAACCTCTCCCATACCTGCCTGTAATACTCAATGTCACCCGGCACGGCCTAAGATCTTGCCTCTTGTTCTGTCTGGACCCATCGTCGGAATCCCAACCTCTGTACTCCGGTCTCTCCTGCCTGGATGGATCGGCCTATTGGTCGCACACAAACAATGTGCTCATAGGCCCAACAGTGTAATAAGTATGAGCAATCCAACGCTGTCCTGTGATTTCACCTACAAGCCCATAAACCCCTGTATAGCTCCGCCAAATATGCAGGTGCCCACGCAAAAGTCACGTTCCTTTCTATCATCTCCCAAATAACACCCATCAATGCCTTTGGAAATCTTCCCCCTTCTGCCCTCGGTAACGCATAATACCCTACCGCTATCATTAAAATCACTGCTAACCTTGTCTCCTCAGGGTCTGCTGCATACATTACCCCATATGTGAATGACAAACCTCGCTGTGTTAAGTCCCGTGCATATGGACCAAAAACTTCTGTTATCGCTACCCGCCCCGCGCTAGGTAGCGCCTGATATACTGGTTCTCCTATAATAGGGAGTCTCAATATACGAAACACATCTTCCAATGTTACTGTCATTTCACCTGTTGGCAGATAGAAGGTATTTGTCTCGGGATTCCATCTCTCAATCAACGCCTTGTAGCATACCATGGTTACGTGCGATTCGTGAATAATATCGGATCCCACTTAACCCCAAACGGTTTATCAACATCCATTCCGCTGGTGTTACATCCACTCGGATTCGTGACAACAGCGCTGGCACACTATCATTCATCCTCAACCCTGCCTCTGCCTGCATACACCAAAACAACAAACAAACATTCAATCCATTAGGGTTTTTTCAAACATTCTGGATATTCCTCCAGTAACCGGTATCGGTTATACATAACCGGTATCGGTTCAGTAACCGATACCGGTCACTGTCAATTACATACATCTTGCCTGAAACAACCACCTACGACAATAAATTGATCCTTTATTTCTTTCTATATACACAGACATACCCAAAACCCCGAATTACCTACCCCATAACACACACCTCATCTATACCCCTGGCTATCATGTTGTCTTTCTCATATCTACTTACCTATTCTCCTCTAGCTCATTCACAAAACATGCAGAAATCAAATCACAACCACACCGTTTACCTCTTGGGTTGCAGTAGCTTGAGGTGGCCCCTGTCTTCCCTCTTGTCCTTGCCTGCTGGATGCTTCTCCTCGTTCGGCCATGATCACCACCCTTTTCAACTTTGTCTTTCTGCCTTCTGAACCTCGGATCATATTCACTTTCCTTGTCTCTTTTCTCCTTATCACCCAAATCTCTCATGCAAATACCTGTCTCAGTCGTCAAAAAGCATCGCGTTCGCATATTTAACCTCTTGCATGGCTCTAAAATTAAAACTTAAGTTGCCACCCTAGCTTTTCTATTTTTAGAAAAGCTTATACCTAAGTAACCGGTATCGGTTACTTAACCGATATCGGTCTGACAGATACCGATATCGGTTCCTTAACCGATATTGGTTATACACCTACCTTTTCTCAACAGCGTTCTTTTCTTCATTTCTCACCTAAATTTTTGTCGCGCCCGCCTCTTTTCCTGCGTAACCACACCATTTAACACATTTTTTCATCCACTACACATCATATCATTACAATTTCATTAAACATCATTTATTTTATACAAATACACAACCATCAACTACGAATATCAAGAACCTATCAATCTATACATCATTTCGATCCAACTCATCAGTTACATATATCACAATGTCACAAAACCACCAATTCATCACATAACCTGACATTCATATATACGTACAAAAAAAGAAAAACATCACCATCATCGATCTATCAACAAGTCAATTAAACTCATCACACATTCTATATATTACCAGCCATTAACCAAATATTTAAACACATTTTGAACACTGCATATGGATCAAAACATCGTCTCTATATATATACAAATTTTCAAAAATACAAAGTGTCATACATCGGGGCCTCTGTGATCTCATAATATACCAAAGCCGGCACGCAGGCCGCAATACCTACCAAAAATCTCGACTCGGCTCGCATGCCGGTCTCTCATATAAAAAATATACTCGGCTCGCAGGCCGGTATCAAATGTACAACCTGTACTCGGCTCGCAAGCTGGTATACAATAAATAAATGAATCAATGCAATGAATAAGTGTCGGCACGCAGGCCTCTATCAATACAACCGGTTCGCAGACCGGTGCCCATGTCCCTATACAAAACCATGTCGGGGATCTATCAGCTCTCCCCACCGCCCTCGGCACCTCTCCCCGCTGGTCCCTGTGGTGCCTCTCGCCTCCTGCCCATCACAGACACGCCAGCTGTGGCTGCCCTTCCTTGAGATCTCTGGCTGTGCGAGGTCTCTGCCCTATGTGCTGCATACGCCTGATACTCGACTCCGGTACTATCAAGAATATCTTGATAATAACGGGCCTCTGCTCTAACCTCCATATAACGATCTCGCGCCACTGAAGGAACTGGGGCTGGTCCCCTGGCACCTAACACCAATACCCCCTAAGCTTATACCTGCACCTGTGGCTGTGGTGCTAGTGGTGGTGCGATTAGTGCCTGTACCTGCACCTGTGGCCGTGGTGGTATCTGGGGCTGTGGCTGTACTGCTGTTGGTACGGCTGCCTGTACCTGTACCTGTGCCTATGGCTGTGCTGCTGGTGGTGGTGCTGCCTGTGCCTGTACGTGAGCCTGGGCTAACTGCCCCTGTAGGACACCTATCTGTGCCTGTGCAGCAGCCAACTGTCCCTGTAATAGCTGCACCTGCCCCCAGAGCTGATCTCTCTCTGCCATAACTGCAGCCAAGTCTGGCTGCGCAGGCGGTACTATCCTCGCTGCTCTCTGCCCAGCCCACCACACCCTGTATGCTCCCGTGCACCCGGCATCATCCACACCCTCACCTGCTGGTCTCTCCGCTACCCAGTCTGGATCCAAAGGCTGTGGTGCGGGCAGTGGGGCCTCTACATCATCCCTCTGGTACGGAGGGAAGGGAGGTGGCTCGTCCTGTCGTAACCCCATCTGCCTGCGTACCCTCTCTAGGGGTATCTGCTCGTACTCTCCTGGCCTCCGTCCTGCTATCCAGAATGTATACTGGATCAGGCGCAGCTGTACGCGGGCTCCTCTGTCAGGCTGATGACCTCTGTAGGGTCTCCATATAATGTCTACTGCTGTAAGGCCCTCTAGCAAGTGTCTATAATAGGCCACATCCCGACCTGCAACAACTGCTCGTGGCTGGCCCACGACCCCCAACCACCTCTGAAAGCCATATCGGTATACGACCTGTGGCCCTGGCTGCTGGGGTAGCCCTACTGGCCTGATGCATACGATGTGCTCGTATGCCCAACAGTGCAACAAAAATGTAGAACAAATACCAAATCACCTCCTCCGGCGATAGCCCCATAACTCCCTGTATAATTGCACCAGATACACTGGTGCCCATGCGAAACAGGTGTGCTCCTCCACCATCTCCAGCAGTACCCCCATCAATGCTCGTGGGAAGCGGCCTCCCTCTGAGTCTGGGAGGGCGAAGCAGGTGATCCCAACCATCATCAACACCGCCAGTCGTGTCTCGTGACGATGCGCACGGTACATGTCACCGTACCTGATACTCGCGCTATGGTAGGTCAGTAGCGCTGGCTGCATCCCCAAAAACCTGCAGTATGCTGTCCATCGCAGTCTCTGAATCTACCTGGAAGACTGCCTCTCCCTCGATCGGTAGCCGCAGGATGCGATACACATCCTCTAATGTGACGGTCATCTCTCCGGTCGGCAGATGGAACACATTGGCCGCCGGATCCCATCTCTCGATGAGGGCGACCATCAGACTATGATCTCTCTCTATCGCTCTGTACCTCTGAACTCCACCAAGTCCTACCTCGCGCATGATGGCCCAATGCACCGCAGATACGTGTGGCCTCATCCGACTCAATAATGGAGGCATCCTATCACGCATCGTCAACTGCTGACGTGCCTGCAAAATCAACCCACATCTTTAAACCTACTCGTATTACAACATCTACTTTATCATCTAAACCTCCTTTTATATCATCCCCTCTTTAACCTTACACCCTAAACACCCAAACCTACACCCTAACCCACCAACACCCCCAACCCACCTACCCTACCACAAGCCACCCAAACCTATCCCAACCCACACCCTAAACCAACCCAACCCAACCCAACCCACCCACTCAACCACCCAACCCACAAAAACCTAGACCCTAAACCCTAAACCCTAAAAAACCAACTCAACCCAACCCACCCACTCAACCACCCAACCCACAAAAACCTAGACCCTAAACCCTAAACCCTAAACAACCAACTCAACCCAACCCACCCACTCAACCACCCAACCCACAAAAACCTAGCCGCTAAACCCCCAACTCACCCAACCCAACCCACACACTAAACCAACCCAACCCAACCCACACCCTAAACCAACCCAACCCAACCCACACCCTAAATCCACCCATCCCAAACCACCCACTCAACCACCCAACCCACAAAAATCCCCCACCCATCCCAACCCCACCGATACCGGCCGATGCGCGACCGACACCGGTTTCCCCCAAACACAACCTTACTATCTTTTTTCGACCGATGCCGGTCGCCTAGTGACTGACATCGGTCACTGTCTCCTCCCCGAACCGAACCCTTGCGCGGCCCCCAAAGACCCTTTTTCACCTATTTCTACCCATTTACCCACCCAACCACCCCCAAATTTTACACACCTAGCCGCCTTACCCTATCTTACCTATCTATCCACTCTCTTTTTCAAATTACGTCTATTTACTCCTCATTTCCTACAACAACTAAATTCCTACCCAAACCCCCAATTTCAATTAATACAACCCAATGCATAAAATAAAGAGTTTAGAACCTACCGGTACGACGACACGTCGTCGTGGTGGGATGGGTGGTGGCGGTCCAGCTGGTCCAGCCCCCCCAGCTCCTCCTGCCTGTGCCATGGCTCCAATCCTGGTCTACTGGGTCCCTAGCCAATCACTTGCTGCCTCCTCCTCAATCGGGCCCACTATCAACTCTCTCCGCCATTCAAATAGCTCCACCTCACTCAATAATCCTCCAAATCAACTCTCCACGTCAGATAAGTCGCTATGGTTTGCAATTCACAAAAGTGACAATGACAAGCCGTTTTTTTGTTTTTATAGGTTTTTCGTCTTTAACCGATATCGGTTTCGTTTTGCCCTAAGAAACCGGTATCGGTCTACTAACCGATATCGGTCCAGAGGAATCGACATCGGTTCTCTTCCAAACTAAACCCCACTTTTTGCCCTTATTTATCATTTGCCCCTTTTTCACCAACATCTCCTATATCCACCCTTGCCGAACACCATTTCCTCAACCTACCTATTTGGCCCGACCTAAGGCCTCAACCTACCTATTTGGCCCGACCCAAGGCCTCACCCTACCTATTTGGCCCGACCTAAGGCCTCAACCTACCTATTTGGCCCGACCTAAGGCCTCAACCTACCAATTGGCTCGACCCAAGGCCTCAACCTACCTATTTGGCCCGACCTAAGGCCTCAACCTACCTATTTGGCCCGACCTAAGGCTCAACCTACCAATTGGCCCGACCCAAGGCCTCAACCTACCAATTGGCCCGACCCAAGGCCTCAACCTACCAATTGGCCCGACCCAAGGCCTCGCCCTAACAATTTGACCCGACCCAAGACCTCAACCTACCCACCTAACCTGACCCAGGGCCACCGCCCAACCACTTGGCCCGACCAAGGCCGTATCACTTCCATACCATACCCACAATCAACGTTTTATTTTATACATCCATCATGTACCTTGTGTTCAATCAAGCTCACCTGTTCGTGTTTTAGCATGATTAGGGTCCTTGACTTGATCTGTCGACCAGCTTTGCCCAGACCTAGACCGTGACGTTTATCTCAACCAAACCAACCTTTTGGTACTGCCGAACATGCCTAAACGTTCCGGTACCTTACCTGTTATATACCCTGGAGCTACTTCCTATGCCTTGGATACCAGGATTATATCACCCTTGTTTGGATAAACTATCGACCTTTGCCTATACATTGCTGGTTTGCTAGTCAAATCATGTATCCTAGTCGTACTATTGCATTTCAACATGCGTCTGCTTCCTTGGACCTACCCCACCACCTTACCATCCTCTCTACAACATGTACCCTTTATCAACCCTATCCCTGATTTCCCGTTCACTCAATCGGTGATAGATTTGAGGGGGATTACCTATATCCTTAACATGAGAAACCACTTCATATTATTGTTCGCGCAGCTTTACAGAACAAGCTACACGACAATAAGGGGCTAATGTAGACACCAAATTTGTGTCTTACGACCCCTTGTGACCCACATCTCATTTCACAACCTAACCCCATCACCTAAACCTTGCACAATTATTTATTAATTACCTTGTAATTGATAAATCCTCATCACCTTACCCGCCACCTCACTTTGCCACCTCATCATGACCTAGCCCTAACCCTAAACTAACCTAATTAAGACCCATGACTTGGTCTAGACTCACATCCATAACTAATGCCTCCTTACTCGCACCAAAAGCCAACCTTCTAGCCACTTGACCAAGCCCGCAACTGATCTCTTGGGAGAAAAGCAGGGAAGGTGGGCTATTTTAGTAAAAATAGCCTACTTTTTCCTTACCGATGCCGGTTCCTACTCGACCGCCGTCGGTTACGCAACCGTCATCGGTTCCCTGTAAATGGGCTCCCCAAACCAAAACAACGGATGGGAATTTCATTTTGGAGATCAGTCGAAGGATTTCTGGATCAACACAGAGCATTGCGAGCGAGGAACAAAGTCCAGATCTTCATTTGACAGAGCAGAGACGAGTGGAAATACCAGAAGTGTTTACAACCAAGGAGATCAACTTGCATCTTCGTCAAAATCAGTAAGTCACATCTTGCATGTCCTTCGGTATAACATTTCTTATGCTTCTTGGATCTCAGTACTCCTAAATCCATTTCTGAATCCATTATCCAACGTACCATTGCCTCTAACCGTCATTCTTTTGCTTCTAACCATCCCATTTCCTAATACTATCCAAAAACCAGCCATTACAAACACCACAACCAGCCCAGAAGATCCTATCACCCACCGGTATCGGTTATCAATAACCGGCATCGGTTATAGGTAACCACCATCGGTTCCTTTGATCAAAACCAGGAAAAACAGCCTTTCCCCTACCCAGTTCAACGAAACAATTTAATTGATATTTTACTGTCTTTTGTGTTAATTCATGTTAGCAGGGAAACTGACCACCTTCGAAAGGAAGTTTTATATTTCCTGGGCCCAAGGCAGTTTCCTCATTTATTGTTTAATCAAATCTTGTGGTCTTGTGTTCTTATTTGCAAGTAGTCCTTCCCAGACAAAAAGGAGTTCTCCGCAGTCAACCTGATCTTTCTCTACGGTACGCGCACGTCATCTTGACATTCTACAGGTATTCCTCCTAACCTTAACCTTATCTGTTTCTATAAGGAACGAAGCATTTCCGAGTGAAACAAATGCAGTTACATTTTACCATTTATAAATATTTCCATCAAGTCCTAACTGAATAGGACACCTATACCGTTTTGTCACATGAATAATTTTTGTCCTAACACTAAATTTATTATCCTAGAGACCAAGTTATTTCCTTCCTACTCATCTTGTGATATTTTAGTCCTTGAGAGGACCTAAGACACAAATTTTAATATTCATTTTCAATCTTTTCATATCTTGAAAACTCCAAGAATCCCTTAAAACAACTGTATCAAGCCAAACATTGTCTTTAAGATTTAACTTACACTTTGGAGGGAAAGTGTACAATTTAAATTTGAAAAGGCCAAGACACCAACTAACACACCTAAATGACATATAATGACCCCAAAGACCTATGACCCTACTTGAAAAACAAAAATTTGATGTTTCCATCCCTATATACACATTAGATATGATGTTCCTACATCACATCATATAAGAAGTTTATTTGGTTGGAAGCTTTCAAGAATATTCAAGGGAGATTCATCTCCAAGATAGAAAAATAATCTTCAGGTATCTCATGGGGACATTGAACTATGTGATTTAGTATTAAAAAATATAATGAGTTCTAAATCAAATAAGATGCAGATTTGGAAGGCATCATTGATGATAGGAAGAGCACAACTGGCGCAGATTTATTTATTACAAAGTGGCTTGTGTCTTGATTGTGTAAGAAGCCTTATAAAACTCTCTAGTTATGAATTTGAGCATGTAGATGCAACTATTTTTTATACTCAAGTGATATGGATAAAGAAAAACACTTGAAGACTATAAAATTGAAAGTGAAGGTCATATTCCTCTATAATGTGATACCAAAATTTCTATAACTATTTCAAATAATACAACGTTGCATTCTAAGACAAAACACACTAATAAAGTGTCACTTTTGAGGGAGCAAGTGAATGAGCAAAGAATTAGGCTTGAACATGTGTTAATAAAGGAAGAAGTAGCTAATATAATGACTAAACCTATACCAAAATAAGCTATTGAGAAGTTAAGAAACAAATCAGGGATAATTCTATCCCCTAGTAGTCACTAAAGATCTTAATTATCAGGGGGAACAACTCAAGTGCCATGGTTTCTCTAAGAAGGTTTAAGACGAGTCTAGGTAGGGGGAGATAGTTCAGTAGCTCAAGGCACAAGTCAAGAAGACCACAAAAAGGAATATACAAAGGCTAAAAATGAATAATTTCAAGGAGAATAGGATCAAGTGGAGCATTGCATTTGATTGATGGAGTTCATGTAGCTGGTAGAGTTTTACCTAACAAAAGAACATCATCATTCAAGGCGGAGCTTCTTGAGGTGAGGTCATGCTTTGTCATTGTTTTATTTATTTCTACTCATGGTTCTGGATGTGTGTACCTTTATCATAGACCTCAAAGGGGGAGAGATTTCTTTCAGAAAAAAAATTGAATTTTGTGTAGATGTTTGTGCATTGGTTTGTCATCAATTTTTTGAGTTTGTTGTCATCAATGTAAAGGGGGTAGATTATTGAACCCTATTGCATTGGTTGGTGTTGTCATTGATGTAACATATAATTGATGCTTAAGGATGAGTGAAATTTAATTGGTTGGTTCTTTCCCAATGGTGCTCAATGGTGTTTAGTGGTCTCAAGATGGTTTAGTGAACAGTCAGGATGGTTTCAGGGTACTACAGGCTTAGAAAATGAGGTAATTGTTTGATGGAGGTATGGAAAAATTTGGTGTTCTTATATTAGGTATCCTATAATGAATAAATGATGTTTATAACATGTGCAATAGGTTCTAGAGTGATCATCAGGTCAGGTGTTAGAAGTCAAAGTTGAAAATAGCTCATTCAAGCCTAGTTTTAGAGCTTAATGAGGTGCATGGGAATAAGGAAGGTCATGAAAAGATGTTTAAAGCATGGTATAAGCCTAAAAAATCTTCCTAGAGAATGTGGGAGCATATACATGGCTTACTTTTTGTTGTGGATGAAAAATTCAAGTTTCCACCAAAACTTCCCTTGAGAACTAGGAGTAAAGTCATGATAAAATGAGATTGGTATGAACATTAAAAAATCATTTATGAGAAAAAAATATATGGATCATGAAGAAGGACGTGTTTTTGGTGCTCTGGGTCATATTTTATAAAGTGTTTGAACATGAATTTTGAATTTATTCAAGTTTTACCAAAACCGGTTTCTTGAAAATGGAAAACTAAACACATTGTCTTCTTAGCATCCAAAAAAAATATATAAACCCTCCTTCAAATAAAAAATAGAAGGAATTTTTTGAGATAACTCCAAGTCTAAATGTTTGAAAAATGTTTGAGGACAAAATGTGGAAGAACAAGAAATTTCTCGTTGTTTTTGTAACACTACTTTTCTCTCTCCAAATATTTTTCTTAAATTGACGGGAATAAAATGAATTTTAATGTCTCTAAACTACTTGTGTGATTTGATTCAAGATATCAAGGTTGAATAATAATCCCTCTAGGTCAAATAATTCATTTATTTTCCTTCAAGCATAACTATCTCTTACAAGTCTCACTTAATGTTTTTTCAAGTTGTGTACTTACAATTATGGTGTGTGGAAGTACAATCCTAAAGTTTACATATGGATCTAATGTGAAGGTTGGAAATAAGGTATACACATTATAATATTCCATGTTGAATGATTAAATCTCATAATTTTTTGATTGAAGTAGAGTAAATCCATAGTTCTCTATTTCTCTTAACCTGCCTCATAGGCCCAATCTTGAAGTATGAAGCCTGAGTTGTAAGTATGGTCTCTACCTCATAATGAATGCCTTCAAAATGGTTTAAGATGTTATAATGGTCTCCACCTCATAATACATGCCTTGAACATGTTGGAGTAGTGTATTGATATAATTTTGAAGATGGTGAAGCTTAATGTTGGTCATGGTTTCTCAAGCTTAGACCTTTTGTACAAGGACAAAAATATGGAAGACTAATCATTGAGAAGTTATGTGGTATTGAAATAAGGTTTAGGGATGTTCAATGATTTTTTAAAGCTATGCAAAGCCTCAAGTTATACCTAAAGTAAATCTCATTTTGGTACAAAGAATTGAAATTACATGGTGCACTATCTTTTTCTAGCCGCTGGAAGCGAAGATCATAGTTTCAAGGTAAGTTTGGGCATGGGAAATTTTCCTCAAGGTTAAAAAGTCCTCTAATAGCTGGTATCTTTAGAAAAAAATTAATTCAAGGTCAAGAAAATTTCTTTTTGTTCCCTCTCGTGCTTGGTCTGGTATGAAAACCCTTAGGCTAGGGTTTAAGTGGAAGAATCCCTCATAACTAAAAAAACCAGTAAATTAGCTCAAAAATTTGAATATTTCTATGTTATATCCAGTCATATTAAAGATTTTTTAAGTCTTAGTCCAAATCAAAATAGATTTGTTCAATTCTTCAGGACAATCTTATTGTAAAAGTTCAACGCCTTGTGTAAACAAGGAAGGTAAGAAAGATGTATTCTTTTCACTATCTATGAAATCTTGCAACTTTGTGCAAATATCAACAGGGATAATGGATGGCCCAAATTATTCATGATTGTATTTGGATTTGATTGCAAATCTAAAAATACTTGACAGAGTTGTGTCTCATAACTATAAGATGAAGAAACCAATGTATCAAGAAGTTGTAAAGCCTGGAGATTACGTTATGAGCTGTGAATTGTGGTTTAAGCCCAAAATGAACATATAGGTTCTGAAATAAAAATTAAAGGTCACATCTCAAGTGATGAAGGGTATTAATTGAATACAAATAATCTCATAACATACTATAACTATTGTACATGCAAATGAAACTTGTCTAAAAGTCTTGAATATGCATCAGATGAATGGAATCACAAAATTTGATGGCAATAAAGACTTGATAGTTACTAACATGGAACTATGCAGGCGTGAGAAAGGATATTTAGTTGAAATATGAGATTTAGAGTTATCATAGGGCATTAGTCAAGATAATTGAAGCCAAAAAAACCTCATAAGTCACTCTTCTAACTGAACCTAATCGTCTACTATAATGACTAATTGAGAAAATTTTTTCTTTTGAAAAGGGTCTTCTCCTCTTCTTGCATGCAGGGACAATAAAGTAACTTGTAGAACCTAGGAAATTAAAGACCTAAGCTCATCTCAGTAAGTCCTTGCATTTCTAAAAATCTCATTTTTGTCTGGAGGTTATTATTAAATAAAATATGTGAGGAAAGTGAAAGTGCAAGAAGGAAAAATAAAGTGAGCTAATGTGTATTGAAGAAAAATTGAGTCAAAAGTGATGTATGGAGAAGTATGAGATTATTTAGTATCACTATTTCTTGTCTTAGTAACCTAATAAAGTGAGTGATCAAAATGTTTAGAAAATTAGGAGTTGTAGCTCAGAAAACCTTGAAAGTTGGTGCTTTCCTGCAATTTTTTGCTTGCAACTAGTCAAGTTGGTGCATAATGTTTGAAGTTGATTCTTCATGTTGATTTTTAGCTCAACTAATTTGTAATATATATGAGCATAGTCCATTGGTTCAGTGGGTTTTCTCCCAGCTGGGTTTTCCACTTAAATATTTTTCTCTCTATGTGTGTTCTTCCTGATTACATGTGAAATGTGTTGTTACAATCTCATATTAAGGCCAAATAATCTAATTAGAGATGAATTGTAATATAAAGTTTGAATTGAAACTAATTCAACCCCATCTCAATGTCCAAATTTCTAGCAAATGAATCAATTTTAACTTCATGTTACAGTTCCAAACCTTCTTTTGCACAAAGTGATGGGGAAACTCTATGATTTGAGGCTAAAGATTCCAACCATATTTACTGTTAGAAGGAGACAGATGCAATCTTAAAAAATAACATAGTTTACAAGTGTGAAACACTTTCCTCAACATCTACAACACATTTTTGAGAAGTCCCTTTCTTTAGACAACCCACCACACTATCTGAAATCAACAACTGAAAAAAACTTGTCAAGAAAATTGGGTTGGACTGAGTTACATTATTTCTTGAATCACCACATGACAATATTCATTTTATGACTTATTGTTAATGAAACCTTAAATTACATGATCATTCATGTTAAAAACACTACAAGAAATACCTATATAACCTCCAATGACTTGAATACATAGATTGTAAGGAGAAATTTTGTAAGCAAAAATCAGAACACAATCTTCTTGACAAGACCCTTATAGGATAGTAATAGAGCAATGAGAATTGAGACTGCAATTCACTTAATCAAGGAAATTTTGAGCTCTAACACATAATTTATGACATGTAGTGAGTGTTCATTATAATTTCTTAGCTCAAAAACATGTTAATCCACAAACTGTTTCTTCAAACACCATGCAAGATTTAGTTTGATTGTCCTTTTTATGGTGGAAGAGGAAAATGGAATGAGAAATCACAATATATGCACCGATGAAACTTAAAACACCCCATTAACTATAAAAATAACTTTCACATCATATTATACTAAAAAAAATCATCTTGGAGTCTTCAATTTGGGATTATATGGACAAAACTTTGCAAAACAAAAGGAAATTCCATATAATAGTATCATGCTTGGATACCAAAAATACCACCATATTGACCTAGAATGAGTCTTCTATAACCCTGAGAGGTTTCCATAAATTGCACAAGTGAAATGATCACCAAAAAATTCATTTCTTGCTTATCACTTCAGGTAGGAGGTTTGGAGAGAGAATGAACAGTGATAGAAAAATGAATAGATTTTTTTTGTTCCTTATCCATTTTTCCTCAAAAATTTTGAATTTTTTTAGTATTGGAGTTATATTCAAAAATTTATCTTTTGATTTATTTAAAGAAGGCTTGATAATTTTGTTTGAGTGATAGGAATACATGTCACTATTTTAGCCCTTCTCACTTTAACTATTTTTGCTAAAACTTGAATAACTTTTACAATATTTCTCAAATTTAATGAAACTCAACCCAAATCACTAAAACACCTCCCTCTACATGCTACATAGATTTTTTTTATCATAAATGAGAATGTACATTCCAGACCAATATCATTTTTCCAAGCTTCCATTTCTTGTTCTCAAGGGAAGTTTTAGTGAAAAATCCAAATATGCCTCCAGAAAATAAATTAATCCTTGTAGATGCTCATACATACTCAAGACAATGTTCCTAGGAATATACCATGCTTACCTAGTCTTTTCATGGAAGTATTTGGGCTCTTACACCTCATTAGGCTATATAATTAAGCCTAAATGGGCTAGTTCCAACTGTGACTTGCAACACCTGACCTGGTGATCAGACTATAAGCCCTTGCACATCCTTGAAACATTATTCTTGACCTGCGGGATAGCTAAAAATCACACCAACCATCTCCATACCTCCATTGGGAACTAACCACATTGACCAATCCTATAGTAACATGTAGCATCCTAAAACCACCATGAGACCACTTTGTGACCACCAAACACCGTTGTGAAGGCACCAACCTAATTGACATTTCAATCCTCCTTTTCCATCAATACCATGTGACATCAGTGAAAACACAAAAAATACAACAAGGATCAACATGAACACCAATTTTAATGTGGGAAATCCTAGAAGGGAGAAAACCAGCTGAAACCAAAGAACTAGCTTGGAAAAATTGTCCTATTAGAGTTACAATGATTTCACTATTGAGCATCCATTCAACTTGAGGCTACAACCCCAAAATTTAGTCAAGGTACCACTTAAACTTTTGTAAGTATCTACTTGCTTGGAAGATAAAACTCCCATAACTTCAACCAAGTTTCAAATTGATCTTCTGTAAGCTGCCACTTACAAGGAAGCTTCAATTTATTTATTGCTAAGCCACCAATTATTTTTCTACAAGGTGTTTTGATTATTTTTTTTGATTTTTCTCCTACAAAAAATTGTGATAACCTGTTCATTTCATTTTTCTTATCTTTTCTTCTCATAATTCACCTCTCTTCTAATCATCTAATCAGGTGTAAGGAATATTTATACAAGGATTCTTTCACACACACCCTCTTGTCATGTTTCACACCTTGAATCACACTTTAAATCAATTCTTCATTCAAGTATTCATGCTACTACAACAGTATTCTTCATGAAATTATTCTCTTGAATTTCATCAAGTTTATTCAAAACTTCATCATCAAATGTACATACTCATCCTTTATGCAATTTTTCTCCACTAGTTCATACATGTTAACATTATTGCACTTTTTTCTCATTCATACATTGTGTTTTACATATATACCTAAAAGCACATTTTTCATAAAAAAATAGAGTTATTTATCATAGCTTCATGACAATATCTAATGTCTCTTTAGTTCCCCAACTTTTTAAATTCTTATTTTTTCTTAACAACTCGTGTACATGGAGTGAGAAGGTTTCCCATTACTTAGTTTTAATGACATCAACATTTATGTCAGTTACATACAATGAATTCCTTTTACCCGTTATGAGGAATCTCATGCATAGGAAGCTTAAACATCACATTTATAACTACTTTACAACTATATTTTGTAACTATAAAAAACTAAACTCTCTTACGTTGGAATTTTTTCTTCTAGATAAAGAGACTTGAATCCAAGTGTGTTGTGAATGCATGCACATTTCAAGGATCTCCATTTTTCCTCTATAAACTCTTCATATCCTTCATTCCTCCCCATTTGGTCTTCAGAACTCATTAGAGTAATTGTGTTTTGTGAAGGAGCTTTAAAACTCAGTTAAGAGATTGATCTTATCACACTGATGCATGCACCTTAAACACATTAAAGTAAGGAGATGAAGTGTAAAAAACCTTAAAGTGTAAAGAGGAGCTTAAACATTATTATTCAAGAAAAAATATGTGGATATGAACAAGAAACAACTAGATCTTTAAAATCATAATTATTTCCTTAACAATGTAAGCAATTTTATGCACTCAATCACACATTCATGGCTTCTAAGTAAATTTTATAGAGGGTACTAGTCCTTATTAAATTAATCATTCTAACATAAAGGTTCATCGCAAGATATATGGGCCAAATAACATTGCATTTCAAAGACATACACAACTTGTCTCAAAACACCTAGAGACTAGTATTGATATTCAAGGCTTCAAACACTTCAATTTCACTTTCATGCTCAACCAATGATAAAAAATAATCCATAATGCATGAAAGATCCATAGGCTCAAATGTACAGAGCACACAAATTGGTCAATCTTGACAACATTATTTATTAATTAGAAACATTACAATATATAAAAATGGTCGAATAACCATTTAATCTAAAATAGTTCATTGTTCAAACAACTAACTATTAACAATTAATATACTCCTACAATTTTTCCTCTCAATATTGCTACATGATTTGTATTAACAAATCACTAATATTAATAAACCTAGATAATATAATCATGTTAGGACTAATTCCTAACATTCCATCCCTTAGTTCTAACACGGGGCAAGAAACTTGAATGTTAGATTCAATCGATAATGCATTCGATTACAAACACGTGATTGTGTTTTACATTGCAAAATTGTTTTATTGATAGCTTCCTTTCAAGGATTATTTCATGAATTGCATTTTTTATAAAAGGACTTAACTCACAAACAAATCTATAATTAAATTATAAAAACACATTTTATTGGACTCGACGCAAAATGTTAAGGATGACTCAAGATTATAAATGACACAAAGTGTAAAGACAAAATATTTGCAACATAAAAAAATGACTTCAAAAAAATACTACACAAGATTTATGACTCACTATAAAAGCTAATGACTATACACCACACATAATTAAAAAATTAAATAAATATAATTAAAAATAATAAACTTATGAAATTTAGACCACAAATTATAAAAACTACAACTTTAATAAATAAACCGAACGATATATAAAAAATACACAAAAACCATAACTTAAATAAATAAAATACTAAAAATAACTATAGCAGAAACTTAAAAAAATAAATTTACAACCTAAAATGAAAAACATTAACATAAATATAAACTCGTTTATAAAATTCAAAACTTAATACCAATAAAATATTAAAATAAAATACCATGAAACTTTTAAAACAAAAAAACTAAAACACAACTTTCAATATAAAATGAAACCTAACAAAACTTAAGGAACTCTATCATTATGTTCCACTGTAGAAATTGAAGAAGTTGCACCGATGGAGGACCAGGGTTTCCAAATGGTATCTAAACACTAAGAATCAACTTATATTGGATGCCTTTTAGATCAGTGGATGAAAAGTCAATTGGAGAGTAGGCGGAGAATGCAAACGTCGTGTCTCAAACAGTCAATTATAAGTGAAATCACTAAGCCTCTTCATATTTTTGTGTTGTATAAGATCCTAACAAGGTTGGGAGAAATGCTGATCCAAATAAATTTCAATTTAAGAGGGAATATATACTCATAATACATAGGATTTGCAGGTTCATCAGATGAAGATAGCAGGGACGTCACACCCTAAAAACAACACTTAAATGCATCTTTTCCACTACCAACAACTCCTTCAATGTGTAGAATTTCAACAAACAATTTCTAGGTTTTCTTCCATTTATATTCTCATTTCAAGAACATTTTGAAATTTTTATTTTCATTTAGATTTGAGAGAGAAATATTGATTTTATTGAACCTGCAAAATAAAAAAACACCCTCACAATTTTTTATTTTTATTTATTTTTTGGTATGCAAACAGTGGACATAATGAAGTGAAAACTATGGATAGAGATGAACAAAGTGGAAAGGAGAGAGGAATAATGTAGGTGAGTGGTGAATGATTTTTTTTTCATGTGGTCTGCAATGAAAAGTTATTGTCAATGTGCAAGCAAGGGTGAATGGATAGGGAAGATTTTTTGCACGTGGTTTGCACTGCAACAACACTCAATAATTCATTTTGATGCAAAACACAAACAAATATAAAGTATATATAGGTTCATGAAAACATGCTCTGATACCACTGATAGGAATTAATTCATAATGCATGAAAGAGCAGAAGGATCAAATGTGCAAAGCACACAAATTGGTCAGTCTCAAAAATATGATTTATTATTCAGAAACATTACAATATATAAAAATGGTCGAATAACCATTTAATCTAAAATAGTTCATTGTTCAAACAACTAACTATTAACAATTAATATACTCCTACAATTTTTCCTCTCAATATTGCTACATGATTTGTATTAACAAATCACTAATATTAATAAACCTAGATAATATAATCATGTTAGGACTAATTCCTAACAACCAATGCATGAAACACTTGTAAAAGGAATTCTAATTCACGGGGCAAGACCATCTCTTGCAATGAATTAGATTCAAAATCGATAATGCATTCGACCTTACAAACACGTGACCATTGTGTGCCTTCATACAATTCTCAAACTTGTTTTATTGATAGCTTCCATGTATCATAGGATTATTTCCAAACGAATAAACTATTTGGATTCATGAACATAGGACTTAACATCACAAACAAATCCTTCCCCATAATGTTTAACATTATAAACTTTGCAACACATTTTATGTGGACTCGAATTTCTTATAAAAAATTTGTTTTCTTGTGGGGTCCACCATGATTCCTAAGCTAAAACCACCATGGAAATATGTTATAATAAATTATCTACATGATAAAATTAATAAAAATAAAAAAAATTCATTTGGACACCAAACTAGATAATTTTCTCCATGACTCACTATAAAAGCTAATGACTTATGAGGGTTTCACATAATTCTAAAAAATTAAATAGAATATAATTAAAAATAATAAACTTATGAAATTTAGACTCACAAAGTTATAAAGCATACTTTTATCAACTTTAATAAATTGAAACCAAACGATATATAAAAAATACACAAAAACCATAACTTAAATAAATAAAATACTAAAAATAACTATAGCAGAAACTTAAAAAAATAAATTTACAACCTAAAATGAAAAACATTAACATAAATATAAAATCGTTTATAAAACTTCAAAACTTAATACCAATAAAATGATATAAAATGGAAATTTATCATGGTTCAACTTTTAAAACAAAAAAACTAAAACACAACTTTCAATATAAAATGAAACCTAACAAAACTTCATAGGAACTCTATCATAACGTATGCCTCCACTGTAGAAATTGACCTGAAGTTGCACCGATGGAGGACTAATTAGGGTGTTCCAAATGGTATCTAAACACTAAGAATTTCAACTTATATTGGATTTCCTTTTAGATCATTCTAAGGATGAAAATTCAATTGGAGAGTAGGCGGAGAATGCACCAACGTCTGAAATGTTATCACCATGTAGTCAATTATACAGTGAAATCACTAATGCCTCTTCATACCTTTACCATGATGTTGTATAAGATGCCTAACAAGGTTGGGAGAAATGCTGATCCAAATAAATTTCTAATTTAAGAGGGAATTATATAGTCTCATAAATACATAGGATTTATGCAGGTTCATCATGATGAAGATAGCAGGGACGTCACATACCTAAAAACAACACTATGAAATGCATCTTTGATCTCACATCACCAACAACCTCTGCTAGTCAATGTGTAGAATCCTCAACAAACAAGTTTAACTAGGTTTTCTCAAACCATTTATATTCTGCATTTCAAGAACTCCATTCTCCTTGAAATCTCCTACATCCTCATTTTCATTTAGATTTGAGATCAATGAAATATTGATTTTATTGAACCTGCAAAATAAAAAAACACCCTCACAATTTTTGTATTTTTATTTATTTATTGGTATGCAAATCAGTGGACATAATGAAGTGAATCAACTTATTTAAGATAGAGATGAACAACAGTGGAAAGGAGAGAGGAACATCATGTAGGTGAGTGGTGAATGATTTTCTTTTTCATGTGGTCTGCAATGAATTGAGATTATTATTGTCCACCTTGTGCAAGCATCCAGGGTGAATGGACAGGGAAGATCTGATATTGCACGTGGTTTGCACTGCAATCAACACTCAATATTCCTATCATTTTGATGCAAAACACAAGATTCAAATATAAAGTATAGATAGGTTCATGAAAACATGCTCTGATACCACTGATAGTTCCCTAAGTTAATCTCATAAGTGCATTTTAAGAGCATAGAAGGATCAAATGTGCATGAAGCACACAAATTTCTCCCCATGGGTTTAATACTCAAAAATATGATTTATTATTCAGAAACATTACAATATATAAAAATGGTTGAATAACCATTTAGTCTAAAATATTTAGTTGTTCAAACAACTAACTATTAACAACTAATATACTCCTAAAATTTCTCCTCTCAATATTACTACATTATTTGTATTAACAAATCACTATTAATAATAAACCTAAATAATATAATCATGTTAGGAATAATTCCTAACAACCAATGCATGAAACACTTGTAAAAGGAATTTTTATTCACATCCAAACCATCTCTTGCAAGAATTATCAAAATAAGAATACATTTACCTTTCAAACACAAAGACCATTTTTTGCCTTCATAGAATTCTCAAGCGGTACGATTGAAAACATACATGTATCATAAAATTTCTCCAAACGAATAAACTAAATGGATTCATGAACATAAAGTAAACATCCCCAACATCCTTCCCCAAAATGTTTAACATGATTTACTTTGCAAACTTTTATGTACACCGAATTTCTTATAAAAAATTTGTTTTCTTGTGGGGTCCACCATGATTCCTAAGCTAAAACCACCATGGAAATATGTTATAATAAATTATCTACATGATAAAATTAATAAAAATAAAAAAAATTCATTTGGACACCAAACTAGATAATTTTCTCCATGTCACTTTAAACTATGGTTTATGAGGGTTTCAGATAGTTCTAAAAAATGAATAGAATTTTCTTATCTCTTATCATTTTGGCCTCAAAAGTTTTGAAGCATATTTTTATCACTAATAAATTGAAAAAATTATATTATTATCTTCTTCTCTTTAGAATTATTCAAAAATTTATATCCCATGTTCCCATGTCAAATGAAATGAAAATTTAGTCTCAAGATAACTTTAATCTCTTCTTAATACATGCACTGGGCAGAGATTTAGTCTTTTCCTCTATTTTATTAAATAACTTAACATGCTCTAGGAAGAACTTATATTTTATAGTTTGTATCGATTTTCTATGATTAGGTACTATGATTCATAATCTTATAGTAATGAAACTTCATCAACTATTTTGAGTCAAGAAGATCAAGAGCTAAGATTTCTCTCAATGTTCCCAAAATTGATTCCTTATTGCTTACGGGCATTAACCTTGGTGAACTTATGGTTAGAAGCATCTACATACAACCAAGCTTGACCAAGTGTATTCTCAAACACCCTTTTATATCTTCATAAAACATGTTAAATTTTAGAAATCAATCCTTTACATTTATTTCTCAGCTAACATTCATTCTCTCTAACTGCACTAGGTCTTACCATCCCTCCTTTCACAGTTTTCTGAGCATATCTGTTGGTATAAGGGTTTCCTCAACTACTTAGATAAAAATTACAATACCCATTTGGATCCTCCTTTTATATGAAAATAATCATATTATTTTTCTTAATAAAATCTCCATCAACTTCACTGTCTTGGATTTTCATCTAGCTTCTATGAACACCTATAAGAATGTGCAAGAAATTGTCAATATTTTCAATTGATATAAGAATTTTCTTTGAAAATTACTCTTAATTCTTGTTAAGGGAACTATGTAAATGGTTATTTAATAGATTTAGAATGAATCCTAGGCCTTTCAATGTGCTTTATCTCACCAAACCCTAGGAGTGTTTTACGTAAAACCCGAGAGGAGTCTAATCTTCACAAGAGCATTCATATTGTCTTTCAACATCCATGATAACCTTCTTTACCACTGTACCATAATGTGGAAGACCTTAGATCTAATAATAGGAACCATATTTTTATAAAAACCTGAGATGTACCTTAAAGCTATGTCACATAACTTATGATCTCAATATGACACTTTTTAGGGTATGAGGTATTTGTATAATTTTTTGACTCTCCATGTAATGAGCATGGTTTGACACTTTTTTATTCCTCTTTTTAACTTGAACTAACTCTTCAAAGTAGTATTTCCAAGTGTCTTTATATCCAAGAAGAGGAAATTCTAAAATCCTTTATGGATTTTGGTTTAGACCATTTAACATATTTTTACTTATGATGTTCTTTGATGTAAGCTTCACACTTTGAAGCATATAGGTATGCCCTAAGTGTCCTAGAAAACCTCACACCCTCACCTGCAATCTTGTTTGACCTTTCTTGTTGAACTTATTCTTGAATAGAACTATAACACCTCATTGTGATTCCTTATAACACCTTGATAGACTATGAAGACTTACTTGGGAAAAATCAGACCATTTGCATCTTGTTCTTCACTGAAGGTTCTTATACTTTATCAATAAAAATTGATACTTGATTCATGGGCCTCTCTTCCTTGGAATATACTACATATTGTGTACGTTTACAAGACCAAAACCAATAATTGACTTAAAACCAACTTTTTACTGACCGGTTAACAAACCTTGACTAATATTAGATTATTCTTTCATGAATCAATGTTTCATAACTATATGAAGGACTTGGATGCACATGGTTTTTGAATCCTTTTCTATTTATTTTTCTTACTTATACATTCCATCAACTAAGGACATTTACTCAATAATTAATCAAACATATTACTGACTGTTTTCACTGAACATGACACAACTCATGAACTGATTGGAATCAAATTGTACATGAGCTCAGTATACTTGAATTTTTTTCAACCATCTTCCATTCTTTTGAATACCTCTATACATAATGCAAAGGTTGACCCTTTGAAATTCATGATAACCATACATACTTCTCTTAGCACACACACTAATCTGAGATAAAAAAATAATTGTTTCAGATCATACTAGACTATGCAATGTTCATTTAAATAATGAAACTTTATTAAAGCCTGTGAGGACCATCAAACTATGCACTATGATACACTTTTAACATATTGACAATGTAAAAAGAATTTGTGAAAAGTATACCTCTTGATTCTTCCTATCATTGAATCATCTTGAAACCTTAGATCAACACCTATTACTGAAATTTTACTATCAAGAACACACCACCATGCTTCTTTCAAAGATTATATTCCTTATCTAATCCTAGAGAAGGAAAACCATGCTAGTTAGACCACTTTAGAACAATAGGTAGTCATCAAAGCAACACAATTTCTCTATCCTTTCTCTTTTTGGCTTTGAACCTTTCTCATTCTTCTTGAGTGTCCTTCTAGATGTGCTAGAATTATCTCCTAATTGAATACTTTTCAAACATATATGATGGATTTCATTCCCTTGTCTTCTCTTGACTGTGAATAGAGGTTCTTCATGACTAGAACTTGGCTTTCTCTCAACTTTCTCAATTTGATCACCACCTTCTAATGTATTTATTGAGCTAGTCTCTACCATGCCTTTATATGACTCATTATTAGGAATCATTTTCAATTTGTATACCTTCTTAATCTGTCCTTTGACTACTTGAGTTTTGATGCTATGCCTAGGAGGTTAATTTAGATAACAATGCTTTGCAAAGTGTCCAGGTTCTTAACAATTGAAACAAAAAACTTGATTCTTTCTTGTATATGGGTTTTGACTGAGATTCCAACCATACTTATCACTATCACGACCATAAAAATTCCTAGAAACATATCCAATCCTATTACAATTATAGAAAACTATCTTATTCATACATATTGAGCCTTTTATTCTCCAAAGTTGATTGTCTGGTTCATAAAGGAAATATTGAGATATGTGGCCTTTCTCTTTACAATTGAAGTATAATCTATTATTTATTTTCTAATCTATACTATCCCTCAATGGATGGTAATTTATGACATGCTTCCTCCAATTCTTAGCTCTATGTCCAAAAAAGTGACAAGAAAAGAAATAACCATTAAAAGTTATTTCATACCTAAATGCATTTGGTTACCTAACTGATTTAGGCCTCCTTGAATTTTTCTTCTTGGTCATACACATGTTTTTCTATCTACTTGGACCATATGTTTTATCCTCAAAATTCATCATGGTCTCACTTAAGAAGCCTAGTCCTATCTTATCTCCTACTACTCTTTGAATATCCATAATTCCATCTAGAGCTTTAGAGATCTTCTCCAACTTTCCATACATCTACAACCTTTAGTTTACTTCTTATAGTTCAGCTCTAAAGGATATCGGTTCTTCTTTATGTCTCATAAAACTGTCTTCTTTGAAATTAAGAGTTTTTGTTAGTTTTTCAACTTGAGACTTCATGTCGGTAATTAGTTTGAGGTACTATTCTTCTTTGAATTTGAGGAAGGTTAAGATAAAATTCAATTGGGATTCAAGTTCTTTGATTCCATCCACATTTTCTTCATCTGTCTACTTCTACCTTTCATAAAAAAACTTGATTTTATCTTCATATTATTTCACCATTATCTTCAATTTGTGGTTCTTTTTCCTTTTGTGTTTCAATTCCTCCAAGGAACTTATCAATTCTACCTCAATATTCACTTCAACCTCATCTTCATCTTCACTAAGATACCCTTCTCTTGAGATGCTTCCTAAAAATATTTCTAAAACCATGTTTGTAATTAAAGAGTACCACCTCCAACATGTTATAATTGATTCAAGAGAACCAAGATCTGATACAAATTGTTAGAAATTATAGGGACTGAGAGGGGGGGGGGTTGAATCAGTGCAACTTAAAGCTTTGATAAATTTTCAAAAGCTTAGTAGGCTATTCAAAATAGATCATTAATAAGCATGAGAGACTAATCACATTCAAACATGAGCATGAAAAAATAAAAAAATCATGAACACCAATGTGGAAAACCTTTAAGGGAGAAAAATCCACTAAAACCAAAGATCTAACATGAAAAAATTGTAGTATTAGAGTTAGAATGATTTCACTATTGAGCATCCACTCAACTTGAGGCTATAACCCCAAAATTTGGTCAAGCTGAAATTTAAAATTATGTAAGCATCTAATTTATTGGAAGTTATAAATCCCAAAACTTCAACAAAGATTCAACTTGATCTTGTGTAAGTTGTCACTTACAAGGAATCTTCAATTACCTAATTGCTAAGCCACCATTTAGTATTCTGCAAGGTGTTTTGATCACTTTTCTTGAGTTGTTTCTTACAAAAAATTGTGATAACTTGTTCAAATCATTCTTCTTTTATTTTATTCTCATAATTCACCTCTCTTCTAATCACCTAATCAGCTGCAAGGAATAGTCATGAAAAAATTCTTTCATATTCACCCTTTTTTCATGTTTGACACCTTGAATCACACTTTCAATCACTTATTCATTTAGGTATTCATGTTTTTGTAACAATATTATTATGAAATTATTCTCCCAAATGTCATCAGGTTTCTTAAAAACTTCATCATAAAATTTTCTCCACTAGTTCTCAAATGTCAACATTATTGCACTTGTTTTCTCATTAATACATGTTGCTTTACATATATACCCAAAAGATTTTTTTTCAAGAAAAGTAGAGTTATTTATCATACTTGAATGACACTATCTAATGTCTCTTTAGTTATCTAAATTTTAAACTTCTTATTTTTTCTTAAAAAATCGTGCACATGGAGTAAGAGGGCTTCCCATAACCCAGTTTCAATGACATCAACATCTATGTCAGTTACATAGAATGAATTCCTTTGAATTTTTATGAGGAATATTGTGCATAGGAAGCTCAAACATCACATTTATAACTCCTATTACACCTATGATATTTATAGCCACACATGCAAACTTTTGATCTACCTCTACAACTCTATTTTGTAACTGTCAATAATTAAATTGTCTTATTCTACTACGTTGGAATTTTTTCTTCTAGCCAAATAGACTTGAAGCTAAGTATGTTTTACATGCATGCACATTGAAAGGATCTCAATTTTTCCTATATCAACTCTTCATATCCTTCATTCCTCAACATTTATTCTTTAGACTTTGTTAGAGTACTTTTTCTAGGTGTAGGAGCTTTAAAACTCAATCATGGAGGACTGAAAAGTTGCAGTGAAGAGATTGATCTTATCAAACTGATGCATGCAACTTCAACACATTAAAGAAAGGATATGAAGTGTAGAAAACATTAAAGTGCAAAGGGGAGATTCAACACTCTTATTCAAGCAAGAATATGAAGATATGAAGAAGCAACAAACAAACAACTCATAATTTTTAACTTCAAAAAGTAAGTAATTTCATGCACCCAATCACACATTCATGGATTCTAAAGAATTTTTCTAGAGGGTAGTAATCCTTATTCAACTCATCATGATAACAGTAAGGTTCATCTCGATCTATATGGTGCAAATAGCCTTGCATTTCAGAGATATACACATCTGGTTTTAAAACACCCAAAGAGTAGTCTTGATATTCATGGCTTCAAACACTTAAATTGAAATTTCATGCTCAACCAATGAATGAATTTGTTTTAAAAGGAATTTTAATTAAAATAAAAACCCACGAATTGCAAGAATTATTAGGAGAAGAACCCATTTACCTTTCATACACACAAACTTATTTTTGCATTCATAACATTCTCAAGCGCTAGGATTGAAAATGCACTTGTATCATCATATTTCTCAAAATGAATAACCTATATGACTTCATGAACATAAATTAAACATGCCCAAAATCCTTCACCAATTTTTTAGCATAAGTTTCTTTAAAAACGTTTTCTCTACACTGAATTTATCACAGAATAGTTATTTTATTGTGGGGTCCACCATGAATCATAAGATCAAACCACAATGGAAATATGATTTGATGAATTATCTACATGATAAAATTTATAAACAGGAAAAAAAATCATTTGGACACTTAACTTGATAATTTTCTCCATGTCACTTTCAATTGGGGTTTAGGAGGGTTTCTGACAGTTCCACAAAAATGAATAGAACGTTCTTATTTCTTATCCTTTTGGCCTCAAATTTTTTGCTACATATTTTTATCTCTATTCTCTTAAAAAATGTCTCTTATTATTTATCTAAAGGAGGCTCCACAATTTATATTGAATGATAAGAAGTCAGGGTTCTCTTTTAACATACCTTACTTGACTTGGTTTTGGTAAACATGCAATTTATTGCAAAAAAACACATCCTCGGGTATTAAACTTTGAGCTAGACCTTCATGAATACCCCCCTTGATCTCAAATGGTCACTTTGTCTTGGTTCACCCTGAAACTTCCAATCCAATCTCATTTGTGCATGCTAAACCTATTTGTCTTGAAGGGATGTCATACCAATGACCCTAACCATGCATCAAATAGTTTATTTTTGAATTATACCTTCATATTATGAATCTTGAAAATGTACCTACACATTTCCCATACTTGAATTCTCTTGATAAATCTTGTTTTTCTTCATACCCTCATGCTATGTGCTTAAATTAGGCCAATTTGAGCTAGTTTCCATTGCAACTCACCACTTATGAACTTTTCATCACCATGTGGCCACTTGAACATTTCCTATCACGTTGTTTATACATTTACCATGATTTTCTAGATTCTTCATTCCTTCACTCCACCTTTCCAAGTCACTTTGCTAACTAGGCCTAGGGATTAGGCATCTTGAAGTCATCTAATCTTACAAATTCAACTCATGTGCCCCTGTATTCAACATTATGACCAATTTTCCACATCAAATACCTAATAAATTTTTTATTACATCATCAAGGCATGAAATCACATCACCAATTAGCCTTTGCTAATCACTAGATCCTCAAGAAGTCAGTACTTACTCAAGTGTTCTCATGACCTTGGTCCTGTCCTACCTTGTCGAACTCAATCCATGCTCCCTCTATCTCTCACATATCCTTATTTTCTATTAACATTCCTTTGACATCAATGAAAACTCAACATCCACATGCCAATAGGAAAAGAGAGGGAAAAAAAAATCCACCTTTAACCACAAACAACATGCATTGAATGCCAAAAAATAGGTATGTCTACCCTGCGAAGGCCATTTCTCCATGATAATTTTATTGTAGGAGAAGGAATGGGTACCATACCTCATCAAATTGGGTGGTTGAGCTACCTATAAATATTCTTCTAATGTTGGGACTGTATTTCCTCTTTTTTACCCAACTAACCTCATAAACTTTAAGATTTCTAGTTTCCATGGTGTAGTACATGCTGATAACTTTCTAAAATTTTAATTTTGTGAAATTTGGAGTTAGAGGGAGAAATTTATGGCCATTTAAATTTTAGGGTTCCATACTTCAATAAATGCAGGTGTTTGAACTTTTAGATGAAGCCTTTATTGGGTACGCGACCTTGCAAAACACCCTTGGAAACCCAACACAAAGGACCATTAAGTTTCAGAAGTGGAAGACATGTAACAAATAACAC
Organism: Taxus chinensis; assembly: GCA_019776745.2. NCBI lineage: Eukaryota > Viridiplantae > Streptophyta > Pinopsida > Cupressales > Taxaceae > Taxus > Taxus chinensis. The sequence goes on along the minus strand of CM034146.1, from coordinate 191,817,695 downwards.
GTGTTCAATTTTCCATGTTTTGATGCAAGAGAAACTTGAAATGATGGAGAATGTCAAAATTTTGACCTTAATTTGTAACTTCGAACCTATGACTTACAAAGGGAAAAACTCGGGACCTGCAAAGCAACCTCTGACTCTTGAAATGGTTTTTTAGTGGAAGTTGACCCTAATTTTGTAGCTTGGTTGGGTTTCAGGAATGGGGATCAAAGTGAAATTTACATGTAAATTGAAATTAAAAACCTAAAGCCTGAAATGCAGTGATTTCTTTAATTTGCAAGAATCAGGGTGCAAGAATCAGGGTCTGATTTATAATTTACGTATAAATTGAAAAACAAAACTTGAAACTTGAGATATAATTGGAAGGTCAGGTTTCAAGGACAAGATTTTAAGTTGTAATTTATATGTAATTTGTAATTGAAAACCCAAAACCTAAAATACACTAAGTCCTTTGTATTTCAAGTTTCGGAGTTTGAGGAACAAGTTGCATGCAAATTACAATTTTTTCCTAGACCTGAAATATGAAATATTTCGACACTTAGGCATTTTCCAAATTTCTCAAAAATTATTTCACAATGGATAAGGAGTGCCTTGGAACATCGAAATATCTTCTATTTCATCAATTTTCCCTTTCCAAGTCCAAAATATTAATGTAATTTATCAAAATAACCTGGGGGTTATTTAGATAACACCCGTTTAACCTTACAAGGATGTTATGACACCTATATGGGTGATAGTTTGGTCACAACTTGAGTTTATCTTGTAAATAATGGAAAACCTAGATGGATTCACTTTTTCCTACATTCCTAAACAACACTAAATGGTGAAAGAAGATAGTAGAAAAAACAAGAAAATTGTAAGCTAAGGATTAGGAGTAGGAGTTTGAATACATTGTGGGAATAATAAAAAAAAGGTGTCCAACCAAAATAAGCTAAAATAAACGAAACAAATATTGTCATAACTTGGGAAATAATAAGAGGGTGAACTATTATAAATGAATGAACGAGACATATAAAAAAGTATAAGGAGTGAAGAGTTATGTTCATATGAGATAAACATATATGGACTAAAAATAAATATTTATTGGATGAAATTGAGCATGAAGAAATTAAATAGTTTAAACAATAATTATGTGAACAACTAAAATAATAAGAAAACTTAACAAACATGGATGTAGTCTAAAGTGAGTATCAAACGTTGTGTAATACAATAGGATACGTTTAACAAAGGAGATAATAAATTAATGTGGTATCAAAACGGTATAAGGAAAAAAAGAGTGGAAAAGTCAATAATCAAGAAATAATCCTTAATTGGAGTCATATGATCTAATTGGGTTTTCAATAATGTACTTTAATGTAACGGGTTTGAAAAAATAATGAATATGAGTGAGAAATTGAATATAACTCCTAACTAGGTACTTAAATGACCCTTCATAGTCACCAGGAAAGAGGAGTAAAGATAAAGGTCTTAAAAATATTAAAGGTTTAAGAAGAAAATTGTAATTTCCTCATGAAAAAGTTTGCAAGTGTTAATAATTCAAAACTTAAACAAATGAGTAACTAATGGAGCATTAAATTAAACCCATGCTTAGATCAAGAGGAGGAAGTGAAATGTGGTGTATGATTTGAAACCACTAAATAGTGGTAAACAAGGGGAAACGAGTAAATGGTATTAGAATAAAAATTATAACAAGAGTAATATTGATGGTTTGTTACACTAATTAAGCTACAGTGAAGCAATCTAGATATACTCAAGAAATTTAAATTTAAAATAGTAGATGATCAGGCTAGATGATTTAGAAATATGCATACATATAAGGAGCTTAAAATAGTTTGATAATTGAAACATAGTAAACCAAATGAAAAGTAAATTCCTAAGGCTATATATAAGAGAATGGAAAGTTGGAGTAAAACGAGTACAAACAATCAAGACTAATAGAATAAGTACCTTATAAGTATAAAAAATGGAGACCACTAATGAAGATAAAAACCCGACAAAGTCAAGTAAACCTATCAACAAATAAAATTAAAATCAGACTGAAGAAGGAACTACCAATCTTCACAAATATTAGGAAATGGAACCTTCTCTACCCTTCGCATGTGATAATGTTGTGGTGGCCTTGTTAATAGGAAATATAGGTGTGTTATCTGATTAATTTTAACTTGATCCTTTCTACCATGACATCCCTATTAGTAATAAAGTCAAATTATAGGAATTGGTTGTGTATTAGGATCATTTTCTGGTGATAAAGGGCATTGTGCTAACTATAGAATATGAATTTATTCATAGTGTCTTAGCAACCTAACTCCATTATGTGTTTAGGTAGGGTATGAGTAACATTTTAGTATAGGTCACAGTTTGAATAGGTTTTTATAACATTCCCCCGTTGGTTGCAAGATGAAACTGACCTTGTTTTGGATGAATATCTTCATAGGAGTAATATGGCGAGCTACAAAATCAGATATAATTGGACCATCATATTTTGATTTGTTTTGTTTGTATATGGATTTTTGAACCCTCCTTGTCACTTCCAGGAGGAATTCATGTTTAAGGGGATGAGAATACAATGCTCATTTCCTTACAACACTGTTTGGGCTATAATTAATCCAAATATATGGATCTAGTGGTGTTTTAGTAATCATGGTTGTTCTGAAACAAGGTGCCTAACTACTTGTAACCATGAAATTTTTCTTGGAAATGATAATATTCATGGTATTAATACTATATATGAATTTATAGGTTTCATTTTGGTTAAAGAGTGGTGCGTGAAATGAGTTTGTATAATCTTGATGTCCCTTGATCGCTTGAGAATACAATAATGAACGTTGTAATTAAAACTACGATCCAAATGAGGGGCCAGCTTAGAAGGATAAAAGTGAAATTAGAAACTACAATATTTAGATGTTACGTGAGTTAATAGACTATGGAGATGAAATTTATAGGATTTTAAGTATGAATTAGATTGGTCGTTATTATAATATGGAAATATGGTAATCCTAGAGATAATTAATTTTAGAGCAGTGACTTGTGAAAAATTATTGGAAAATTTTAACTGTTAGAATTTAGTGTGTGTGTGTGTGTGTGTGTATACATGCTCAATTGATTTTGAAGGATGAATGGAAAATAAAAAGTATGTGTGTAATTAATGCAAAGTGACTTAGTCTATATGAGAATTTTTTATTTATCTATCAGAATAAATATCTATGGAAATTTTGGTGAACTAAATTGATGTTCAAGATTTTGATTTTATAAAATATATATGTGTAATGAGTCATTTGTGAAATGTTGATTAATTGACATGGTTATGTATATTTATGATTAAATTTCATACCATTTTGATCAGGTATGATTGTGTTTTGAGCACGTGCAGATGGAGAACATATACCCAAATATTATGCATAAAGAAACAAAAACTAAATACACCGAAAGAGGATGAATGGGGATGAACTCCCACAAAGCTCCTTAGCCAACACAAGTCACCCAAGCTTGAATTTAGAGGGTTGAGACAATGTATACAGTGACATGTGCTTAATTTTTATTATTCTTCACCTTTTCTTGTTGTTTAACACCTTTATGTGACCCTTAGAAAATTTATTTGTTCTAATAAATCTCTTTTGAAGCAAATATTTAACATTTGATTAACGGGGAAAATTATTTACTAGTTTGGGTTGATTTTTTTCCTTGATTGGGGTGGGTGAAAATTTCCATTTTGCGTAATCTCGAATTTCACCTTTAAGGCCACTTTTGAGTGGAGTGTGGGACAAGTAAACCTTATCCAACACTCTGAAAACTATCCCATACACCTACCCATGGGGTAGGTGTCTTTTTGTAAGAGTTTTAAGCCATTTTTGGGCTCATAAAAACCCCATATTGAAGCTTGGGAAACATTTTACCTACCATGTAATTTTGGATGCAACTTGTTTATGGAATGACTTGTGATGTGAGTCTTATTTATTTTTGAGTTGTTCAAATTTTGACCTTTTTACTCCTCCATGTCTTTTCTTCTAAGTATTTCTATGTGAAGTGATGAATTTTGGATTTTGATATTGATTTGGACCATTTAGGAATGGGTTTGAAGTAATTAAATTTGGGGGTTTGGCTTTGTCTTGTGAACTTAGGAATATGAAACTTGGCACCATTCTAAGAGGGTTACTCCCTGAGTGTTTTTCTATTTATAGGAGTTATTTTTGCTCATTTGGCATGAAGCCTTGTTCTTGGGATTATGTTGGTTGATTGATTTTGAGTGATTGAAGCTTGGTATTAAAAAGAGGACAAGATAAGCAAGAGATGGGTACTTTTCATTGTTAATTATTGTTAATTCTTGAGTGTTTCCTTGGTTAAGTAGCAGGGTTTCTAGGTGTGTTTGGTGCATGGTTCAAGTTAGCATGGTCATGGTGTTGGATCCAACTTTTGAATAAATTTTGTTATGGTGTCTTACATGGACAATAATATATGTGAAGAGTTTCACTAGGTCTCCATGATGATAAAGAGGTCTAGTTGAGTAATTCATGTGGCGAAACAAGCTACTTTAAGTATTGTTCATGACTTATTACAAGAAGGATGAGATGGTAGCATGGAGTATGATGCAAAGAAAGTAAGGTAAATTATGAGAATTGTGTTTTGAGGTTGAATATGATGTTTGACATGTGTCCAAGTCTAGTTTACAAGTGTATATTTCATATACAATATATTTTGAAGGAAGAATAATGAAGACAAGGCAAGTAGGCATGGGAAAGTCATGGTATATGGAGAGTTTAAGGTGTATAGAGGAATGAATGAGCATTTGGATAGCTAAAGGAGGTGTTTTGGTATTGTGTGTCAAGTTTCAGTTTCAAGTGATGAATATTTTGTAGTATATTGAGTTTTATCAAAAAGTGGGTCTCCAAAGGTTTGTTTAAGAGATAAATTTTGACTTTCAGATGCTCGTTGGGGAGTGTATACTTTGAATGGGGACCCAATATCCTTAGGGTAGTGTTAGTGAAAAATCATAGTACCCCCGAGTGTCTACAACTGGATGGGTTGAGACTCTCAGTGTGATTGCATAACATGGAGCATCTCTCAAAGTGTGGGACTTTGAAATCGAGAGAGCTCTCTTGATGAAGGTCGGTTCCTATTCCTCTGTTCAGGTGCACACATAAGATTTGCAGAGGATCTATCCTAAAATCTATTCTAACTTTCCAAGGAGACATGGTTAAGAAGATGCAAGAAATTAAACCTAAACTAACAGAGGTGATGCACCAAAGGAATGATGAACATCGGCTTTGCTATCAAACACAGACTATTAAAATGTAATACAACTACTATGCATAGATAACCAATATTGTAATGAAAGATCAGATAAGAAAAATGAACATAAGAGAGGGTTAAAATCATCCATAGATGTGTATTATTGATTCACAAATTGATACAGAGCATTACAATGGAAAAAAGGTGAAAAAACTTGCATTATAATCTTAATAGAAGGTTTGAACTCCATGAATTTATCTGCAGACTAGAGAAGAAGCTAGGGCACAAAATCAAAATGTCTAACCCTTTACAATGAGCCAAGATCTTACCTTTATAGATGCAGTGAAGAGAGGAGAAGAAAAGAGGCGGGAATCCTAATTTGGGGCTCATCTACTAGCCATCAATGCCCCTGAAAATTTTCCCACAATATGTCAAGTCTACCTCTCTATATTTGTTTGGCATGTCAAAGAAGGAAAAACAACGGATCTAATCAAATCTGATCTGGTTGTTGAAGCAATTCGATCTTATATTAATGGCATGAAAGAAGTTTTCCCATTTTTCATCCACCTAACCTCATCAAAATTAAAGCTTTAGGTTCCCATTGCATAGACGAGGTCGAGACCTTTCCAGTGGTACCAAATTTGTTCAATTTCAAGCACTGGATCGAAAGATATGCCCATTTGAATGCTTGAATTGGATCCGTACAAAAGTGATGAAAAACTAGTTTTGCAGAATGGGTCCGTGGGCCTGAAATTCACTTTTCACATTATGCAAAAAATTCCAAAATGCCAAAATCCCTCGCAGCTCCGCAAGCCCAAAATTCACTTTTGGAAAAATTTCCTCTGTGGCCTCGTATACCCACTTAGCAAAAGAAATCATCCCGGGCCCACCGACCCGCATTTTCCCCTTTGGCGAAAATTCCTCCCCAGGTCTGCCGAACCACTTTGGAAAAAAATCCTTCTAAGGCCTGCCTCCCTACATGTAATTCAGGCCTGACACATGGCTTCTCTAGGTGTCGGCAGAGGTGCGGCTCACTTTTATACTTTACGCCTTTTCGAAACAAAAGCCAAAAAATTCAAACTGCCTCCGACGACCCACCTTCCCGCTTTGACTTGAAACATGGCCACGTGTCCCTTTTGTTTGGCAGGGTCATATGTCTGATCCTAAACACATGGAGGCTTAGCACACATTTGGGACCTACCCCAAGATTTTACCTTTGAAGTTGCGTAGATGAGGCACGTGGAGGCTTCCGCTGACCCTTCTATACTTAGTCGATTTAAACGGATGACTCTATCTCCTTTTTTACTATTGGACTCGTGGTGAGCTTGCGCTTGTTTGGAACTGGCCTTTGGGTCTAACCTTTGAAGATGCATTGATTGGACACGTGGAGGCCTCTAGTGTTTCTTCTTTCCTTAGCCGATTCAATGGCCATCTTTGCCCCCATTTCAGACTTGGGACACATGGAAGCCTCGCGCTCATTTGGGAGACCCACTTTTGGATTTACCTTTGAAGTTGTGCGGAAGAGACATGTGGTATCTTCCGCTAGCTTGAAGAATTTTCAACGGACGGTGCAACTTTTTGGGCTCTGGACATGTTGAGGGCTGGTGTTAGTTTGGGGGACCTCCTTCGGAGTTGATATTTGAAGATGCATCGAGCTGAAACATGGCACCTTCTGCTGGCTCTACCCCATTTTCAATTTTTAACTTCCGACTCTGTCTCCTTTTTAGACCTGGGACATGTGTAAGCTCCACATTTTTTTGAGGAACCAGATCTTGCTTCGCCCCTTGAAGGTGCATAGTTGAGACATGTGGTTCTTTCTGCTGGCCTTAGATTTTTCAATGGACGATTCAAACTTTTAAGGCTCTGACCATGTGGATAGCTAACGCTCATTTGGGGTCCCCACTTTTGAATCTACCCTTGGAATTGCGTCGATGAGACACATGCCACCTTCCGTGAGTCCAGTTATACTTGGGTGGTTCGGGCCTCGAGTTGAATTGTATGTGAAGTCCGAAACATCGAGCCCCTTGATTCAATCTTCTTCTGTCAAGATTTGATATTCTTTGGTGCCATTCGGCCCCATTTTCTGACATTGCTCCTCCATTATAGATCCCACCTGCCCCTTGAAGGTTGGATTTGAATGTGGGCTTGTAGGATAGAGCTGACCCTTATAATTTTTTTCTGTGCAGGATCACGTTTAACTAATTTTGTCGGGGGGAAAAATAGGGATAACATGTAGTTGAGCAGGTAATTGATGCAAGCATGAATCTACACAAAACGTTGAGCAACAATATTGAGAAAGTCGTTTCTCTCAAAATTTCATCTAGGTTTTTCTCAAACTCAAAAAAAATCATCAATGCTTATAAATATAAAAACCCATTATATTCTAGGAAAACCCAAATTGTAGATCTTGAGATATTACGTGATATTTAGAACTGTTTAGCTAGATTCTACCCAATTTCATTAGTTATTTCAAATTGATCAATTTCCTATAAAATAATTCCTCACAATCCCCTTTACATTCAATTTACATGCATGTATGTAATATAATTTAGAATTCATGGTTTTTCAAATCTTTCATAGATTACATCTTCTCTTATTTAAATCCTTGGAATAAATCTCAAGGGTGCTACCCATTAATTCACAATTAAATAAGATATACATTGATCCTTTGTTTTTCAAAAACTGATTTATACAGAGGAAATTAAAAAACAATTGCGCCCAAGTTCTATGATAGGGATCTTAACATGCACAAAAAATTAAAAGAGCTTCTCTCAATTTATGCACCCAGGCACCATAAACTTAATGGTCACAACTATTATGAAGACCAAGTAAATTTTACTGGATGTTTAACTGGATTTAGTCACCTATACTATCATTAATTTTATTGTGCTTCCTATATGCTTCATGGCCACCTCAATGCCATTTCTCCATTTAGTACGCTATCAACCATTCTCCCATTTCATAATATAATGAATTTGAATCTTTATGGTTATCGGTGTTTGGGCTCTATGTTCTCCCACAAAATATAGATCAATTAAATGATCAAATATTTATAAGTCTTTATTTAAATAAGAAACCTTCCTTCACAACTCATAAGACTTCACATAAAATGTATACAAAATTCTCAAATTTATTATTTACGAGCTCAAGATTCAAACACACTCTACTCTATTCTCTATACATTCCATGAACCTGTACAACTTCTCTTATTATTGATTTCATTACTTAATTAAGATCTGAAATTTACTGTTTCACCCTTATCAATATGTCTAAATTTTTCTTGGATGTGAAATAAAAACCAAAATCTTCTCAACCAATCTCCACTCTCCCATACATGTTAAATTTGTCTTTTCTTACAATATTAACGAGTGGTTTAACTCTCACATATTTTACTATTAACACTCTTTGACCTCCCAAGTATTTATTTTTAATTTGCATAGTAGAAGTAATTTGTCTCTCTGATGCTTCTACTCAAATAATTTTTCTATCTTCTTTTACTCTTCTTCCAATTCATTAACTTCTTCACTTGAATTTGTATCGATCCTTTTTTCTTTATGTGCAACTCTTCATCAAACATGATTTAAAATGGATCACTCTTCCCTTCCTGTTATTCAATGAAGTTTGATTCATATAAATCCATCTCCGTGTCTTGTAACTCATTCTCAATCAAACATGTATATGAAATATTACAAACAACCTCCACTAAATTTTTGCAATTTCCATACTTGTTGTTCAAGTATACTAACAACCTCCATTGCTTCTCTTTGAGATTCATATGTCTCAAAACATATATATTTTTATTCAATTTCTATTTTAGGACTGTCATTATCCTCTTCTCCATCATATATGGCATGCTCCAAATCTTCCATTTCTTCTAACAGTTCTGCTCCATATCTCCACATATGAAAATTTCATTTTGTTTCTAACCCGCAATTTGTTGTTAATACCTCTCTATCTCCCTTAGGAGATATTACTCAATATATAAGGCTTCAAATTTAGCCTCATCTCCATCTTCTTCATCTTTTAAGGCCTCAAATAGGAATATTTCTCCATCTATGTTTTTTCTTTCATGCACGCATGACAAAAATGTCATATTTAAAAACATTTTTAGGCTTGCTTGCCTCTTCTTTCTTCTCCTTGGATTGCTTCATCTTCAATCTCTTTTGCCTTTGTCTTCTCCTCTTCTCAATGATTTATTTGAAATGCGACTTGAATATTTTTCTCATAACCCATCCTTGCCATGGGTTATGCATAATCTCTATTCTCTTCTTTATCCTGGATAAATCCTTCTTTACTTCATCTATTTCTCTCTACAACGTTTCCTCTCTTTGTTTCTTTATTCTCTCATTTTCTCTTGTCTTCTCCTCACATGTTGATAGTTTATTAAACACATCTTTAACAATTTGAGAAAATATTCTTATTCCATCTCTTCTGTCTCATCCAAGTCTTTTTCACCTTGTCCTGCTGAGAGTTCATCAGAGCAACCTTTGTGCTCTTCTCTTCTCTTGAACTTCACTAGCTCTTCACTTCTTCAATCCTGTCTAACTTATCCAATTCATTTTTAAGACTTTATAGGATTTGAATGCCTTCTCATTTCCCTGTAATAACTAACAACTCATTGTAACATTAATATTTAAATTACCATCAAAGAATCATTCCCAAAAATACCACTAACATTCAATCCCTTTCCTTGGCATGCCTGCAACATATCTTTGTCCCTAAGTTTTCATGAAATCCACCCTATCAAATATTTCACACGCATAAATATTCATTAGGAAAAATAATTTCATTTATCATCCCCACAAATCTTCTATGCTCTGATGCCAAAAATTGGTGCAAGCACCAATCTACATAAAACATTGAACAAAGATCTTGAGAAAGGAATTTCTCTTAAAATTTCATTTGGGTTTTTTCTCAAACATAAACGATATGATGGATGCTCATAAATATAAGAACCCATTAAATTTTGGGAAAAGAAAGACTTTATATTTTGAGATATTACTTGATCTTCAGACTTGTTTAGCTAGATTCTACCCAATTTCCTTACTTTTTTCAAATTGATTAATTTTATATCAGAAAATTCCTCACAAGTCCCCTTTACATTCAATTTACATACATGTATGTAAAATTAATTTATAATGCATGGTTTTCCCCAAATATGGCATATAATACATCTCCGTTTATTTAAATCCTTGGAATAAATATCAAGGGCGTTGCCCATTAAATAATGGTTAACTATTCACAATTAAATAAGATATAAACTACTCCTTTTTTTTCAAAGACTGAGTTATATGGAGGTAATACAAAAACAATTGCACCAAAGTTCTATGCTAGGGATCTTAACATGCACAAAAAATTAAAAGAGCTTCTCTCAATTTATGCGCCCAGGCACCATAAAATTCATTGTCACAACTATTATGAAGACCAAGTAAATTTTATTGGATTTGTAACTAAATTTACTCACCTCTAATATCATTAATTTTATTGTGTTTCTTGTAAATTTCATGGCCACTTCACTTCCATTTCTCCATTTACTATGGTATCATCCATTCTCCCATTTCATAATATAATGAATTTGAAACTTTATGGTTACCGGTGTTTGGGCTGTACATTCTACCACAAAAACCAGATCAATTAAATTATCACATATTTATAAGTCTCTATGTAAATAATAAAAATTCATTCACAACTCATAAGACTTCACATATAATGTATAAAAAATTCTAAAATATATTATTTACAAGCATAATATTCAAAACACACTCTACTCTATTTACTCTTCTATTCTCTCTACATGTCATGAACATGTATGACTTTTCTTATTATTGATTTCATTACTTAATTAAGAACCTCAATTAATGGTGTAACCCTTATCCATATGTATAACATTTTCTTGGATGTGAAATGAAACCAAAATCTTCTCAACCACTCTCCACTCTATAAGACATGTTAAATATGTATTTTTTACAATATTAATGAGTCGTTTAACTCTCACCTATTTTACTATTAACTATCTTAGACCTCCTAAGTATTTATTTTTCATTTTCATAACAAAATTAATTTATCTCTTTGATGTTCTTGCATCAGTACGCTATTAATATTTTCCAATAAGAATGGTGTTATTATATTGTCACATTTGTATGAATAATTGTTAAGAAGGAAAACTACTTTTCAACCCTCTTGAAACCCTAGTTTGGAGTGACTTAGGAGAAAATGGTTGTAGATGTCTATAACTGATTCATTTCATAAATGTGATGATTTTAGGTTGTATAGGACTTTTTCATATTTCCATTTATGGATCTTCGAGCTTGTCACAATATGTGGACACTACCTAAAAATGTTAAGTTTCTGGAAAGTTTCATTTTGTGTAAATATTTTCCAATGAACCTATTGACTAAATTTCCATTTATGGAAGCATATTAGTTTTAGTATATGTATATGATGATTTTAGATCATGGTTGAGGCCCTAGGATGCAAAGCTTTCCCTATTTATGAAGACTAGCTTTTAGGCAGTTTTGGGGTAGTTTCAAACAATCTAGAAGAAAATAGTTTTGGAGGTGCTACCAGTGGTTTCATGACTTGGTTTGAATTTTTTATGATCCTTACATTAATATATTTCCAATTCTATAAAAATTTTATTTTATTTTTTATTTGAGTAAGTTATGACTTATTATTTGAAGGCTTATTTTGACAATGTTTTGTTGAGCATGGTGTCATAAGGATTTCATGATGTGATGACTATTTCAAGTTATTTTCATGATTTATAGAGACTTTTGAGGGCTTAGAATACATTTATAAGTGTGTGGCATGCCCGTGTGAAGTATATTTTTCTCTAGTTCACTCGGTTCGTTAGTTACATTTTTTTGGGTTTCAAGACTTTTTGTGTTCTAACAAAAGTCTAGATGGTTCTTGGTAATATGAAAACCTACTTGGTCTCATGGATGATTTTTATAAGTTTTTATAAATATTATTTAATTATTTTTACTATATGAAAGCCAAACTACATGTTTTATGACCATGAGAAGGGTATATAGGCATATTAGAAAGCTCATTTGAGATAGTTGTGTATGAAGAAGAAAAGTGAAACCTAGAAAGAAAATTGTGGAGTTTTGAGAAGTATTTGTGACTTGCAAGAGATGAAAATAAAGATTTCAATATATTATAGAGAGATATAATATGATGATGATTTATGGCAGATGTGGAGATTAGCTTGAAGGAAGAGGTTTTGGGAAAGAAGGCTTGAGAGATATTTTGAGCAAGATAAAAAGGAGAGTGGGCTTCATGGTGTCATCTTCAGTTTTAGTGGCAAAAAGTAAATGGTGAAAAACATATTTAGGTGTATGATTTGGTGCTTTTTCATCTTGGGGGTTGTAGTCTCCTTTTATAGTTGGTACTCTACTAATCTAGGAGTTGGTGCTCCTTGTAGCATTTGTGCCCTACTAAACTAGAGGTTTGTGGTCCTTGTGGGGTTGGTGCCTCACTAAAGAAACCTATTGTGATGTGTAATATTCATAGGATTTATTTTTTTAGTAATTTATGAATACATTTAGTGGGTTTTTTCCCCTGTGAGGGTTTCATACTTTATATCTTGAGTTAATTGTGTTATCTTGTTTATGTCGATGTTGTACATGATTTTATTGATTATTATAATGGTTAAATGATGAATAAAATGGGTTTAAAGTTTCAATTATTCATTCACCCCCCATGTCAATGTGCTTCCAAGAATTGGTATTAGAGAAAGGTATTTGTAAATAAAATCTAACAACTTAAAGGAGATCCTTTGAAGTACAAGATGGCTAAGTAGATAAGGAAAGAGAACCAATAATTGAGAGATATGGTAAAGAAGGATGAAGAAACCATCAGGTGTCTCAATAATAAGTTGGAGAGTAAAATTGCAAGTCTGAGTTTAATGGAACACAAGTGTAATTAGTTGAATTATAAGCTATCTTACAACATTGGTTATGATAATCTTGGTAATGAAGAGGCTGAAGTAAATTTGCATGTTGAATTAGTGCATCAAGATTAGAGAATCTCAAGTTAAATTCAAGCGTCAAATAAATGGAATATCAAGATGAAGGAATTTATTTTGATCTATATATCAAGGGATATCAAGGGAGACATAGATTTAAGAGGATATATAGAGGGAGAAAAAACATGAGCCTAAGAAGCATCCCTAAGCTGTTGGATTTCAAATTTGAGAGATGTGATCATGGATTCCTTAGCCATAAATTTTTATAGAAATAAATCATGTAGAGATTGATTTGAATCCAATAGGGGTTGATTAGATGGAGAATCACTATGGTCGTTAAATAGACAAGCAAGCATAGTACTTAGTTCATGTGGCATCATATTGTCATCAAAATACTTGGTGTCTAGAGATTTTTGCAAAATAGCCTAGAAATTAAGATATCTCTTAAGTAAATCAGATACATAACCTTGAGGTACCTTACGACCCATGATAGATGAAAGATGAGGATCCTGAGTGTGAAAGATGTCACGTTCACCAAAATTATTAACTAAAATGTGGAAATGCAATAGTTAATGTAATCTAGAAAAACATGTAAATATAGTAAATAAATGTAATAAACAACTATGGAAAATGACACAAACGACTAAGATAATGGAAATAGAAACCCTAATACGTAAGAAGAGGGAGGAAGTGAATCACCTAATTATAGGATCTTGTTGGACAATGTCACATAATAAACATAATAATATGGAAGTAGGAATGACTATGGAAAGGTCCTAAAAAGGACAAATCTGGATTGATTCTCTAATTAGGGGTTCCTGGAGAGGGACTGGAGAACCTATGGGTGCCTTGGTCTCTAGTATGGGTTCTCTAGATAGTACAAGGGTCTAAAAATTGGATTCACAGGTTTGGCATGTGGTTTGAAACCATCGTTGTTTGTTGCATCAGATTCTATGCATTGTGTCTTGTGTCATTGATAATCCAAGATTAATAAAAGACTTGCAAAACTGCATGAAAAACATCAAACCCTAAAAAAGATGCAAATGAATAGGTCAGACTAACCTCAGATGCCACAATAATGGTCTAACTAACTGAGCATTGCACTACATTTCAAACCCAAATGTAGTTCTGGTTTGTGCGTGAATAATGTGCCTTAGGTGCTCTTATGCCAGTCACACTTTTTGAAGTGGTGAGTAATAAATCGATGTAAAAATGTAGTATAATGGTAGATGGAATAGAATAAAATCCTCTATATGCTTGTGTGATGCAAATGAACCATGCTTGTCCCTTGTGATGGAGCTAAATGTATGCAAATGATATCCAAATGCCTTTGATGAATGCAACCCTAGGTGGATGATAGTTGTGACTAGTGCTTGGTCCCACATTATGGTCTTATAACTTGATATTTATAGGGTTCTCTTGATCTAGTTTCGTAATTAACCCTGGAATGGCCGACCAAAAAAAAGATAAGAAGCTAAAACAGATAGAAAGTTTGGAAAAGGTGGCAGGAAATTTCAAAAAGGATCGGGGTGCCCCTGGTGGGACTAGGATGCCCATGGGTTCCCAAGTACTAGCCTAGGTGCCCCAGTCAAATCTAAAATAACGCGAAATGATAAAATCTTAATGGGCATGCCGGTGCAAGAGGTCAGGAATGAAAAAAAAAAGTAATATGGCTAAAATACGGGGGTTAATTAGCACCTTCTTCACTCAAAAACCATATGAATACTAGAATAAGACTGGGACTAAATAATGTCTAAAGTGTATGATTGTTTATACATTAATTAACAATAAATACTGTCATTTTCACTATCATTCATCTAATTGCAAGGATTATGTTTTCTTGCACGATTCAT
Source organism: Taxus chinensis (assembly GCA_019776745.2). Lineage (NCBI taxonomy): Eukaryota > Viridiplantae > Streptophyta > Pinopsida > Cupressales > Taxaceae > Taxus > Taxus chinensis. The sequence continues at coordinate 191,802,650 of CM034146.1, read as the reverse complement.
GATTTGAAGTTCAATATTTAGTTTTCATGATTCATGAGTGTAGTTTCTATTAAATGTGGTCCATTAGTGATTACAGTGTTGTAGGGGTTATTCATGTATCATCTGAGTATTTAAGGTATCTTATTTATTTAATGATGTTTTCATTGTGTATAGAATTATTTTTTTATTTATCATGGTCTTTATTATGAAGTAATCATGTTATTTATCTTAAAGGATTATGTAAATAATTTAGTTCCGATGGTCTATGTTTAATGTTTATGGTTTACAGTATGGTGTTGAGGGTTTATATGTTTTGTGTTCAGGGTTAAAATGTCTTGATGACATATAAATTTTTATGTTATTATAAGAGTCCCACTAGGATTTAAGGTGTTTGAAGAGATTTTAGGACAACATTTAAGGCTTGTATTTACATTTAGATGTATATATTTTATGGTTTATGTTTCAGTGTTGACTATTTCAGGTTCCTGGTGTATAATGTGCTTTAATTCTCATTTAAAAGAAAATCATCATGTATAACGTGCTTTAGGGTTTGTGTTTATGTCTTGGAGTTTAGTATGTACACTTAACATTTATGAAATGTGTTTAGGGTTCAACATTTTGGATTTATGGTCCATGGGTTAATTTTCAATATTTAGTGTTTATGGTTCAAGATGTCGTATGACTGATTAAGGTGTTGAATTATTTCATAAGGTGTATTCATCATGTTATTTAGGTTCTAAGGTTTTTTCAACCATTTAGTGGCAAGAGTTTTTGTATATTTTTAACAGTTTACAATATGGTGTTTAGATTTTTTATGTTTGTGTTTAGGGTTTAAAACTCACAATGGAATATTAGTGTTTATGTTATTCAATGCAATCTCTAATGCCTCATTTTATCTCCCTTAACTGATGAGGTGTGGATTCCACCTTCACACCTAGTTGTTAATGCAAGAGCATACTCCTACAGTTTCTCGGATGTTCATGGATGTATCGGATCCAGGTTGTATTATCTCATTGAAGCTTTGAGCACCTCCATGGACACCAGCTTCTGTCCTAGTTATTTATTTTCTCTTCTTCACATTGGTTGGATAATAACAATAAGGAGATTAATAAAAAAATTCAAACAAGATATATAGATTAATAAAAATAGTATTTAACTCGATCGAATCAAATAAATAAACAGAAACAATTTACTAAACAAAAAAATTTATTAGCAAGTAAAACAATATATATATATATATATATATATATATATATATATATATATATATATATATATATAAATAAAATATAAAATACATATATTTGCATTATGAAAAATTTTGCGGTGGGTATGGAGATCTGCTATGGGAGTAAAGGAGCTTTAATTCCTTAGAGAAGTGGTTGATGGGCAACAGGATATCTATCTTCCCTGCCACGCAAATAATGATAGATATTTATTTTAGTTGGCTAAGAGTGTGAGGTGACTCCTCCCCAACGTCCCTTTCAGACTTGACTCTTTCCTTCCACAAGAATACAAGCAATATTTTGAGATCCATAAGCCTTAACTGATATGACCCAAGTTAACGTGATGGTTTGGGAGTGATTGGATAGTTGCAGTGATGTCAGAAGTCAAAGATCTACCCTTTTACCATCCTAGGACTTTGTCTCTCTTCCTGGCTCAAAATTATGTTTTAGGATCTGTATCTATGGAAGAGGGATTGATTGTTGCTGAGAAAGAACTACTTCCTACCTTTTTGTTTGTTATTGTATGCAACAGAAGAGGAAGGAGTGGCCACTTTATTCAGGAGGAATGTCTAGTTGGGCGCTCTGTTTCTTCTTATGGGCATCATGCCTCATGGCACTATAACTTGTGCAGGGATCTAGACGTCTCCATGCTAGTTGTATGCTATTTTATACAATTGTGGTATCTACTAAGACATTAATCATGCCCTTTCCTGCTATTCCACTCTTGTCTCTCCAAAATTTATCTCTTTCACCTTTCCTCTGTGTAGAACCATACCTTTTTCTTCCTCTTCCGACACATGAAAAGGGTGGGTTTTTCTTGGTCATTATCAAATCTTTACCTATCTGGAGAGTTTCTGATTAGGTATTTTAGCCACAAATGCCTAGCAGTTATGATGCAAATCTGTCAGCTTAGCATGCACAAAATGGGTTTGTTGATATGGCCTTGGACAACTATTAAAGCATAAAAGATAGAGGAATTTTTCCAGACATTTTACTTTCTAGTACCCTGGTAGATATGTATGCTAAATGTGGAAGCATGTGCTTGGCATATTGGACTTTTCAACTAAATGCCGAAATGTGGCCTCGTGGATGGAAATGATAACATGATATGTACAAAATGGGTTTGTTAGAAAGGCAGTGGAACCTATCAAGCAATGACAAATTCAGGCTTCACATCCTTTACCAGCATCCTCCACATATGTTCCTAAATAGAGGAGTTAGATCAGGGGATGGACATCCACCACAACATAATGAAGAAAGGGACATGATTTTGTCAGATGTTGTAGTTACAAGTGCTCTAGTAGGTGTGTATGCAATGTGGTGGCAAAAATATTGTTGGTCTGGTGTTTGAAGAAACTCATCCATAAAAATGTAATGTCACTAAGTGTAATTATTTCATGTTTTGGTATGCATGGGAAGAGTGAAGGTGCACTAGAATTATTTTATCAAATGTATTATTCTGGTATTTAACCACATTTCATAATGTTTATTAGACTTCCTTTTTATATGGTGGACCTTCTTGGTTAAGCTAGGAAACTACTCAAATCTCAAAATTCAATTAATAATTTCCATTGAAATGCAGTTCCAGTGTCTGTTGGGAGCCTTGCTCAAGGCTTGCAGAGTTCATGGAATTTTAGAGCTAGCAGAGATTGATCCAAGTTTCTTGAGCTAAAATTTGAAAAGGCAAGAAAATAAAATAAAAAAATTTCCATCAATGTGTTGTGATTGTTTTGGTTGGTTTTTGAGGAGCATGTACATAGAGTCACTTTGGTTGCAACAATTCCTATGAACAACTTGATGAAATCCTCTTCTATTGCATGATTCTTTTGGTTGTGTCTGTGGACCGCCTGGAGCCCCCGCATACCCTACTTCACTCATTGTTTCCAGGCATGGTCTCCCTTACCTTTTTATTTCATAATTTTCATAATTTGGGTTCTTCTTTTGCAATATAATAGAAACGTTAAACCACTGGATAATCTTACAAATGGATATGTAACCAAATTTAAACAGTGTAAAGAAATAAAACTCCACCTTGTGATTGAAAAAACTAATTTTTTCAATTTAAACATTAATTGTGGTCGCTACCATAACCTTGTACGATGATACTAGAGTATCCAAATTAAGTTCTCTTATCTGCTGGTATTGGCGAGAGTTAGACAATGTTGTCAAATCAGATAACCATTTTTGTACCTCGCAAAGTTAGAAAAATGCAAATTTTAGAAGCTTGCAAAACAACACTTTGAGCCCCATTCAAGAGTTTTCGAGCATCAAATGTGTTCCTTGTTATGTATAGAGTCACGTCAAGCATTAGCTCTATCCCATTTGACTGTTAAAACTCTCTTCATGACTTCTCTAGGAGTCTTGTCACTCTGTTTGCACTTTTGAGGAGCTTTTAAAATTGAAAAGTTGGCTTTCGTTTTGACCCATCGTTTGAACGCTGAGCAACAAAATGCCTATCCACCTTTGCAAACCCCTAGTATTTTTAGTATAAAATTGTCTAGAACCCTCAATTTGGGGAAAAACACTCTTCTTGTTAGTTTGGCAAAGGCATCTTGTAGGCCTCTGGTTGTAGTTTGCCTAGGTCAAATTGGACTCATTACGATGAGTGGCTCCAGAAAACCCATCGCCATTTGAAAACCATTCGACAGCTCTAAATTCCACAAGTTCCTGTGAATTCTTGTTGTATAGGAGGACACGTAAAAACTTACCAATGGTATATTTTCTCTCCAAAAGACAACATTTAAAAGTGGTTTCTTAGCCTTCAAGTCTAAAATGAATGTTTTGCATCTAGCAGGAAAACGTAAAAAGAAAGTTGTAGGACCCCTATCAGGTCACCAGACCACCATGGAAAATTTTGACACTTGTAAATAATTGTTTGAAACTCTATAGTGTGACTTGTTGTGTGAAATAGAAATTTTGACAAAATGTTGTTTCTCTCTCTTCCCTATTTCTTTCTCTCCCCTTGGTTTAAAAAATAAATGAAGTGAAGTGAAATTTAATAAACATGTCTCTAACCTTCTCCTTTCGAATGAAAATTATTATTAGTATGTAAATGGAAACTAAAAAATGTTAATTATGCTAGATCTAGGTGGATGCCATGCCAACGATTTATCATTGATTTCATGCTCACATGGTTTTACAGGATGGAAGTGAGATGGTGAAAAGGCATGGTGTAATTCATTGTTTATTATTGTAATTTATATATGTTATTGAGAAATGTATATAAGTGTAATGCATTTCCATGTTATAGAAATTTATATTTGAAATTTGGTAATATGTATAATATGCTAGTTTAGGAATGCCTTGGGAAATGTTCTTTTAATCATAGGTACCATTTTGATTTAGATTTATATATTGTAAAAATTTTATATGTATGTTAAATGAATTTGAATTTAAAATATTGTAGTGCAATTCCAATGTTTAATAGATGATTAATTAATTAGTGTTTTGCATTCTTACCTTGTAAATGTAATAAAGAGATCTAAACGAAACACTCACCCTAGTATAAGAATTGTGTATCACCACCCTTCCTGCATGAATTATTTTGGTGTAGGATACTAAAACCTTAGGATAAAATTCAATCTCTACACTTGATGACACCTTTTGGCTTAAGTAAATGAGATCCCTAGTTTTAATTATCACCATAATCGGTATGTTTAGCGACATCATCATAAACCCGACAATTAGGAATGACATGGTCAAACTGATTCTGATGTAAGAAGAACAAACACTTCCTTAAGATCCTAGTGGACTGCCTAGTCTTACAAAGTTAGATCTAAATTTTTTCTTTATCATTGAATGAATTCCTTATGGGACCCAGACGACACAAATGGACCTAGTGAAATAGTTGTTCTATGACTTACACTCTTGTTAATGATCTCTTTAGTTGCTCACATATGAATGTGTTACTTTGGCTTGTGACAATATAGTGCCTTGGTATTTTGTGGAGGGTTTATAGGGTAAACATGTTTTCACACCTTAATCTGATGTTTAATAGGGCATAGATCCCTGAGTGCAAATTGAAATTAAACTAAACCTCAGTCGATTAGGAGGTTATCTTGTGGGTAGAAAATGGTAAGTAACTCCTCATAGATGAAATTGATTTGAATTATGTTGACTAGAGAGAATCCAGGAAACCGAAAACTTGGTCCCATAATCCCTTGTTATGCCCTTTTTATGACAATAAAAACAAAATACATTTCACATGTGGAATCACGAAATGCAGAAACATGGGATCTTACCTTGAACACAAATCACTTGTGGTTCATGTGTAGTTTATAATGCTTATGTAACTCCTTTTGTTATAAAACAATACTAATAATGAGACCATAATGCGATGTAAGAGTAACTTGCATACAAGAATGAAACAAAATTTGAAGTTAGGAATAATATCACTCTTGGAGTCCTTATTACTCAATTAAAATTTTTCACGTGTTGCAAAGAATATGAATTGCCCTTAGTGAGATAAAACATCGAGTAAATAAAAGATATATATAAATCTAAATACAATTTCTTGATGTGTAAATGTTGAATGGATTTAACAAGTTATCAAACTATTTTAACTACGATAGGGAAATAAGGATGCTATGATCAAAGAATGTTTGTGGAAAAATGTATCTTGAATCTATATCTCCCTTAAATCCTAAGATTTCCTTTTTATTTTCACGTCATATTCACTTTTTTAGTGAGGGTATAAATTTAAAAATTGAATAAAATTTTGAGAAACATAAGCTTAACTTAAGAACACGCGAATCAGGAACTTGGTATGCAATTTGAAAGATGACAAATAATAATGTAAGTTATGGAGATTTTTGTAAGGGATAAAGAGCTAACCTAAATCATCAAACTGTAAGTCGAATGTGAAATGAATTTAAGAAACTGTAGGTAGAAAAAATGACAAATTTATCCTTACATCGTAATGTTCTTAGAATGTTAATCATAACTAAGATGTAATCATGGTAATGATGTGTGTGGGCTTGCCAATCCTTGGGTCCTTTTTTTGTGGTTGGATCATTTCTAGCATTCATTCATTAGGGAAGTGTGGCATCGACATGTATATGGTGTTGTCATGTGTCTATGTGAGTCGATGAATTATGTAAGCGTCTTATGCGTTGTTGGGTTTATCTACTTAGATCCTTGTGGTGTTGTGTAGTGAGTAATGTAAGTTAAACAAAATTATCCTGATATTATTACTATTGTATTTGTGGGTGTAAATTATGGGTGTTACATAATCCGGTAGCATTTATGGTCTTTGATGGGAATTTACAATGTCAAATGAGCAATACATGTGTCATGTTGTCATATAAAGTGTTATCAACATTTTATATAGTGTGACACTACATCCTAAATAAAACATGTGAGAACTAACCTCTATATGCTAGATCTACATCTTATAGCTTAAAATCTAGACCTAAAAAATAACCCTAATTCCATATTCACAATTTTGGTCTGGTTTTTACACTAAGAGGTTAATGTTTGGTCTAATTTTATGTTTACAATAAATCCCAAATAAAACAACAACTAACTTAGACCTTCACAAGCATCTAGACAAAATATTAACGTGAGTTGATATCGTAAACACCAATAACCAATGTAAATTTATACACTCATGTAAACAGGAAAAGAAAAGACCATAAACACAACGCATTTTTTTAGGTTGTAATTTTAGGGTATATGTCTGGGGTTTAGGTTGTAGTATCTAGGGTTCATATTTATGGCTTTTGTTCATGGTTCTAGATCTAGACATTACGATCCATAGTTTAGTGTTAAGTACTTGAGGTTTAGTGTTTAAAATTATTCTTTAGTAGATAATGTTTCATATTTATAATTCACTCCTTAACATATAGGGTTAAACATTATAAGTATTTCATTAACTAAAAGCATTGTCATTTTCACTATCAATCTTCCAATTGTAAGGATTATCTTTCTTTCCACTATTTATGATTCGAAGTTCAATATTTATTTTTCTCGTTTCATGAGTGTAGTTTCTATTCAATGTGATCCATTAGTGATTAGGGTGTTGTAGGACTTCTTCCCATGTCAAACAAGTATTTAAGGTATCTTATTTATTTAATGGTGTTGTGGTTTTGTATAGCGTTCTCTTTTTATTAATAAATCTTTTTCATTAATGATTTCGTTTGAGCGTTTTTCTTATTCAGCATGATCCATTGTTGTTTATGGGTTCATAAGAACTCTTAGCGTGTTAAATTAATTTGTTCAAGGTGTCATGTTTTGTTATCATTTACGCTTTCTTCATTGTGTTATTTAGGTTGGGAGGTTGTGTTAAGTGTTTAGTGCTAAGAGTTTATGTTGAGTCTTTAGGGTTTATGATATAGTGTGTACGATTGTGTTTTTATGGTTTACTATTTGGAGTTTATAATTACATATCAATGTTTACATTATTATTCAATGTGAGAAATTAGCATTGAAAATGTTTATTACCCTAATGTTATGTCTAAATTAAGGGTTCATGGTAAGGATTTATTGTATAGTGTTTAGCTTTTCTTTATAGGATTTATGGTTGATTATTTATGATTTATTGATCTTCATGTTTAGGATTTCAGGGGTAATATTCAACATTAGCATCCACAGTTTGTTTTTTCAGGGTTTTTTGGTTCAAAATTGAGAATTCGGTGTCTAATGTCTGACACTTAAGTTCTATGTTTTAAGAATATTTATAGGTGTTGTTATTGTTGATAGTTTTCCTTTTATGTTTAGGGAATTTGATGATTATTTTATGTGTCGAAAGAGTGTTTAACGAATTTTGTTATTTTTTTATTAGGTAAATGTGGATTGAGGGGACCTATACACCATAACAAGATGTTATAGAAGGAGACAAATATAAAACCATGAGAAAAATGAAAGAGTGTTTAAAGAATTTTGTTAACATTTATGCTTCCTTCATTGTTTTCTTCAGGTTGCATGTTTTTTTTTAATTGTGCAGAGACGAGAGTTTATGTTGTGTTTAGGAGTTGCATATGTAATACAATCACATTTATGGTTTTTGTTCAGGGTTTTGGATTCAATCATTATGATCCACAATATAGTGTTAAGTACTTACAATTTACGTTTTACTGTTTACAATTATTCTTTAGGGGATTACATTTCCTCTTTACAATACACTCCTTATGTGTAGTGTTTAAACATTATGATTATTTCATTAACAATAAATATTGTCATTTTCACTACCAACCTTCCAATTAAAATGATGATATTTGTTTCCATGGTTTATATTTTGAAGTTCAATATTTAGGTTTCACGATTCATGAGTGTAGTTGCTATTCAATGTTGTCCATTAGTGATTAGGGTTTTTAGGAGTGCTTCCCATGTTGAACGAGTATTTAAGGTGTTGTATTTATTTAATGGTGTTCTCATTGTGTATAACCTTCTTTGTTTATTAATCATGGTTTACGGTTGATGATCTCATATGAGAGTTTCTCTTATTCACCGTGACCCATTGGTTTTCAGGGGAGTACAATAATGCTTAGCATGTTAAATGCGTGTTCAAGGTAGCATGTTTTTCAATAATGGTTTCCTCATTGCCTCTAGAGTTACATAATTTGTGTTCAAGTTTCATGGTCAGTGATTCGACATAAGTGTTCATTTTTAACAACCAAATTAAGCTCTGACCACCATAAAAAAAAGTTAACATTATTTTGTATTGTAAACACCAAGAACCAATGTAACTTGGCAAACACAACACTAATACCATTTAAGAAATCATGTTATCATTTATGCTTTCTTCATTGTGTTATTCAAGTTATGAGGTTTTTGTTAAGCGTTTAGTGCTAAGAGTTTAACTTGATTCTTTAGGGGTTGATATAGTGTGTAGGGTTGTGTTTTTTATGGTTTACTATTTAGTGCATATGATTTCATATGAATGTTTACATTGTTATTCCCATATTAAGTCCCCCATATTCACGTCTTCAACTTATCTAACAAGTGAAATGCATCAAATAAAAAATATTGACATAGTAGATAATATGAAAAAAATAGTAAAGCCCTTTTCCCCATATTTTTTCAAAATTTTCCATTTTTTTCAGTGGTGTGATCAGACCCGTGTAAAGTGAGTACCTCAACTCTCCCTTATTATTGGCTTGGCTTCATGCTAGCATCAAATATTTTAATTTCATCAATTCGAATTCATCCCTGGAATTCGATTTGTATTGGATTTACAATCAATTTAAGGATCAACTGGTGTTAGTCTTTGTAATGGAGGCCCTTTGAGTTATACATCACTTTGCATCATACAATCTTCAAACTAAATTGTTCCTTGTTTAAATAACCTTGAATGAGCTATAGGATCAATGGAGGACACAAACATGCTCATAATTGTTTCCCTCTTTTCCCAATGCCTCAAACATTGATTAGATTTTTTGGAATTTCCAAATGGGAGTCTTAGTAGCTAGCTATGCATGACATGCATTGGGGAAATGAGAGGTCAGGGTTTTGTGCCAGGGGTCATTGATGGATGGTTTCGTCCGAAGTGTTGCTAATGGAAAACCCTTATCACTAAAGGGAAATTCTAATCACAAATGACCATGAAATCAAAGACATAAAATAATCCTAAACATAGAGTTTCTATGTCTAACATATGTAGAGTTTGGGATTCAAACATATGCAATTTTTTCTTCGAAGTATTCAACCATGTCTTATTTTATGAGAAATCTCCAAATTTTCTTCATCACCCTTGTTCCTCTTTCGATGTCTCACTACCCTAAATTTAACTTCTCCACTACATCCCCTTCGTTGTTTCCATCGCACATTTGGCATGCGATGACACTTAATTGTAAACTTAGTGTCACCTTAAAATTGCATTACTATAAACCCAATCAATGAACTTAGCATCCTGGGAAATTCCCTTTCAATAACTGACTAGAGCATTGGGAAAGTTTAATCAAAAGAAGCAGATGCCGTATCCCACTGCTCCAGTTTGAATTAGAAGCATAGTGCTCAAGAAGCTTGATACCATTTAGGTGCTGCATGTTTGTAGCGTCTCATTCAAATTGGACGGACACTCGATCAGGTATAGGTATCGGTATAATCCCCTCAACTGGGAAGATGATAATGGTGTATTAGATGAGGAATTTCACCCTACAAATACTCATTGATAAAAGGAGATTCTTAAAGGAATGCCTCCACTTCTGATTGCTGAGACACACTTTGGACAAGCTTCCATGAAGATGGTTAACGCATCAGCTTAGCCTCCTAAAACTCGGCGATCAGTGACTCGAGCACCATTGCTCAAGTGGTAACACTAAGACAGCCCGAAGACAAGACTATCTTCATCACCCCTTAGAAAATCCAGTCCTAAGGCATCATCAAGTTATGAACTGTATTGATTTCATATGACAAATTTGGTACTAATTCTTCTCGCAAGCTTTCAGGATCACATCGTCAAGTTATGAATGTAAAAAACTAAGATCCACAGAGAAACAATAAAGGATTTAATATGTATCAATGAAGATTCAAATAAATACACATTTAAATGATTAAATTAGTGAACCCTTTCACGAGATCACCTCCAAATATTTCAATTTCTGCACATTTGATTCCTGTACTAAATAATCTTGTGCATTTCTTCAAATGTTGGCGCCATTTCCGCTTCATTAGCTACCTGATCTGCATAATCCTGAAATAAACTTGTACATCATTTTCTTTGCCTTTTGACAGAATGTGATGGTTGGATATTGCAGAAATGAGGAGATCAATGTCGAGCATGACCAACATCTGAATAAAAATCTCTCTATCCTTTTGTAGATTTCTCATTGTAGATCTCATTAAATGGACATCAACGCCCTAAAGAAACGTGTGCACAAAACGAAGCAGTTTTGGATTTATCTACAATAATCTCAACAATGAAATAATTTCTTATCTAAACTCAAGATTTGTGTAAGTTTTTAATAAATGAAATTAACCTGTGTAAATTAAATCCCCTACTTTGCCACTGTGAACAACGACGATTCTCAGCAACTCCACACAGAATTTTTAGGATAATAAAGTTACTGTGACGTTTATGTGTTTTAGAGCATCAGATCATCTGAATATTGTGGTTGACATTTTTGTAATCTTTAAAAATTTATGAAGATTGAACATTTTTGGCTCTGGGCAATTCAAAAATAATTTCAATTTTGCAAAAGAACAGGATTTTTAAGCCGGATATAGGTGTGTATGAATTTTAAGTAAGTTGTATCCGAGTTATGCCAGAACAACTTATCATTCCCAACTCATTATATATATGTGTCCATTGCACCATCATCCAATAGAAATATGAAAACTTGACCTTATATTCCACTAAGCTATCATCAAATACCCATGCAATGGATGTACATTAAGCATACTACGCAATTTTTCGTTTTGTTTGTTTCATCATTATTTTAAGAACTGTAAATAAAAATGTTGCTGTGAAAAGTAGAAATTAATATTGCTAAAAGAATAGGAAATTGTCTTAGAACATGACATATAAAATTTGGAAGGATTTTTTTATATTTAAATACAATAGAACCTGTCATTCACAATATTTAGATAATAAAATTTCAAATAATGACATAATTGGTAGTGACTAACAATGATTATAATAATAAAATAAAATAAGTCAAAATTTAAGAAACTAGAATTAAAATATGATCAATTCAGAAAAATTAATTGTTGTATTGCATAATAATATCAAGAAAATGTTATATTAAATATAGTCATAAGTATTTATATGCAAAATAACTCTTTATGGTTTAAATAAATTAGAGCAAAACAGATATCATGGCATGTTGCGTGCCAATCGAAGATAATCCCTTACAGATCTAGGATGATCAGGTATTTTTCTTATCTTGTAAGAAGGCGGGAGCTCCTCATTACCATTTCTTTCATTTTCTATTACAATTGAATTGTTTATTTGAGTATCTTCTGGAGTCACCTTATTCATCATTTCTGTCATTGAAAATCCAATATACAAGTGATTATACAATAAACATTTAACAAAAAATAATTAACTCAAACTATTCATATCCAAAAGTAATTCGATCCAACAAAAAATAAAATATTCAAAAATATAATTTTAATCTAAATTCATACCTGTGTTTAAATCCTTACCCTCATTGTAAGACAGATCTATTTTCCTTACAATTGGAGGCCTTTGAGGCATTTTATCTTTACTTTTTCCTTCCATAAAAATTGAGGAACAAAAATCTAAAACCTTCTACTTGACAACAAAATGCTTTACCAACTACTATCTGTAGAGATGAATGTTAATCAAAAGGGAACCAATTATTCTATATTTATAGAAAACAATCTGTGAACCCTAATTGAACCCATTAGGGTTTGATCTTTTAGTTAATTGGTCCTTAACATGTCTATGCCAAGTAAGTCTAAATTTCGACTTGAGAGAGGATATCATAAATCACAAGTCCTAAAATATGTAAATGCCTTATCATACACCATAGTTTTGTGTTTTGGTGTGGACTTACATTTACAAGTTGATTGACCCGAAATTTTAGAAACTGAAAATAACAATACACAATTAACATATTAAAATAATTCAAATATATGTTAATACTTTTAAAAACAATTATATTTAATTATTTGTGACAAAATTATGAACCTTATTTAAAAAAAAGAAATAGAAATATTACTTTTCCTTTAAATCTGAAACCTAATTTTCCGGCTTTTAAAAACAATTATATTTTATTATTTGTGACAAAATTATGAACCCTATTTTTTTTTTTAAATATATAAATATTACTTTTCCTTTAAATCTGAAACCTAATTTTCCTTTACAGATAATAAATTTGAAACCAAACTATTTTTATTTGGGAAAGTTACTATGATGTTGAAGTAAGGGCATGACTTAAATTCAGGTCATCTAAACCCGGGGAATTTTTAATTCATTTACATTGTTTTTTTTTTGGTAAAATTACATTCTCTTTTTTTTTTCCCTATGTAAGTTAAGTGCAAATTACATTTTTATTTTTTATTTGTTATGTAATTATTTAAGTGCATTAAGTATTTTTATGTTTTTTATTGTAATTTAAATTCAATAAGTAAAATTATATTTGTATTTGTTTTTTTTAATGTTAGTATTTAACTGCAGTAAGTAGAATTACATTTGTATTTTTTTTATGAAAAGTTGAGTGGGCCCCATTTTTTACGCAACATCAGGCTATTTCACTCCATATAGACAACTATACATGCCTCTCAATTTTATATGTACTTATTTGTAATAATCCAATTTTGCTATTGTTGTTATTTATAATATTATTTTTCAAACTTAGAAATCTATAATGTATTTCGGAATTAGACTAACTTTTAATGAATGAGTAACAAGTGTCAATGCTGCTTTATTTTTTAATTTTCGTGGAGTTGTTTGACGTCTATAACATGAGGTCATTTTCGTGCATTGAAAGTCCTTTTGAATGGATAATAATAACTAGCAATCGCATGTGACCTGTGCAATGAGGACGCCGAAAGAGATATATTGAGGAAGTTTAATTAGAAGGGGAGCGATAGAAGGGGAGGAGGAGGGATGATGAAAAATATGTTTGAGGGAGGAGAAGACAATGAGTGCGGAAAGGTAGAGGGAAATAGAAGAGCCAAATTGTTCAATCATGTTAAAACCCGCTTCTACTTTTCGACCAAAACAAAAAATGTTCATCGAAGAGTGTTTCCAAAGTGAATCAAATTATCAGGAAGGATATCATTAGGATTGTCATGTAGGCATTGATGAAGCCCACCTATAGTTTTTGGAATGACATGATTGATATCTTTATTCATGAAAAAAGATGTTGTATCTTGGATGTTGTGTCACATGATAAGGTTAAGCAAGAAGTATTTGAACCTAGGGCATCCACCAAAGTGGTTGTCATAGTATCGGATCAAATGCATTACGTATTCATGAAGTTGAATCTCTTTCATGTGAGGTTGTTTGAACACGGCTGAACCTATTAGAAAAAAAATTGGAAATGTAATTACGAAAAGACATTTCATGTTGTATTCATTAACAAGTGAAAGACCAATTTCAGGCCACGACGTTGAGTACCCTTCTAGAAACTCTTGTAGGAAGCATTACATTTCCTCTTCTTTTATACTTGGATTAGGAAATACCGGGACAAAGGATGATGAAAGGTTGATTGTAGTGGGGGATGGTAATCCATCTAGACCCACAAAAAATAGCATATATTTCGTGGGAGGGGGGATATCATTTTCAACAGATCTTAAGATATTGGAGATATTAGTATGTGTAGAAAGAAAGGAGGACAAGGCTTCGTAGTCAATGACACTTTTTCTTTATAATATGGATCATCAACAATTTTGAACTAAATAGCATCTCACACATGAACCCTGCTCACATAGAAATCATGAGCCAAATTGTTCAATCATGTTAAAACCCGCTTCTACTTTTCGACCAAAACGAAAAATGTTCATCGAAGAGTGTTTCCAAAGTGAATCAAATTATCAGGAAGGATATCATTAGGATTGTCATGTAGGAGTTAACGAAGCCCCCCTATAGTTTCTGGAATGACATGATTGATATCTTTATTCATGAAAAAATATGTTGTATCTTGGATGTTGTGTCACATGATAAGGTTAAGCAAGAAGTATCTGAACCTAGGGCATCCACCAAAGTGGTTGTCATAGTATCGGATCAAATGCATTGCGTATTCATGAAGCTGAATCTCTTTCAAGTGAGGTTGTTTGAACACGGCTGAACCTATTGGAAAAAAAGTTGGAAATGTAATTACAAAAATACCTTTCATGTTGTATTCGTTAAGAATTGAAAGACCAATTTCAGGCCACAATGTGGAGTACCCCTTTAGAAAATATTGATAAGGTTAAGCATTATAAGTATCTGAACCTAGGGCATCCACCAAAGTGGTTGTCATACTATCGGATCAAATGCATTGCGAAATCATCAAGCTGAATCTCTTTCAAGTGAGGTTGTTTGAACACGGCTGAACCTATTGGAAAAAAAGTTGGAAATGTAATTACAAAAATACCTTTCATGTTGTATTCGTTAAGAATTGAAAGACCAATTTCAGGCCACAATGTGGAGTACCCCTTTAGAAAATCTTGTAGGAAGCATTATATTTCCTCTTGTTTTATACTTGGATTAGGAAATATCAGGACAAAGGATGATGAAAGGTTGATTGTAGTGGGGGATGGTAATCCATCTAGACCCACAAAAAATAGCATATATTTTGTGGGAGGGGGATATCATTTTCAACAGATCTTAAGATGGAGGAGACATTAATATGTGTAGTAGGAAGGAGGACAAGGCTTCGTAGCCAATGACACTTTGTCTTTATAATATGGATCATCAACAATTTTGAACTAAATATAATCTCACACACGAGTCCTACTCACATAGAAATCATACTCTGGTTCAGTCCCTTTCTTTCTATGAGAAAGATGCCCAACTCTCCAAGACTCCACATAATGTATATAACAGAAGATGAAATATTTTGAGGGAAATTGATAGTGTGGCCTATGTATTTGTATTGTCCCCTACGTGTTTAGCTAACTTGTAGGAGGTGACCATTTCTCTCTATAGAGAATCTATTTCCCACATAAACACTTCGAGTCATTTTCCATATCATTCCTAGGTAATTTTCCATGAATACTAAGCAAGTTTGTGTTCTGCAAATGGTGTATATCATTTTTTGGAAATTTAATTGTGCCTTCATAAAATATGGAAGTGCAAGGAATTAATTTTTTTATTAGAAGTGAAAGAAGCATTGTTGAGTGATTGCATATGTGTTCTTTTAAAAATAAGGGTTTTTGAAGTGGAAGGGGGGCGTCACATGGTGTTTGGAGTGGATGGGAGAAGGTATTGGGAGAGAGGACTTTGTTTTCGGGCATTAGAAGAGGATCATATAGAATAGATACTAGAAGTCATGGGATTTGACATGGATGCTTAAATGTTTATGTGTTGGGAAGGAGGGCGTCTTTGGGGCATGTTGGCCGACCTTCAGGCACGATGTTGGTCTTCGGTGATGCTCATTTATCCGTAATCTATTTTTTGGATAATACTTCTAATCTTGAGCTCTCTTCTAGAGGTGACATGCTGGACCAAGCAAACCCTTAAATGGAACAATTTATAAAAGAAGTAGGGAGCATGGAGTAAGTATAATTTTTTATAAAAAAATTAAACAGTAAAAAGATGAAAGTGCTATCGTCACCAAACAATAACATTATATGTTTTTTTGTAAAGACAACAAAAAGTGTGGACATGTTCAATGTATATAATCAAAATAGAGTTTACAAAAGCAACGTGAATTATTTTTATGTATATACATATATTATGGGGATACAAAGTTAAGTTCAATGCAATGCTATGATATTATTTCTTAGAAAAGAGGCACAAAATAGGGATTAATAAAAAAGGATGCTAAAAGGGAGAAATAAAACGTGAATTTATTTTTGGACCAAAAGCATTGGATGCTATAAACTACAGGTACTCATAACATTCAATACTAAAAATGTTAAGAAAAAAATAATCTTAAATCTAAATAAATATTTGGGCATTTTACTTGTATTGACATCGAAACATATTTTATATTTTCGAAGATATATTTACAACAAAAAAGTGGATAGTCCCTCAGTATAATTTTTTACATACAAAAGTGTTCCACCAACGTAGAAAAAGACAAACAATAAATATCATTTTTTTGTCCAATTTCTTGTTGTACATTTTGGCACATCGACAATTTTATCGTAAACAAAAACAAGTCCTTTAGATAGTGAACTGACTGTGCATAATTTATAGAGAAACATTACATATTTTGCTAACAAGTTTAGAAGTGTCTTAATCATTTTAGGAATCTGAGGCCTCGCCTACATGAAATGTAACAAATTCACAACAAACTGGCTTCTTTTGAAGTCATCATCGTTGTGATAGTGAGGTGTTATTAGAGTAAGACCCATTGGAGGATCACTAATGGTGTTGCATGCTTTCATGGCTCCACACTATAGGGGAAAAACATGGAATATCATAAAAGTAATGACAGTCAATGTAAATTATGGAAAACCGCAAAGGAGATAAGAAGTTTTCAATGAAAGGTAGCTTTAAGAACCTTTTCAAAACATATTCTAACACCCAACTGGGGACATATCGAAGTGGCCTCATAGAGGATTGAAATCTCTCAACAGAAAACAATTCCTTGACTTGGCGAAGGCACATGCCCCCACATGTCTGCCAAGGGAAAAACAAGGCACAACCTCTATCATGAAAAATAATTGTTGTTTTTCCAATGAAACATAAACTATTCAAAAATAGTTTGTAAACAACCAATTGCTTATTATTGTGGTCAAAACAAAGTTGCAAATGGACAAACAATTAATGTAATATTTAACAAACTTTATTTCAAGTGAATATCAAACTGAAAAATAATTAAGATTATATATATATATATATATATATATATAACAAATACTATATGTAATTTGAGAGAACAATGTCAAACCTTAGCAGATGCGACATCCCACTATTTGCTATAAGAAAGGAAAAAAGATAGTAGTAGCAAGAACTTGCACTATAGGAAAGATAAACCACTTCAAGCTACATAAATGGATTAAAGCATCAATAAAGTGTATCTTAACTCATATTTTCATATAAATGTAACAAGAGTATCTGGAAATAGCACACCATCCACCAAGCACCAAAAATAAAAGAAAAACCTACCCACTTGCTCATTTGTTTGTTCCCATTTTTTCATTATATTCGCATGAATTTAACATAGGCAGGAACATTCATAATTTATAACATTGTATAAACATGTCAAACTTTGCTATCTACCTTAAGAAAAAACATATCAGAATAACGTATACTGTATATTTACAAACTTAAATAATAAACTATATATGTGTAAATTTTATGTTCCTAAAATATAAGGGCCTTTAATAAAATAAATCTAAAAAATCTTGCTTCACTATGTTCAAGGTCTTTGACATTAAACTACAGCTTTGAGAATTTCTCCATATTCCTTATTCATTTACCTCAAGTAATGATAATGAATGGAGGAAACAATAAAACTCGTGTACTGAGATCACAAATTCAACAACTGAACATTGCTTTTGCATCCAAAGTGGAAAGAAAATATCTTCCACATTCAGGAAACTGGATTTTGCTTACACAAAGATTTAATTATTTCTTTTTTTTTTAATTTCCTATTAGAAGGGGGGTGGGGGGAGGTTAGCAAGGATGAGATTTGATGTTCAACCTTACCCGTTAATTGATATTTTAGGGACAACCTAATATTTTTATAGACCTCCCTCTTACATTTAAAAATAAATAAAAACCACACCATATTTTGTTATTGATTTTTGTAAGTTATATTCTCTCTTTTAAGTCTTTAAACATTACTAAAATATTAACATTTTAAAGAGATCGTAATATTAAAATCCAAATTTAAATTTAAATTAGTATATAAAAATAAGGAAGCATGACCCTTGGAATTTGATAATTTGGAGAGAATAATATATAATAGAAGGTGTCAGACTTTCTTCACAGCTATTTTAAAGAAGATATGTCCACTACGTGGCAGGAAAGAAAAACTCAGCAATATGAAGCTTGTCTATATCAAATTATAATAGATGGAGTTAGATTTGTATATCAAAATAGAATATTTGGAAGGAAGAAGAGATTGAGGAAAGAACCAAGGACTTAAAGCGAGAGGAACTAATCAGTGCACAACTAAGGCGTGGATTAAAATAAGAGAAGGAAAGGGTGTGCAAGGTTTACAAGAAAGTATAGATGATTACATATGTCATTGTCTTGAAGCATCCAGATCTAAGACAACCAGCGCAAAAGTATGGATCCACCCTAGAGTGTCTAAAGGACTTGACCCGTGTCCTCACAATGGAACGGAGACCACTAGCCTTGGAATTTTTAGAAGAGGCATCATAATGCAAAGAGAAGGAGGACAAGATGAAGGTTGTGGTAATTATTGCTCAATACAAGAAAGTCCTCACTAATGTGAAATCCACCGCCTAAGTCGCTGAGGCCACCTATGAATATTGTAGTGATAGAGATAGAGTGGCGAGCATTCTAGTCACCACTCATAAAGTGGAGCTCAAGGATTTCTAGGAGAATAATAATGGGAATAGAGCAGAGAAAGACAAAATTCTAGCCAAGGGTGAAAAGAATTCTAGCTCGAGGATTTGGGAAAAAAATTGGAAGGGATCATGGAAACTATGAATACCCAAGGAGAAGGGCTAAGATTTGAAGAGGTGAAAACCCTAGTCAATGAAATTTGTCACTAGGAACAGAATGAAGTCACTACCTAGAATAAGTTGGAGGTAGAATTCATGAAATATTTCCCTCTCCTCTTGCTGAAGTAATCCTAGTTTCCCCATTCTTTCATTCTTCCCCAAATTCTTCATTCCTTTATTCTTTATCTAAACTATTAAGAGACAATCATTCTTTATTCATTGAGAATATGTTCCCAAGGGTGGAGAACAGGCATAATGTGGGTTGATGTTGGGCCCCTAAAATATTGGCTAACTACAAGAAGGTGCGTGGGCGTGCAAGGCCTATTTGAAGAAGAGCACGTAGGACAAGGTTTTAGGAGGGTTTAGTAGAACCAGTGGCACGTATGTGAGACAGAGCAAAGGGTTCAGGACTTAACCATACTTGGCATATTGGGAAGAACACGAGGAAAGTATGACCTGACTGCACATGCGGAGTGGATAAGGTGCCATCCTAGCAACTTGGAGCCCACGAAAGGAATATACCTTGCGATAGAAGATTCTAGAAGGTCATCATGGTGAAGGATGGAGAGCTCTCATCTGAAGGAGAATGCTCTCATGGAGGACCACTTGGACACATGGCAATCAATCTACAAATTTTGAAAGACATGGTGGTTCTTGCTAAGGCTATATATACAAGTGCCCGGTAGAAGAAAAAGGACGAATGCATAGATAAGGAGATATATTGATACGAAGAGAATGGAAAGAGGCGAAGCTATTCAGGAATATTGTGAGAGCTATTTGGGTTGGGTTTAGAGGATCTGTAGGAGTATGGTGTATCAAGGGTAAGGGTCTAAACATTTTTCTTTGTACTATGAAGGGCTTAAGTCTAGTTCTGATGCATGATATTGGTCTGCACTATTATATGGATATGTGATTGCCTCAGTTAATGTAATGTGGTTATAAACATGCTTAATATGAATATATGTGTGGTTCTATTTTTACTTACATCTGTATGGATTAGGTTAATATATATTTCATATGAGTGGGTATAAACCCCTGTGTATTTCCTTTCTACTATGATTTAGATTTATGTTCTGTAATGCTTTGCTCATCTGAATGAATACATTCGTCTAGAGGCCCATTTTGAGATCTAAGATGAATGTATGGTTCATTTCTAGTCTCTTCACTTAATTTTATTTCATAACTAATGCATTCTCACACAACTCACATAAAGGAGGGGTTCGACACTCGCGTGTGCCTCAGGTGAGTACCCAACGCCCACCGGGTAATAGGCCGACGCGCATGGGATTTCCTTATTCTTTGAAAGGGCATAAAAATGACTACAATAATCACTTGATCCATAGGTATGAGTAATGATATAAGGTCCAAGATAATTAGGAGAAAATTCTCCCCGTTTACTTTTCTCCTCTTTAGCTACATGTTGATTTTTGTTCAGGACGAGGTTACCGACCTAGAAGGTTCATTCATGGACACATTTTTCATAAGCACATTAGATACATTTTTGTAGATTTGGTTATGATCCAGAGAATTGAGACGAATCTCATCTAATAACTCAAGCTGTGGCAAATGATCCTGGTGAAATTCATCATCATTGAGCATGTCTTGGAGTGAGATATGAAGAGATGGGATCTAGACTTTGAGAGGAAAGATAGCCTCAGTACCATAGACTAGAGAGAGAGTTATGGCAGTCATTGAAGTGCGAATACTAGTATGGTAATCCCACGAGGTGAAAGGAATGTGCGTATGCCAATCCTTTCCAATATCGTCAAATACTTTCATAATAATTTTGTTCAGGGTTTTATTGGTTGATTCTACTTGGTAATTTGTTTGTGGGTAGTAAGGTGAAGAGAAACTGAGTTGAATACCAAAGGCATCACCAAGCTTTCATAGGGTTTTGTTTTTGAATTGCTTGCCATTATTAGTGATGAGATGGTGAGGAACACTGAAGTGATAAATGATGTGATGATTAATGAATTCACATATTTTCTTAGATTTTTTAGAGAGGGGGGGGATGGCTTCTACCCATTTAGTGTAATATTCATTTGTGGTAATAATCCATTGATGGAGTTATGAAGAATAAGGATTGATCTCTCTGAAAACATCCAAACCCCATTGAGAGAAAGGGAAAAGGTCTTGTGAGACCTGTAAGACATGAGTAGGTGTATGATGAAGATTAGCATGTTGCTAGAATTTCACACAACGTTTGACATGGTCACAATAGTCATGGTTTAGGGTTATCCAATAATAGCCTAGGAAAAGAATACGTTTAGCGACAGCTAAGCCATTAAAGTGACCTCCACAAATTTTGTCATGAATTTCCTTGATTGTGTAGGGAATTTTACAACTTGTAAGGCATCGTAAGAGAATTCCATAGAAGTCGCATTCATAAAGAAGACCACCTATGATGACATAGTGAGATATACCTGTAAGAAAGGTGTGTTCTCCATTACAAGTAAGATCGAGAGGCAGAATGGAAAGGGAAGGGTAGTCTACAAACTAATTATACCAAAGATCATGTGGCTCAGGTGCGACGGTTCTGAAAGAGTTGACATCTCAAGATAATATAAGAAGGTGTTTGCAACCTTTCTATTGTGACAAATATTTTGGAGTCAGTAGGTGAAATGGGTATCTGAGAAGCTAGACAGGCCATGGTATTTACAAATTTATTAGTAGAACGTGGGGTGGTTTGAAGTTCATAATGGTCAAAGGTAGTCAGAAGTATGTCGAGATGGTGTTTTTATTTTTGGAGTATTTCATTACGACACTGGTATATACCATTGAATTTCCTTACAACCAATTGAGAGTCACCAAAGATATTAATTGATTTGACATCTAAGGCAATGGCATTTTGAAGGCCTAATAGGAGTGCTTCATATTTGGTGATGTTGTTAGTGCAATAAAAATCTAGTTTGAATGATAAAGGCATATTTTCCCCATTAAAAGGAATGAGGATAACACCTTCACCACCCCCACACTAACATTTGGAACCATCAAGTAATAAGGTCATTTGATAAACAATATCGTATAAAGAGAGGGTAGCAAAGGATTCATTTGGGAAATCAAAAATAGAGGATTGGTTTCTAGAAAGGGGTGCATTTGCAAGTTCGTCAGCGATGGCTTAGCCCTTGATAGATTTTTGATGGATGAATTTGAGGTGAAGGTCTAAAAGAATCATGAGCCAACGTACAACACGTTGATGCTAGTAGGGTTTGACATACATGCAATATAATGGGTCACTGTTAGTGACAAAAAAGGTTTTGTGGTTGAGTAGGTAATGAAAAAGTTTAATCGAGACAAAAAATAAGGGTAAACAAAGTTTTTCAGCATGAGTGTACCTAGTTTTGTAGTCGAAAAGGGTACGAATTATGTAGTAAACCGCTTTCTCCTGGTGTTTCTTGTCATGATGAGCGAGCATGGCACGTAAGGAATGGTCAATAGAAGAAATGTATAGGTAAAAGGGTTGGTCATCTTTAGGAGGAATGAGCACTGGTGGTTGGAGAAGGTATTATTGTAAGCTGTCAAAGGATTTGTGGCATTCATCATCCCATTTGAAGGAGACATTTTTTTTTAGGAGAAGATGAAATGGTTGGCAATAGTCAAAAAGTTGCGAAATAAACCTATGAATAGATTACATCTTACCTTACAAACTTCTAAGTTGGTAGATATTAATAGGTGGAGTCATTTATAGAATAGCCTTTTCTTAGCAGGATCGACTTCTATGTAACAAAAAGAAATGATGAAACCAAGGAGCTTTCCTGAAAGAATAACAAAGACACGCTTCTTGGGCTGAAGGTGAACACAATAATTGATGAGATGGTCAAAGATGACCTTTGAGACTGTGAAATGTTTGGTCCGACATTTGGATTTGGCAATAACATCATTTACGTAGTATTCTAATATACAATGCATTATGTTATAGAAGATATAAGTCATAGCCCACTGATATGTAGCACCGCCATTTTTAAGGCCAAAAGGTATGAATCAATAGCATAAGTTCCCCTAAGGAGTGATGAAGGTCGTTTTGTGTTGATCTTTTGGAGTGAGTAATATTCGGTCATAACCTGAGAAACCATCCATGAGTGAAAACAAATTCCCCCTGTTAATATTGTGACAAGAACAATGTTAGAAATCCATTGGGGATAGTCAATGGGTGGGATAAAGGAAACCAAGAGAAGGTGTTGAAGTTCCTCTTTGACTATAAGGGAAATTTGAGGATGCATTTTTGCATCTTTTATTTTACGGGTTTGGATTAAGGAATGGTTATGATATTTTGGACCAGAATGTTTGGTTCAATACTGGGAATATTAACATAGGACCAAGTAAAGGTGTTGTTATGATCCCAGAGGAAAGAAGTAAAAGCTTCCTATTGAGCAGTATCTAAATATTGGCCTATCTTTAGAATGTGCGGGTCGTGTTGAGTGTGAATTTTGATTTTAATAGTCGATTCATTCAACATGGTTTATGTCTCAGAAGGCAATGACCAGTGAATATAAGAATCTTTTGTGCCAAGGTAGATGAGGATAGACTCATCGTCTTGACATTAAATGACATTAATAGAAGGTGTATCGTCATCGATCATGTTAGGATATAGGAAGGGAAGAGAAAAGGGAGCCTTGTCATCACATTGATAAGTCAGAGGTCCCATGGAAATTGTGTTCAAGATTTTTTTTTTGATGAGGAATAGACTCGAGATCTATGGAATCTGTGGGTGAAGGTGGTGACGTTGGAGAATGGGGTGGAGAAGGTTTTTCGTCGTCATTGAGGTTGTTGCAGGCCTTCTTGGAAGATGGTATGGAAAATCCAATGACACTATGATCTTTGTATTTACAGTTGGTACATGGGATACGGGCCTTGATTATACGTGTGGGAGAATATGATGTTGATGCTAGCACTTCCATCAATAATAATCTGCCATACACGTATATTATCTATATAGACGGAGATAAAAAGGGTGGTATCAGGGTCATCTGATTAGAGAGGTATGATCTCCTCATCAGAAAAACTAAGGGCGACTACTTGATGAGTGGGCATGGGGGTAGGAGGAGATGATTTGATAAGAGAGGCCATGTGATGAGGGGTGAGAATGGAGGCTACTAGTGTGGGATTGTTAGGTAAAAATTCAATGAATTATAAAACCTCCATAAGGGCTTGTCAATGACATTAAGAGGTTTAGATGAGATTGTACAAAGACATTTTTAGAGGCGATTGATGTAATTTTTTTATCATTGTACGATGGGTGACCTATGTCAGAAATAAGGTATGCCGGTCCTTGAATGGTCATTTTGAGTGTGGGTGTAGATGGTATATTGGGAATGGGATTAATCGATGGGCTAGTTACTTTTTCCTTTCCTTTGTCCTTTTAGGCGTGAGTGACAACTTGGATCATGTTAATCTGAGGGAAGAAGGTAGATGGAGAAGGTATGTCATGAGTAGTGTAACAACAGGATGGAAAAAATCCTAATGTGGGGTAAGAGCCTTGTGAAATGAGTAGGGAACACTGGCATTTAAGCGGTGGTTTGGTCAACTCTCTGATACGGACCATGTTGATGTCAAAATTTAGAGGTTGATAAAAGGGTTGTGGAGGTGGAGATGAAGGTCATTAAAGAGGTATGGGATGAGGGTGTGTGGTGACAAGTGAAGGTGGAACATGGCCCTCACCAAGGAGATCGTCATCAGTCAAAATTTGCTTCAGGAGGAAAAAAATGGAGGAGAATGGTTTTGAGAGCCTTACAACCTTCTACATCATGTCCTGACACATGATGGTAGGAATAAATTTTAGTTTCATCAAACCATTTTGGTTTGGGTTTGAGGGGGTCGTAAGGTCTAAGAGGTGGTAAAGTGATGACTTAGGTTTCTAAGAGGTTGGATAAAATGTTAGCATAGAACCTTGCCAACGGATCACAATGGGAAGTTAGTGTGGGTCCATGTAAAGGTGAAAATGATTATGGGGGAAGAGGCATTATAGGAAGGGGAATGATTGGATCACTAGTTTGGTAGGTGGTATTGTCTTAGGTTTTGATGGTATCTATTTGGGTAAAGGTATGGTAGAAGAGCTAGCAATGGTAGGTGTCATTGGCGTAACTAACCTATTGGAGGGTAGTGGGTTCTTGTCTTTGGATTACACCTTCTTGGGTAAAGGTGAGATGGGAGTACATGATGCAGAAGGGAAAGTAGTTGGTTGAAGAGGACAAATTACCCATGGTGATAATAGAGTTATGGAAAAAGTGGTTAGTAGAGGCTAGGTGGAAGGTATGGGTTGAAGTCGTATGGGAAAATTTGGGGTTATAGTAGCTGGTGGAGGTATAGGTGGTAAGAAATGTACGGGTAAGGGTGAGGTTGTTTGTTGTGCATGTAAATTAGATGTAACAAAGGATCGTGATGATGGGATAGGTTGCTTAACTTTTGATTTTCCTTAGGTAGGGGATTGTTTGGCCAAGGTTGATGGATGAGGTCCTAGGATGGACAAAAGGGGTGAAGGTGACAAAGGTGTGGTAATTGAAACCGGTGTATGTGGCCTAGAAGATTGGATCTTCCTTTTAGGTAGAGGAGTATCTTTGGTGTGGGTTTGGGAAGACGTGGCTAAATATAATTTAACAGGTGGATGGGTATGGCTTGACGTCGGCATGACACCCAACGTAGTGATGGGTTTAGATATAGACGAAGATGTAGGTGTGGGTAGTTTTTTAGGCATAGGAATGGTTTTAGTCGCGGTAAAGGTTTGGATGTAGGAAAAGGTGAAAAATTAGAATTCGTTTCGATAAGCATGGTTAGGGTCGATTTGGTTATAGGAAATACCTTTAGATAGATCGTGGAGGTATCTGTAGGTGAAATTTACATTTGATTCGAAAAGGGGAGTCGAGGACTTCCCCAAAGTGTGGAATTATCAACATAATCGAAGTGATTGGCCAGTCATGAAAATGAGATTGATGTAAGAGGAGATGCAGTTGGTTTAGTGGCAATCCCTATAAAATATGTCTATGAGATAGGGAATTGGTTAGCCTTAGACTCTGTGGGTAGAAGATCCGAGACCAGATCAATGGGATCCTGGAATGCTAATGGATAATTTTCCCCAATAGGTAGTTCCGTGTCTAAATGATCTCCCATGGGTAGGAGAGATGGTAGGTGGGGTGAGATAGATTTCTCTTTTTGTGGAGGAGAAGGCGATGGCTATTTTCTTGCGGGTGAGAGAGTTAATATTGTTGGTTGTTTGGTAGGTTGTGAGGTAGATGGTGAAATGACATCAACAAAAATCATGCAATCCTCTATGAGTAAATGGGGAGACGAAGGGGAATCCTTTGAGCTTGAAGGAGTGGAAGAGGTATGTTCCTATGTGGGTAGAGGAACTCGTGCTAGAATTTCCTCGATAGACAAAATAGGTGGAAATTGAGGAACGACTGGTACGATATCAAAAATATCATGGACTTAATGAAAATTATTGTCGCTAGTTGAAGGTTCACCACTTTTATTAGATAATGGTGTATGGTTAGGGAATGAATTCTTAAAGATATGCAATTTTTGATTTACCAGTGCGTTCAGGTTGTCTAGGATGATATCTCCATTATCTAACATTTCTTAGAAAATTTTCTTAAAAGTTATGCGATTACCATCACTATGGACTTTGACGCAATGATAATTACAATAGTCATTTTCCTTATACCACGCAGGCATAGGATGAGTGGGATCAAAACCAGTATGAGGTTTTATCAGGGGTAGTGCAATGACTCAGGTTTTAAGAATATTTTCCAAGAATGAAGATTATGGCTCTCCAATTGGAGTGTACTTTCATTATTCCTGCCAGAACTGAAAAGTTTGAATAGGGGAAAGTTTGGATGAAGGTTTGGCTTGATTAGATAGATGAGATGGACTCGATTTGAGAACTAATGCATTGGTAGATTATTTGGCTTTTGAATAATTGTTTTGAGGTTTTGAAGATGAAGAAGAATCATTTGATTTGAACGTGGTGTTCTTGTTTTGCAATTGGATTTTGTTTTCTTTGATGGCACAAAATTCCATCTTTTGTGCCATGGTAAATGATTCAACAAAGGTATAGAAGGTTTGTACCTACAGATTTGATGAGATGTGTCTAGCACAATCTCTAGTGAACAACTCTATAAGTTCAACTTGAGGTAACTGGAATGTTAATTGGATGATAATAATTCACCAGTGAGAAACAAAATCCACGATAGATTCATTATCATACTATTGTGTTGAATATAGGTCTGTGATGGTGACGTTTTTAACTATATTGTTTGAGAAGTTGTCTAGGAATGCATGAGCCACTTGGTTAAAGGAGTTTAAGGAATTTCTAGGTAAACTATTGTACCAATCTAAGGCGGGTCCTATCAGGGACATGGGGAATGTTCATAGGAGTAAAGCATTGTCATGGGCAATTAGATAACACCCATGTTTGAATGGCTGCAAGTGTTTCTATGGTTCTTCTTTACTGTTGAAATGGTTGAACTTGGGCATTTCCCAATGCATGGGGTATGGGTGAATAGGAATAAATGGATGAATAGGCTCATTACATATTTTTTCATAAGTTAAGGAGTTACGAGAGCCATAAAATGATGTTTCTAATGTTTTCATCTTTTCCATCATCATCCTAATGAGGTCATTGGTGGGTTAAGAGGAATGGGCACCTCCTACAGTAAAGGGAGGTTGATGATGGGTGTATGATGTGCATGCCATCCCAGTACAAGGGGATGTTGTTTATGAAAACTGCGAAGGGGGGATAGATACAGGCAGAAGATATCCCAAATAAGAAATAGACAAGATTGAGGGTTACTAGTGATGCATGAAAATTTGTGGGGTAGTCGTAACGACTCTAATGGTAATTGGTGGTAGAGACTGTGGGATGGAAATGACTAGATTTTGAAATGGGGTGTGAGTTGTTGACACCAGGGATTGTTGTGATGTAACTAGTATATACGAGGAAATGGGAGTAGATGGGGACATGCTCAAGGTAGTTGGTTAAGGAATGTTCGACACAACGTTTGAAATAGACATTGTTGGTGTAGCAGTTATAGCAGATGTGGGGCCCAGTTGAGATACCACAGGGGGTAAGGTGGAAGACGGAAATGTTGAGCTAGTGGTAGCTGATGAGAAAGTGGGGGTGAGGGAAGGAGGAATAGATATGGGAATGTCATATACTAGTTGTCCTGAAGAGTCTTAGGTAGATGAGTGGGAAAGATAGTACTATAAGGCCGCAGGATTCTTGTCAAGGAGTCTTGCAAACTCCTCGTCACTAGTAGAAATGGTGATCGGCTGAGTTGGATCCATAGGAGATAGTATGGAAGGCGGTGATGAGCTAGGTGGGAGTGGCTGAAGACTAGCATGAAATATAAAGGCATTGGTTTGGCTACGAGTCATCACCATGTGAATTAGCGTTGACTTGGTAAAAATGTACTCTGAAGATGACACAAAAAATAACAGGATTGGAAAAGAACAAATACTGATAGGTGGACCTAGTCAGTGTTTTAATTAAAAATCAAAATAGGGAAACTGATGTTGGTGAAGGTGACCAATTACAGTTACAAGGGACTGATGATGGTTACAGTAACCGATGTCGGTTACTATAGGAAAAAACTAGTTTGAGAAAATGAAGTAGAACTGATGAAAATGAAATGGGGAAATTGTAATTGATAGTTATATCATAATGTTGGGAATATGATGATGTTGTGAGGAATACAAATAGAAAAGATAAGGTGAGGAAAGCTATATTGGGTAAAATAACCAAAAGAGATGGCAACCAACACCAGTCAGGTAAACCGACGATGGTCTGATGGGAACTAATGACGATCACTGGACTGACACTGGCTACTGTGAAATCTGAAGAAGTGAAGAAAAATGGATTTTGTAAATTAAATTAGATGAAGAATCAATCTAGAAATCTGAGAATGATAATATGAGGCCCTGACACACTCAAAAACAGTCAAAATTCTCCAACTGTGATGGTGGAGTGTGAAAGGAAGAAGAAAATGAAGAAATGTAATCCTGACAACTCAAAATGCAATTCATGAAGAAAGCTAAGAAAAATTCATAATCCTATGAGTGAATCTTATATTACTTTAGCTTATGCTATTTGGGACTGACTTGAGAATTTAGAATAGAGTTTTTTGGTTTGTAATGCATCTTATGAAGAGGAAAAATCTAAAGGGGAGGTTTTTAGGTTATGTTTTGGTGGGGGAGGTCCTTTCTCTGAGATAATGACTCTACAGAGAAACCAACTGGGCACCCACTGTCAAAAATCTAATCGTGTGAGCGTTGAAAATTATTTTTAGGTAAGGCGTTGTTTAAGAAGATGAGTGAATTTTGTATTTGTATAGTTTTGTAAAGAGAGAGAGAGAAGATAAAGTTCTTTCTATGAGTCAATTATGTCAACCATCAGCCGGGTATGACTTCCAACGTATATGTTTCCCTTAGTTTCAAATGTGAGATAATAATGCAGCATACAAGGATGAAATGCATCAAATTTAATAACCCAAATCAACAATTCTATTCAATGTAGCAAATGATGAATAGGAGAGAGGATGATTTTCATTAATGTAGAAAGAAATAAGAATGATTATTTTTAAATGCACTAAAAGAAATGTTTCATTTAGATCAATTAGAAAGACAGAGAAGATTACCAGAGAAGAATATTTAGTGAATAACGATTTAAAAAGGAAACAAAAAAGATGCAACCTATATGAATAGAAAGGAACCCAAAAACGAGGGTCCCATCAGGCCTGCCAAAATGTTTTTCCAAATAGTTGTGTACATATGAGAAAAAAAGATAAGGTGAAGGTGTGGAGGTAGAATGCACATGCTCTTACTTCTCGATCTAGTGCTGATTGCAAGAAATTCCTTTTTGCTATGAGGAACTACATGTGAATGCAAATAAAGACCACAAAAATAATATTAAACAATATATGTCAGTGGACTGCCTAGTGTGTGCTAGATACGGGAAGTGTGATACTTCCTAGATGGTTGTCAATCCACTGTTTAATACAATTTAATGCAAGAAATAATCTAAAAAAATAACATCCTACTATAGTTCATATGATTTAGGTATCTCATTCAAATATAATAAGAAAATCTAATCTAATAGGAAAGGTTATGATCTGATCTGGAGGTTGGGCAGGTAGCCAAGGTGACTAGAACAAGTCAGGATCAGGTTTTGGGTGGTTTTGGGTTATTGAGTGAAGGTTATGAGGTTTTTGTTACAAGAAGGATTACAAGATATAGAGAATGACATCAATCAAGTATGAATGATGACAGTTGAGAGGGAAATCAAAAATATTTTAGGTTAACTTGTGTCGATAGAGGTGGACTGGAAGAAACCTAATAAAATTTGATTTTGGAGATTTTCTGTGATTGCACAGAGAATGGAAGAATGATGGTTAGGTTGCCAAAGGAGTTGAGAATACTTAGAGATTCTTGGGGTTAGATGTGGGGATCTAAAAGGTTATGGATGGTTAGATGGGTGGATTGGCAGGAAGGTGAGGATGATAGGATGCAAAAGAGATTAGGATTTAAAAGATAAAGTTACAGAAATGATGATTTAAATAAGTATGGAATGATGTAGATCAAAATGCACATACTTTTATTTGAAGACATGATGGTTGCATAAAGGTGATGGTTGATTTTTGAAACTGGTAGTCAGTGTCGTGGAAGTGCTTCCCGGAATGCTATCGTGAAGGCCAATTTCTTCATATTAGTCTTGGTGCTAGCTAGGGTGTGCCTAGATGTGCAAGAGGGCTCTAGTTCGTGCTTGCATGCAGATATATATCTCTCCAAACTTGAATAATTATTCCAACCCTTTGAAAAAAGTTACCAAAGTGAATATATGGTAACTGACGACCGTTTAGGTTAACCGATGTCAGTTTAGTTGTAACCGGTGTCATTAAGGAGGGAAATCCTAGGTTTCCAAAACAAAAGATCTTCACTATCTTTTTGGCCAGTTTTACATGTAGGTCACAGTCCAAAATGGTATTTTCACTTAAGAATATTAGCATTCTATTAGAGAAATAATAGGCATCTATTGTTAGGGTTAGACTAAGTCCCAGTTCGTTATGGTAAGTAGAGATTGAGGCCTTATTAGAATGATCATGATAAGAATAGGTCCATGATGAGGTGTATACTTGAGGTGGTCAAGTGAGGACATTAATTAAATAAATTAAACTAATTAATTCAATTAATCATGTGCACTATAGGATATGAATATGTAAGGTATGGTTTATTTAATTAACAGGGCTATAAGGGTGGTACGACCTAATTTTGGTGTCTACACACTGAATTGAAATATATTGTTGTGTTTATCAAAATGGGTTTCGTGCCAGAGGCAATAAATACTTTGGAAAGGAAGTAATTAGCCACACATATCATGGCCTACATGTTAATTAGTGGAGACTTATACAAGCTAGAGCATGATGAGGTTTTACATTGGTGCATGCTTGAGCATGAGTGCACTGCAATCATGGAAGAGGATCATGGTGGAATTACAAGGGGATGCTATGTAGAGAATGTAACCGCATGTAAGATCCTCCTAGAATAATTTACAAATATTTTATCAAGTATTGCAAGGCTTGTGACCCCTATCAGTACCTTAGAAAACCAGGGAAAAGAGATGAAATACCTTTAAGACCGATTTCTAGTACAAAGCTATATTTAAAATGGGCAATTGACTTTGCAGGCCTTATTTCTCTATCTACGTGAATGACAGGTTCACGCTATATCATTACATTCACATATTACCTTACAAAGTTGGTAGAAGCACTGCCTATAAGGGATTGCATAGTGGCAACAACAACTACGTTCATGTTGGAAAATATAATCAACAGATATGGATACCCATTGAGCTTAACAAGTGATAGGGGTACTCATTTATTAAATGAGACTATTAGAATCTTATTGGCAGAATTCATGGTGACCAATCAAAATACTACCCCTTATCATCGACAAGCTAATGGGACTGCTGAGGCATTTAAAAAAAATTTGAATCACACGTTGACATAGATTTGTGATGTGGGAAGAAAGGATTAGGATGACAAAGTTTCTATTGTGTTATGGTCATATCAGGCTACTTATAATAGACTGAAAAAGGCCACACATTTTTAATTGGTTTTTGGCATAGAAGCTCTATTACCTATTGAATTCATGTTACCATTACTACGAATAGCACATGTAGGAGGGTTAGATGATGAGCAAGCACTTAAGGATAGGATTGAAAAGTTGATGCAATTACATGAGAGGTGGGGTATTGCTTACTGGATTCAGAAAACTAAAAAAGCTAGGCAAAAGGCATGACATGATAGACACATCAAGAAAAAGTAATTTGAGCTTGGGAAAATGGTTCTTTTGTATGATTCCAAGTTTCTGTACCATCCTATGAAATTCAAATTCCATTTGTTGGGCTCGTACATTATATCCTATATGCTTGATTCAGGTGCTTGCTAGTTACAAGCACTGGATGGATCACAATTATCAGGCCATTTCAATGGGAGTAGGTTGAAGACCTACTATAATTATGTTTTATTTTTGTTTGTAAATAAGGTAGTATTACCAGTTATCCTAGGCATTTCTTTGATGTAGTTTCCTTTCTTTGTGTTTCCCTTTCTTATTTTTTTGTTTTGTGTGCATTTGTGCGCTGGTAGCCACCTTTTTATTTCAAAATATTTCTTTGCTCGGAGGACCACACATCCATTTTTGTGTGGGGTGGAGTGATGTGATAAGTGTTGGAAGCTATGGTTATTGATGGCCCGGGTTGAAAAATCAAAAGCACATGGATTGGAATATCACACGTAGAATAGGTGAACATCAGGGAAGGATGGTGTCAAAAGGATTTATAGAAACCATGTGCAAGAATGAAAAACATAGAAAAAACATGAGGTAGGCAATGTTAGGAATGAGGATTAGGAAAGAAAGGAAGAATGCGTTTGGTGCTGTAAACATGAGCGTAAGGATTTGTGGTCAGTAAGAGGTTTTTTAGACTTGAAGGTTACCGATATTTTTCACGTAGGATTAAGCATGGAGGAAAAGTGTTAAAGGTTAGCATGTGACAAATCTGCATTTATTACGGAAGTACATTAGTAGGTGGCATGACATTTAATGTGAAGAAAATAAGGAGTTGGAAATAGAATATAAAGGGTGCGTTATTTTTTACCTTGTGTTTTAAGTTATCAAAGAGCTTTTGTGAACTAGGGTGTCCTTGCACAGAAGGTCCGAGAAAATTTGTGAATATTTGCATGCATAGCTTGTTTGATCAGTGAACCAGAGTGTAAAGGAGTACACAGATGTAAGAGGAGAAGGTTGGGTGGAAGGATCCCGCGGGTGTTATGTCATCTTGTGGAAAAAATGTTTTCTAGGTGAGGGTTGCATAGAAAGGGCACAAGACTTGGAGGTATTTTCACATAGTGGAGTTACGAAGTTGATCAAAGCCAGGACCAGGAGAAAGGAAGAATTTCTAAGGACCCAATGAAAGAATGACACGTAGGAAAGTAGTAAATGTTTAACTGAAGAAGAGAAAGGGCAAGGGAAAAAAATTCATTTCTACCAGTTTTAATAAAGAATGGTACATGGAAATGTAGTACTCGGATGACATATTACTTGGTAAGGAATGGGTGTCTCATGTTAGAAAGATGGCCGTAAGTGATTACAACCATCAAACGAGCACCACAGAAAATGAGATGATGCTAGAATTGGTTCACCCTCCAGAGAAGAGGACACCATGTGGAATTCCTATTTATGACGATGAAATGAAGGTGAAAATGGAGAAGTTTGGGTTATTGTAACTCTACCAGTTTCCCTATTTCGAAAAGCATGAGTGACTATACAAATGGATTATGTCACGTGTGCATGAAGAATAGTTATATTTCATAGATTAGAGGATGTGCATAACCCCCATCTAATTTCTAAGTTCACCGACCTTATCTATGAAGGAGAATCATTGGATGATGATTTGGGAGACAAAGAAGCCATTAAAAATACCCGTTGAAGCTTATGACTACAAGAAGGGTTCACACTACATCAAAATTTCTGAAATCACCAACCCTATGATGAGGATGGTCATGTGCTTTGTAATAAAGCTCAATGAAAAAGAGAGATGAAAATAAATCAACAAGGTCTGGTTGAAATTATGCTGTAAGATCTAAGAGGGGACCATATATAACCTCAAATAATTTACTGTAGAGGAGATAATAAATGCTGCCCATGATGGAGAGAAGATCAGGTTTGATAATGTCCTCCTCACCATTGTCTTTTCAAATATTGGAGTGCCCAATTTGTTTGGGAATACCTAGATGAGAACCCCTTCCCCACCATGAGATTTGAATAGTATACTTGTGACACCATGATGGCCACTCATAAGGCGCACCTGGAAAAGTGACATAAGTGGATGCGTGAAACATTAGAGGCTGAATGGAAAATACTCGGGTAGTTTCCTTTATTAGTATTAGAAGAGGATGAGTTCACCGTATACCAATATTTTTTTATCTGAATATTTACTTTGATAGATGACATTAAGAGTCCTTGGTGTAATTTTCCTTTCTCCTTCATGGCATGGTACTTCCACGCCAGGGTCAATCAATTAAAAGAGGTGAAGAAGCACAAGTTTAATCTAAGTGTAGTATATCAAGATTACCATGAGCGGAGCAGGAAGTTAATATACCCAAAGAAGTGTGCCTATGTAGAGAAGTATGTCTCCCATGACATGCACATGTTGAAACCAATAACATTTCCTATTGTAGGGATGATAGTAGTGAGGGTGTATTTGCTCCTAAGTCCTAAGTATTAAAAAGGTGCTTATGTTGAAGATGATGTCTCCATTCTTGATGACCCCACCACGAGGAAAAAGGATGTGCCAAAGAAAAGAGAAAGAGGGGAGGCTCCTGAGAAATAGGCATCAAGCGTGCAGACAGTACATAAAGTAGGGGCACAATATTTGAGCATGGGCACAAGTACTTACATCCACCGAAAGAGGCATCCCATTATAAAAGAGTCTCCGTTGAAGGAAGAGTCACTAGTAAGAGAGGAGTCGCCTGAGAGAGAATAAAAAGAGAAGTCCCTTATGTTAGAGTCACCAATAAGGAAGAAGAAAAGGGTGATAAAAGGGTCAGAATTAGGAGAAACAAGAAGCATGGAGGCCGATAAGGGTGATTAAAATGATGAAGAGCATGGTGAGGCTCAGAATCATCCTGTATATGATGTACATGAGTCAAAATAAGAAGGAAAGGAAGATAGGGATGAGAATAAGGAAGGCACTTGTGACAAAGGGAGGAGTGAGGAAGTAAACATAAAATATCATAAGACCCCGACCCTGACCCCAACTGAGGAGCAAATGGATAAAACTATAAAGAGGGAGGTGGCAGGTATTATCCTATAGTTGGTGGAGCACAAATTAGAGTGAATCGCTGAAGAAGTGTTGAAGAAAATTGATGAGAGCACAAGTGTAGGAAAGAATTATGGGATCATGGGTGGAGATCGTCGCTTAGCAATAAGTTTCCCAATGGTAGTGCACATAGGTGGGAAGGGCACAATAGCAGTGCATGAACATAATAAGACTTATATTAATGATCCAAGAAAGGTATTGTGTGTGTGCTTCCAAAGTAAAGTTCCCACAAACCAAATCCTTGTTTGGTCTTCTTTTGATGAAGAGGATGCACACCTACACATGAGGAAAATGCTATCCTAGGTTTTTAAGTACCACGTTGATGAACCCAAGTTGAGGTAAATCATGATGCATTGATAAAGATACTAGATTCAGAGGGAGTAACCCTCCTTGTAAAATCCAACAATTGTCAGATGAGAAATTTTGAAATGTGTACAACAAAGTATCAGTGGAGGTGGAAACAAGACTCTTCAGTAGAAATGATAGAATAAGGGTCTTGGAGGAGGAGCTTGAGAAAAAGAATGAGGAGATCATTGAGAGGGACAAGGAGATAAAACATAAGGAATTGATCAATGCATAGTTAAGGCATAAATTGATGGATGAAAAGGTGAAGGTGTGTGAAGTCGACAATATGATAGATGCCATTTCAGATGCCATTATCTTGAAACACCCAAACCTAGCCTTGTCTAATCTAAAATACGAGTCAACCATGCACTTTTTGGAAGACTTGACCTGCATCCTCAAAATGGAAAGGTTCCACTTACATTAGAGTCGGTAGACAAGGCGATGGCATGCCAGAAGGAGGAAGAAAAGCTGAATATTGGGGAGATAGGGACTCTTTACTCTAAGCTCCTTTCCGTAGTA
The DNA here is from genome assembly GCA_019776745.2 of Taxus chinensis. Lineage (NCBI taxonomy): Eukaryota > Viridiplantae > Streptophyta > Pinopsida > Cupressales > Taxaceae > Taxus > Taxus chinensis. The sequence continues at coordinate 191,766,017 of CM034146.1, read as the reverse complement.
AAGACCACCACGTATGTAATCGAAGTCACGTATGAAAACTGTGTCAATAGAGATAAAGTAGTAAGCATATTGGTTGCTACACATGAGGCAGATCTGAAATAATTTTAGGAAAATAAAAAAGGTAATAGGGTAGAGAATGATAAGATCCTAGCCGAGGTTGATTAGAATTTAGAACTAATCAAAACCTTATGAGGTTGGGTTAAGAATAGGCTAAAGGAGCTATACCCCCAAGTCACCCGCAGGATGGATGTGCTAGGCAATCTTAGTAAGTATTTGGGAAGCATTGTAGATAGGCTAGAAGTTAAGACCAATGAAATAAGTTTTGATTAAGTAATCACATTGGTGGGTGACCTACTTTAGCAGGATCAAGGAGAAGTGGATTCTTGGGAGAAGATTTAGGCATCCATGAAGAAGGATTTCCCACTCCTCATGTAGGAGTAGCATATTATTCATTCTTCCATTATTTATTTATATTATTTTGATTCCACTATTCTTTATTCTTTGAAGGAGAAGAATGTTTCTGAGAATGGAGAACATGTGTAGTGTGGGGTGATGTTGCACCCTAAATATTGGCTAAGTAATAAGAGGCATGCACACAGGATCAGTAAATAGAAGGACACTCAGGTAAAAGAGTGTAGGAAAAGGGCTTAAAATGGGTTTAAGTGAAACCATAATGCACGTGGGAGGAAGAAAAAGGGTTTAAAGGACTTAGCCATATTTGGCATCATGGAGTCACTTGAGGGACAATGTGAGGAGTCAACTAGGCATGATAAGTAGATAAAGTGCCAGCTTGGAACCTTAGAGGCCAAGAAAAGGATATTCCACGTAGGAAATATTCCTAGAGGCATCTTTATAGTTAGTGGAAGGTTTTGCAAAGAGGATACACATTCACCAATGGAGGACAACATTGAAACTTGACATGCTATATGATCACGAGAGAAGTCATGGAAGTGAACGTTAATCCTATTTAAATAAGTTCTTAGGATAGATACAAAAGGGAAAGGGAGAAGGTAGTGCAAAGGCACTAGAAGGTAAGAGAGTGCTAAGAGAATGAGGTTAACGAGGTCCTGCAGAAAATGTTAGGAAATGCTAAGGGTTTGGAGCTCATGATACTAGGGTTTAGAGTTCTTGGTGTTAGAGGTTTGTAAGAAATATCATTAAGCATATGTATGGGTACTAGGATTTGGAACAACGGTTATAATGAGGAAATCATAGTTAGGATCCGTGATCATTTTAGTTTGTAGGTGATCTGAAAAACGAGTGTTGTATTTTTTATCACTTTTAAACGTTTCCAAAGATCGTGATTTTCTTAACCAATTTTAAGTATTCTAAACTCCAAAAATTGATTGAATTATGATTATTATGCATCCATATAAGTGCGGAAAACTTGTGTAGTAAATAAATAATCAGAACTGAAAAACATTCAGATAACAAACAAGATTGTTTACGGGGTTCGGAATTCCTACGTCCCCGGGTTCAGATTGAACCGATCCATTAATAATATTGAAATGCAAGTACAATAACTCTTACAAACAACCAATAATGAATCAAAACCTGCAAATGAGCTGATCAATGTCCCAAGAACTCTGAAAAATAGCAAAAACTGTCCCAAGAACGATCCGTGGCTCCTACAGTGTTTTCACAATGTGATCTCCCTGCAACTGTGTTAGAAAAACACCTAAAAATGGAGATTTAAAAACATTCTATGAAAAAAAATCATATTTCTGAGATCAGATCTGAATTTTGAACACTTTTCATGTTTACACCAAGTCACAATTCAGACTAGAAGTGCATTGAAATTTGTGTTTTCCAACTAGCTGTCTTGAAGATCCCTGTTAAAATCTGCATTCAAAGCTTCCAAAAACAGGTTAAAGTTCATCAAAAAAGATCAAACCTTACATCATTGGAATCTTCTCATAATTTCCTTCATTTCATATTTTTACTCTGAATGCCAAATCTGAGTGCACAGCCTTCAAAAATAGAGTTCTTTGCAATCTGGTCCTTAAGCTTCCTGCACAAACCTATACCTCCTATTCAAATAGAATATAGCTCCTTTTATATTGTTTAGGCGCCTCCTGGTATGACGGCTGGGCGCCTATCCTTTTACTTGGCCCACCCGAGTTCCATTCCCTTCCTTTAGCTTTTTGTTTATCCTTTTAGGATTAAGATCCCACATTGGGCGCATGAAAACTAGGAATGGGTTTTAAAATAGCAAGTGGGCGCTCATTTTGTGTGGCAAGGTAGCCACCTAAGCCTATGTAATAGGCACTTTGACTTTGGGGGCGCATTTGGTGGCGCATGGCATGTTTTTTTAGGTGCCTAATCCCTCATTTGGTGGACAGTTTAAAATAAGGCGTGGGAAGTGGAAATGGTTTTTATATGCAATAAGTGGCATTTGGAAATAATGCGTAGAATATGAAAAGTGGACTTATCAACATAATATAATTTCGACCCAATTAATATAATGTGGCAATAAAATACCACTTGTCGACCCTCGATAGGAAAATCGAGCGAATTCGACGAGTGGTGGCAAGCCACGTGTTGGCTTGTGGACCCACCACGTCGGCAATAATACCTTAGTCCACACGACGGCCGGGCTCCCCTCCGTAATAAAAGTTGAGCCTCTTGTTCCCGAGCACCTTTATTTTTTTTACGCTCGTCGAAGACCGGTGATCGAAAACCAACAAACAACTCCCTTTTGTCTTTTCGCCACGTGTCGCAACGCGATTGGTCCATTATTGACCAGTTGACTAGAGTTGACTTTCCGTTGACCAAACTTTGACCAGACATATCTAGAGCTCCCGATGTCTGTTTGTCACGTTCTTATAGTCGTTGGAAAGCTCTTGAGATGATCTTCTGCACTGACACCATTTAGGGATGTTTAGGGAATTTTTTCAAAAATGATCCCCTGATCAGTAGGGATTGGATATCTGTCATTTGATGTATGTGGTTTGAGGTGACCATTTTATGTAGTGTGGCTACTAGAAACTCTTTTAAATTAATATACAATGTTTATTTACCTTTTATGATGCATTAATGTGTAGATTTGTTAGTTATATCTTATGCCTTTTAATTATATGCATGTAATTCTATTTTTTTCAAATAATCCACCATTAATGACGGAACTCTCTTACAAAAATCACATAAAGGAGGGGCTCGGTGCTCGTGCATGCATCGGGTGTGTGCCTAACATAGGCTGGGTGATAGGCCGACACGTTTGGGGTTAGAAAGAGGTATTAAGGGTAAAGTAATGACTATAGGTTTGGACTCTTTTTAATTTTGATATATGTATCCTTTGGCTACCCAATATATATGTGTCTATCAATGTTGTTGAATGATATTTTTTTTGGAGACGGCTTGGTCACTCCTTACCTAACTCTCTTTGGATTATATGTGGTGACTTTAATATAGTTGAGTACCCAAAAGTCATGGTTAGTCATTTATCCATGCACTGGTGTGTGGGAGAGTGGGAGGCATGGTTTTATATGAGGAAAAAACTTAAACTATTTGACCCTAATATCCACTTTAAAGAAATATCCTCTTCTTCTTGGTTCACTCAGTCCAATTTTTGGTAGGGGCAAGATTGAATTATTCACCATGCAGACCATGTTCTGATGACTATTTAATACTTATTCTATCTTTCTCCCAATTTAGGAAGGCTTTTGTTTTTTTTCTGGAAATGCTCTCCTACCTGATTATTCCCGCATTTTATTTTATATTACCTGGGTTAATCCTATAAAAAAATCACATAGTTAACTCTCAATTTTTTCAACATATTGCCCACCTGAAACATGCTCAAACTATGGTACACATCCATCATTTTCTAAAATTTGTGCCTTTCCTTGCTGGATGGGAGGGCTATATTTCTTGTTGGAATGATGGCATTAAACAAACCAAGATATTACTTCACATTTATGGAAAATAAGCTTCTCTCTTTCAACAAGGTGCGCATAAGGATTCATACCATGAGTTTCAACAAATCCCACAAGAGATTAATTCCTCTCTTTTAAAGTCAAAATTTACAACTCGGGTATGTACATTGGAGACACAAACATAATGTGGATGAAGCTTATAAAGAAAGGGGTGCTCTATTTCATTCTCATTTACATTGTCTCAAACTCATAGACAAAGCCTCCGAATATTGTTTTTTTATGGTGAGAGCTAAACATTCTGCCACGCAAATCAAATCTATTTTTCAAGGAAATTATTAGCACACCTCCTTATTGGGAATTCAGTTTCACCATATTGTTATAGATAATGAAATAGATAAAGGTGGAATACATGTTGTTACGTTGGTTGAAGGTTGAGTGCACACATTTCTAATTTCTAATCCAAAGTGATTGTGTGAGCTTCCTTTTGGCTAAGAGGAACTACCTATTATGCAAAGAAAGACCACAAGATACATTTAATAGATTTTTTTTGGGATTTCCTAGTGTGAGCTAGATCTAAAAAGTGTGATACTTCCTCAACAGTTGTAAATCCATTGATATATAACTCAATATAAAATAAATGAACATACAAATAAAAGAATCTAATGTTATTGTTATGATTCAGGTATCTCAAATTACTATCAATGTCAATCAAATTAAATTCTTAGTAATTAAACTCGTGAAGGTCCCAAATTAGGTTGTAGGTTGGGTATGTGGTTGGAGGGTCACAGACAGGGTCTGGGTAATATCTGGTGTAGTTTGGGTTGATTTTAGATGATTAGGAAGCTTGTAAGGTAGTTTTACCAGACATAGAGACTGACGTCGGTTAGGGTGTGACTAATGACAGTTTAGGATAAATAATATTGGTTCCTCTGGGTAATGGAAGAATTCCAAAAATAGGTGTCTAGGCTCTCTCTGTGTATGCACAAAGAGTTAGGAAGGTTTGTTGTGAGTATTTAGATGGGGGTATCAATTTTTAGCAAGGTTTTGTAAGGTATTGGGGATGATAGGGGAAATTTAATTATATTTGACAAGAGACACAGTAACCAACGTCGGTTAGGTGACCGATGTTGGTGAAGAGGAGAAAATGATGATGGTTAAGGTAATCGGCGTCGGTAGGGGTGGAATGGTAGTAATTAAATAAACCTAATTTTTAGACTTCTCTATGATTACATAGAGAATAGAGGGAGGATGATTCGGTTCGTAAAAAATTCAAGAAGGCTCAGGAATGCCTAAACATTAGCTACAGAGAGGTAGAAGGTGGTGGGTGGTAGGTTGGGTAGATTGGCAGGAAAGTGGAGATGGAGGTATGTAGGAAAGAACAAGATCTAATAACAAAAGATAAAGAACCTATTAAGTAAGTGTTAGTGCAAAATAAAAAAAACCCCAAATGGACTTATTTTGAAGTGGGGAATTCGGTGTGATTGCACAACATTGGACCATCTCTCAAGATGTGGGACTTGCAAAACTTGAGATGGACCTCCAGAGAAGGTTGGTTCCTTCTTCCTAATCTACCTGCCACAAGCTACTCCAGTGTAGGCAGAATCTGACTAATCCTAATCTAACCATTCCAAGGGGACAAGGAGAGAGAGAGAGAGGGTGAAAGAGCCTACACTAAGCAGTGATACACTAGAAAAGGGAGTGGTGAGATACTCTATCGAGGGAAAATGAACATGGAAAAGGGGACTAAGGGAGGTAAAACCAAAGTGACACAAAACCAGATCCAAATCTACCATCGAAACTCCACGAAGCATGACATATTACACCTATGAACATGAAATACATACACATGGAGAAAACATGAGATAGAGAGGCAGGAAAAAACAACAAAACAATGCCAAGGGTTGAAAGATGCCATGAAACAAGATTGTATTGCTCTATAAGGTGCACAAACTATTACATGGGTGCTTAGAGGCACAAATATGCTCTCCTGGCATAGGAGAAGGATTACGTCTCAAATGGAGTTGGGAAACAATTTGACAAAGTTTCCCCACATCCTAGAATGTCTATCTTCTCTCTAATGAGAATCTTTACAATATATAGGTGATGAAAACCAGAAAGAGAGAGGAGAAACTTGATTCTACTCCTAAAATCTAACCACCAACCATCAATGCCTACTGTGAATCCACCCAAAATATATCAAGTTTTGGTTCCCTATGTATATTCAGTGTGTTGAAGAAGGAAGAATGGCGGATTGAATCAAATCAGATCTGGTAGTTGAAGCAATTGAATTTTGTATTAATGGCCAGAAAGATGTTTTCCAATTTTCACCCACCTAGCCTCATCAAAGTTAAAGTTTTAGGATCCCATGGCATAGACGAGGTCGAGATGTTTCCAACGGTGTAAAATTTGTTGGATTTCAGTCACTGGATCAAAAGATATGTCCATTTGAATGTTTAATTCAGGTCTGTACAAAAATGACAAAAACTAGTTAGCAAAACGGGTCTGTGGGCCCAAAACTCAATTTGTGCCTTTTGGCACCAAAAAAAATACAAAATGCCCTGATTTCACATCTTCATGGCATGGTCTCATGTGGATTCTTCCTGCTAACCTTCTTGGATAGATGGTGTGAGAGGGATGATGAAATCCTCTTTCCTTTTCTCTTCCTTCTCCTGTGGTGAACATGGAAGACTTATATCTTCCAACCTTGGTTCCATAGGGCTGTCATGAAGTGCAGGATGTTGCACTTAAATGTTCTCCTTCATGGCAGTAGGATCATGTCCTTAGAATGTGGATGATGGAGGAGAAAATTATGTGATCTCGTTGGTCTCCTCTCCATCAAAGCAATCTTCCAGTTCTGACAGATAATCTACCTCCTTGTTGTCTTGTTGCATGTGCTCGACCTCCTCCATGGTGTTCTCCTGATTTGTAGCTTGATCACCATGGTTCCCCTATTCTTTAAATATGGATTTTTAAAGCTCAAACTCTTCTTTGACATTATAGCATGGAGGGGATGAAGTGTGAGGAAGAACTAAAGGTTCTTCTGTAGCCTGCTCCGCACTTGGAGCCTCTGAAACTGTATGGTCCTCCATAGCTAGAATGTACTCCTCTTCTTTAGGACTTGGAGCTGATTGTTCCTCCTCCTTAACTGGTTATGCATCTCAGATTAGATAAACATCCTATTTAGACAGAGTGCCACTAGGGACACTCCATTAAGAGAAAATAGACTATTGATCTTCTTATTCTTGTTCTTGTTCTTGTTTTGCTGCAAACTCAGCCTCAATCACCACAGGATCTTCAACTCTGGCCTTCTCTATTAGCTTGACCATTAAGGGCATTTTTGTAAACTTAAATTTGGCAGCCCAACTCTTCAGATTGTTTGTCATTTATTTTCTATTAGGCTCCCCTTCTTGTTGTTTTCCTTGACTGGGTTCTTGAATCTCTTCCCAACATGGACTTGGGAAAGCAATAGGAGTGGTAGGTTTGGGTTCAACCAATTTTGCAATTATTTGTGGTGGGGAGGGAGATGTAACTTCTAGTTTGTTTGGAGAGAATGACTACTAGGGAAGGAAAAAGGGATAATAATTGAAATAAGATGGAAGACTAGGAGATGGAGAAAGGAAATCAACACTTGGGGCAGAAAGTGAGGGACTTGACTCTTGATCATGTTGAAATGATAAAGTTTGAGAAAGAGAAAATGAAGGACATGGATTTGGTGATTGACTTACCCATTGAAAAGGCTATCCCATACTTTTCTCATATGCCTCAATATCCTCAATCCACTATGTAAGTTGAGGCAACACTTCAACCATGAAGTTCAGCTCCTCCTTAGGGCTGCAATGTCTTGGAAAAAGGCATCCCCATGGACAAGGTGACCTGAAACCAATCCTAAATTCCTTCATCTATGTCATAACTCTAGATTACACCATGCTAGACTCCATTCCTTGGATATTCTCCAAAAACCCATCATTCTCTATGTAGCTGTTACCATTTTATGTATCCCCTTATGCTTGATAAGCTCCATGGCCACACTTATTTTGACCCTGCTCATATGGGTAAACATAATGGTTCTAGATCTGATCATAAAGCCGATATGGAAGAGTTGAGAAATGCATTGGAGTTGGACTACACTGTTGTTGCTGCAAGTGTGAGTTCTAAGAAGGAAATGAAGTCATGATTGCACAACTTCATGAAATGGAAGAAAATAAAAGATGTGGAAAGAAAGATGAATGAAGGTGGGTGGAAATGGATGGAAAAGGTCCGTAACTTAGAGAATGGGTTGTTGACCAGATGGATTCACCAAATATGCTTTACATGTGCCTCAAAAGGATGAATATTAACATGGACCCACTAACCTACTAAGATGAAGTGGTAAGGTGCTTCATACCTATCCCACCAGGTGCAACAAAACTATTAGTACAGAATCACATCACCCCTGAATGACCTAGAGGTTGCGTGGGGAATTCAGTGTGATTACACAACATGAGACAATCTCTCAAGCTGTGGGACTTGAGGTGGATCTCAAGAGAAGGCTGGTTCCTGCTTCCTAATCTACCTACCAAAAGCTACTCCAATGCAAGAAAAATCTGACTAATCCTAATCTAACCATTCCAAGGGGACAGGAAGAGAGAGAGATGGTGAAAGATCCTATGCTAAGCGGTGATACACTAGAAAAATAAGTGGGAAGATACTCTATTGAAGGAGAATGAACATGGAAAAGGGGACTGAGGGAGGTTAGACAAAAGTGACATAGACCCAGATCCAAATCTGCCATCAAAACTCCACGAAGCACGACATATTACACCTAAAAACGTGAAATACATACACAAGGAGAAAACATGAGATAGAGAGGCATAGAGAAATAAAAAAATAATACCAAGGGTTGAAATATGCCATGAAACAAGATTTTATTGCTCTATAAGGTGCACAGACTATTACATGGGTGCTAAGAGGCACAAATATGCTCTCCAAGCGTAGGAGAAGGCTTACATCTCAAATGGAGTTGGGAAACAACTTGATAGAGTTTCCCCACATCCCAGAATGTCTATCTTCTCTACAATGAGAAGTTTTTACAATAAATAGGTAATGAAAACCAAAAAGACAGAGGAGAAACTCGATTCTGCTCCTAAAATCCAACCATCAACCATTAATGCCCACCACGAATCCACCTACAATCTTTCAAGTTTTGGTTCCCTATGTATGTTTGACATGTTAAAGAAGGAAGAATGATAGATCGAATCAAATTAGAATGAAGGAAGAACTGCCTCCAACCACCCACTTTCCCACCTTGACTTCGAACATGGCCACGTGTAGAGTTGGCGCTAGTTTGGGGACCACTTTTGGACTTTTCTTTTGAGATTGCACAGAAGAGACACGTGGCACCTTCCATGGCTTGCTCTGTTTCCATATGTTTTGGCTAAGTCCTTTTGTTTGGTAGGTCCATATGTCTGACTCGGGACATGTGTAGACTTGGCGCTTGTATAGGAGACCCCCTTTGGGACGCACCTTTGAATTAGCACTGATGCAACACATGGTGTCATCCGCTGGCTCTCTATACTTAGCCAATTTGATCCTACTCCCTTTTCAAACCCTAGACACGTGGACGCCTAAAACTTTTTTGAGTCTTCGGTTCGGGATTTATCTTTTAAGTTACGCCAAGTTAACATGTGGATTCTTCCACTGACACCTTTATACTTAGTCATTTTAGGCCCGCTTTGTCCCCCCTTTTTTGACTCTATTAGACCCTATCCACATGGAGGGTTGGCGCTAATTTGAGTTTCCACCTTGGGCTCTTACTTTTAAAGTTGTGCCAAGTTGACACGTGGTTCTTTTTGATCATTTGGATTGTTCAATAGTCAGCTTTGTCCCTTTTTGGGCCAAGGACACGTGGAAGCTTCATGCTTCTTTGAGACTACCCCTTAGATTCGACCCTTGAAGGTGAACCATTGAGACACTTGGTAGATTTCGCTAACTCTTTTATACTTAGCCAATTTGGGCCCATTCTGAATCATTTGTTAAGCTTGAAGCCTTCGAGTCTTTCTCTATTTTCCTCCTTTGAACCTCTGGCATCTTTGACATTATTTGCCTCCTTAGCCAAGCTTGCTCCTCCATTTTTTAGCCTGACTTCAACATGATAATTAGATTTGAAACATGGGCTTGTGTGATGGAAATGACCCTTAGATTTCTTCTGTGTGGGGTCATTTAATCCTTCACAGACCTTGCTCCTCCATTGTAGAGTCCCATTGTTTCCTGATTGTTGGATTTGAATGTGAGTTATGTTAGGTTGTGGATCTAAATAGCTTCACTGGAGCATGCAATGGAAACTTGTTGGAAAATACAATAACCATCATAGGTCAGACATCAGTTAGAGCAAGTGGGAACCGCAACCCGTTGTCAGTCAGACAGGACAAACATCAGTTTGAGAAAGTGGGAACTAGCCACGGTTAAGGCTAACCGGCACTGGTTACCTGTGGTGATGATGTTTTAATTAACTCTTGATAATTAAATATATCTTTAGCATTAAAGTAGATTTATTGTATGTAATTGCATGGATAAATTTCCTTAATTTTATATACGCCTATATAAGAATGAAAGCTAGGGTTTAGAAGTGGGATGAAGAAAAAGAGAAGGATTAGAGTAGATCCTTGATTCTTCGAGATTAAGAGGATGAAGATGAAGAATAAGAAGAGGAAAAAGGAATAGGTTACATGAAGACAGAGACTCCATGGAGAGGATCTGGACAAAAGGAAATAATAGGCTACTATATTTCCTTTATATATTTATAGTCTCATGTAATGGCTTGCATAATATACAAAGCACTTAGGGTTTCTTCTTGTAGATCCACATATTGGTGAGATATTGTATTATAGATCTATGTAGATCTAGTCTTGTATTGTAGATCTATGAGATCATATTTTATTATTGATCCATGTAGATCTAGTTATTGTAAAGGTCTTGTTTGCAGATTCACAATATAGTGAGAACTTGGCTGCACAGTGGCAAATGCAGGGTGGCTTTAGGTATGTTAGATCTGGTTATGTTTGAGATGCATGGTTGTAGTGCACTTAGGAAAATCTAGTTAGAGAGCTGTAGAAGACACAAGAGGTGGTATGGAGGCATGGTTTAGTATAATTAGGTAGATCCAGTTGGAGATCTGGGAGGAGGAGATACTCTTGTAGAGATACATGTACTCTTGTGCAGAAGAGTTAGTTTGTAATCTCTTGTAAAAGGTACATTGGGTGATTTACTTTTGTGTGTGTACTTTTGTGTGATTTGGATTATTCTAGTTTATACTTCCAATGTTGTAGATTTTGTGGGGAATTGTTTAGATCCTGTGTGCATGATTTTGTTTGTTATTAAATCATAGCACTATTCTGCAGACCCATATTGCCAACAATTTCTTTGATTTCTTTTGTGCGGGGTCATGTTTGACCAATTTTACCTAGGGGTAAAATTGGGATAACAATAAGTACATAAATAGTGCAAGTCAAATACACTTACTTGTATTTGCAGATCTAGTTGGTGAAGGATGGCAGTGGTTCATCCATGAAGAACTTGGTGGTCAGTGTTGCAGAAATACTTCTCAGAGTTATCCTGTGAATGTTCTAATGTCATTTGACAAGTATCAGGTACTTTCTTGGGCCTGTTATTGAGTGTATTATGTCGTTTGGATGTTGATAAGTCTTTGGTTTACGCGTGAATGGAAGAAATATTTCAAAACTCCGAATGACCAACCTCGGTAGAAGGTTACAAAACTGTAGATAAGGTAACCAATGATGGTTAGGGTGACTGGCATCGGTTGAGGATTAGCCAACGTCGATCAAGGCAGGAAATCCTAGGTTAGCCAAAAATAGGCAAATCCTTGCTATTTTTGGTGAGCTATGATTTTTAGTCTGAGTCTCAAGTGAGGGTTAGCATTTAGATAAGTGGGAGTATTATTGGAGAAGGAATTTTACTTTAATTTTAGGGTTAAACTAAGTACTAGTTGATTAAGATAAGTGGAGACTCTGTCTTAGTTAATTAATAGACTAAGAATAAGTCCATGATGAGTTGTCTAGGTGATGTGGCTAGGTGGGATGCAAATTAATTCAATTAAAGTAATTAAATTAATTAATAGTATGAGGATGAGTATTAATTAGATTGTAAGTAATTATATTAATATGAGTGTTGGGTAAGGGGTCATGGTTAGGTGAATACGTTACGTTAATTAATAAAAGGGGACCAAGGGGAGTGTGATCTAAATTTTGTGTCTACATTTATCCCTTTTTGTTACGTAGCTTGTATTAGTAAGCGATGCTAACAAAAACAGGAAGTGGTTGCCCCAAGTATACATGAGAGTGGGGTTGCCCCAAGTAGAGCTGAAGGTGAGGTTGCCTAAGTGTGGGTGGAGGTGATCCCTCTCAAACCACGATTTGATGAGGTGTTAGATGGAGTTGGTGAGTGGTTTGATAAATGGGTAAGTGATGAAAGTGAGGGTAGGTGGGTTATAGGTAAAGGTATAGTCACTACGGGTAATGGGTAAGAGTTATATTGGGTAATAGATAAGGGTCATATTGGGTAATGTGTAATGGCAATTGAATACATGCACACGTATAGATCATGATACAGTACCAGGTGGAAGAGATTTAAAACTCTACATCATCTAAGGTCGATAGGTTACCCAAATGAGATTGAAGTGATTCAGATATCTAGGGTACAAGATATGGTCTAGAAACACAACTTAAGTTAGGTGCATGAATGTTTAGGTATGATCCAGTACACATAAGGTATGGTTGGGATAAACAACATGACAATAGGCAAGGTAAGGTCATTAGGATAACAAACTCAAGTAACAACATCACAAGGTATAACGAGTACACAAATTAAAATGTCACAAAAGGTGGTTAAGGTTAGGGTATGTTGGTCATGGTATGGGTAAGGCAGGGGTATAGGCAAATAACATGTCTTTATCTGTAATTAAGGAAATGTATAGGTAATTTAGGCTTTTAGGTAGGGTGTAATAGGTGTTGGTAAGGTAAAAATTGGTTGGAGTAATATTGTTTCATGGTAAAATGGGAATTAGGTGGGTTAAAAGGTAATGACAGGTGACCGATGTCAGTTATGGTGTAACCGATGTTGGTTGGATAGGACACAATATGACTAATGTTGGTCATCTCAATTTGGGTCTAAAAAAGAAAAATCCATGTTTTACAGATTCATTTTGAATTTTCCAATTTCATAAAATGATAGAGGAGAAGGTGGAGACTGGAAAATGAAAGTACATGACATTGAGCTGAGTTGGTGAGCCACGTAGCAGGTGATTGGCATTTGATTGGTAGGTCCACGAGATGGATTCAATTGTTTCGATTCAATTGGAGGTGAGGCATTGAGTTTAGCATGGTAGAGGTGGGAAAAGAGGTGGGAGGTCCACCAACACAGAGACCAGAGGTGCTACCATGTAGATGCCATTGAGTAGAGGTAGGGGGCATTCCTTTACTATTTATTTGATTAAATTATGGTTTAAAAATAAGAAATTTGGGTGGGAATATGGATTTTGAAATGGGGGTGAAAATGGGTGAAATCAATGTGGGGAACAAAAAAATTAGGTTAAATAAGGTGGTAATTAAATGTAAGGTAAATGTGGGTGGGGTGGGTGAGGTTGTAGTTAGGTTTTAGGTGAGTTTTGTGTGAAATGGGACATGGGGGGACATGTTTTCATTTTTGATTTATGCGATCAAGATCGATGTTGGTAAAGGTTTGGCTGACGTCAGTTGGATTTGGCCGGCATTGGTTAGGTATTAGGTGACCAACACTGGTTTAATGGAATCGATGACGGTGAAGAAAAACTGGTGACAGTCAAAGGGACCAGTGTTGGTTAAGGTTAAATAATAATAGGGGTAAGGAGGGATAGGTAGGAAAAGAAAATAGGTGAAGAAGGGGTAGGTTAGGATTGATTGTAGGGGAAAGAGGTTAAATGGTGATTGTAGTGATGTGAGATAGGTAAGTAGGTGAAATGAACTAAGATAGTGGGTAAGGATGACAAGGATCAGTAGGTTTATAGGTGAATTGGGTAAAGGGGGTAGGCATGATGGATGGTGTTGGGTATGGTTTGGTGGAAAATAGGTTATTTGAGGTAGGCAAGTCTTGACAATGTTGTGTTGGATGATACAAATGAGAGACTAGTTGAGGATGCGAGATAGAGTACCACCCCTACTGGTATAGATGCGACCTAGTGTGACTACATAGTAGTAGGAGCACATGATCGAGATTGGCCTTATTGATAGATGGGATTCCATGACTAATATCTTCCACCTATTGACGGTTGAAATGACTAATATCTTAGGAATATATGGGTCCAATAGTAGTTGTATTTGGTGAGGCAGTGAGTGAGCTGAGGCATCACAACGCAAGTCTCACTTATGGAGACATGTATGCAGCCTACCCACAGGATACAAGGTTTTTTGTACTGATGATGGAGGTAGTAGGTTGTTTTTCTCTGCTAGATTTTGAGGGTGGGAGATTCCCACAAGAACTAATGGGAGTTCTTCAAGATATGATAGAGGAGTGGGTATGATTTTCTTGGGTTCTGAATTTCCTAGTTCAGCTATATAGGGATCTATGGGATTATGGGAGATTGCCGTGATTCAAGATGTGTTGTACCTTTTTAATACATTACTAGGCATATGAAAACATCGTATGTGTGCAAACAGTTGGTTTTCCATGAAATTATTGGTTCGGGGGTGGCTTTCTCATAGTTGGTTTCAGGTGTTAGGTACCAATTGTTGGACAACCGAGGGTGGCAAGAGACACATATGATGTGTCATATTACAGGGAGTGGTTAGATGTCCTTTCAGTTGTGGATATTGTGTGGAGACATTATGTTGAATTTTCATATTACATAAGCATGGAAGAGGAGTTAGAGGAGCTCCATCTACTGATATGGATACAGAGACAGAGGGCCATGGAGTATTTGATGATTCCTATAGACAGGGTTAGACAACAGTTTGGGCTGTAGCAAGATGTACCCCCACCTTTCCCATAGTACTACTGAGATGACATGGAGAGACCTATGTCTCCACCATATCTGAGTGTTCCTAAAGAAGATGCGGATCAGGCTCAAGATAGGTGGATTGATGATGCTTGAGTAACTGATGGATATAGGCAGTGGTGTGTGGTATAGTTACAGGCGGATCCACCCAGGCTAGGACAATCAGATTTAGCTACCATCATACTGTAGAGGGATACCTTACAATGTCATATGGTTACCCTACATGCAAAGATTATTTTTTTATAGGGGTATCTGATAGGGTTAGAGGAACAGGTAGCTACTTCACAGGCTCAGGTGACGGATTTATAGGCTAAGGTAGCATAGGGACAGGTTCCCGCATAGGGTGGAGATGGGGGTAGTGGACAAATGGCCGCATTATAGACACAAGTGATAGGTTTACAGGGCTATCTAGCTATTGCACAAGAACAGGTTGTGGCCTTACAGGCCCAGTTTGCAGCACAGGCACAGGTACCCCCATAGGCCTAGGGATAGGGTTACATATTATAGGCACCTGCACATGAAGGAGGACATGCATCGGGGCAAGGGCCAAGGCCATTATTAGTAGGGAAGAGATCACAGATTATAGTGAGACCCATGACACCACCATAGAGTGTATCAACGGTGAGGTTTAGGGATGCCCTGAACAAGGCTTGCTACTATCAAGATCACCTAAAAAATGCTGGTATAGATGTCCCTTCATATGTTGAGTACAAAGCCCAACATCTAGATAGTGAGCAGACAAGATCAAGGACTCATATTTTAGGGTGTACAGGGGGCCGTCAAGCCCATGAGTAGGTCCAGGGT
Source organism: Taxus chinensis (assembly GCA_019776745.2). Classification (NCBI taxonomy): domain Eukaryota; kingdom Viridiplantae; phylum Streptophyta; class Pinopsida; order Cupressales; family Taxaceae; genus Taxus; species Taxus chinensis. Next base: position 191,750,318 of record CM034146.1, on the reverse strand, counting down.
GAGGTTATGAGTTCTCAGAGGCTAGGCCCGAGTGAGGGCTAGGTGGAGATTAAAATGAGTCCCATGGAGGGTGTAGAGATGCTAGAAGGGAAGAAGATAGATAGGGAGGAGGAGACATGTAAGACTGGCCCGAAGGATATCAGGTGGGGTGATGATTAGTCACTTGATATGGTCATTGTTTTAGAATTTTGACATAGAGACTGGTCTGCATCCCATAGACATGAGATTATATATAAGATATTTTGAGACACTTGTATTTATTTGTATATGTGTATATATGTATTGATACATAGACTCTCCCATTTATATAGTTTATGATGTTTATCGGATGAATGGTATAATTTGTTTTAATTTTCATTGTTATTTTGTATAGATGGAAACTATATGAATTTTGCATGATTGCATTGAGGTTATATAGGCATGATTGAGTTTAGTTCAGTTATGCATGGTGTATTTTAGGTGAGTTAGGTATGGTGGAGTTTAGGTGTTTTGGGAATGATGGGGTCTAGGTAGTCAAGGTCGTGTACGTGAGATGGATTCAGGTATAGGCATGGTGGAGTTGAGGTGATTTAGGCATGATTGAGTCGAGGTCATGTAGGCATGATGGATTTTAGGTTAGTTAGGCTTGATGGAGTCAGGTATAGGCATGGTTGAGTCTAGGTGAGTTAGGCATGATTCGGTCATGTTTTTGGGTCTTATTTAATTTCCAAGTTATTGGTAGTATGGAAAATAAATGATGTATTATATGTATGTTGTGGTGTAAATTTCTAAATATTTGTATCACAAAAATGTAAAATGATTGAGGTATGATATGATGATGTGAGAAAATGGTAGGTATGGATGTTTATATGTTTTTTTAATTTCCAAGTGTTATGTAAAATGGAAACTAATTAAGGTACAATGTGAATATAATAAAGGGGGAGAATTGGTTAGGGTAAAGAGTGGTTGAGCTAACCTCTAGTGGCCCCATGCCTTCGGAGTGCTGCCTACATAGACCTGATGAAAAGGGGCCTCAGGATGATGTAGTTCTCTCATAAGCTAAGGAAGAATATGATGAGGTAGTGACATGGATTGGTGGTTTTTTGGCATGATTGAGTCTAGGTCTGTTAGGCATGGTTGATTTTAGGTTGTTTAGATATGGGTGATTGTGGTGGAAAAGGAATTCTTAGAATGTAGGTGTCGAAGATATGGTCCTGTAAATGAGGATTAAGAAGTAAGAAAAGAGGTGAATGGTTAGAGGAGACAAAATGTCACCTAATTCATAAGAACCCTAATGAGTCTATCATACCAAAGATTGAATTATGAATGGAAGACCCTAAAATGTGTTGCATGATTGACTGTTCTATGGGTGAAGAAGGTCACATGATTATGAAATGTCACATTTACATAAAGTCCCTTGAGTAGGTGGAAGGTTAGAAAGGAAAGGTGGTGAAGTGAAAGAAGGATAGTTTAGTGTAACCTGTAGTGCGATAGCATGCCTTTTTGGCAAGAGACCTGAGATCAAAATAGACAATTCCATGAAAAAAAATTTAGCTTTTTATTTTTGATTTTGTTTTAATAGACTGATTTCTATGGGAATCTTTAGAATATTGTTTTTTTTACAAGTATAGTATTCTTTTTATGATAGACTATGCACACTATGGCTAGCTTTGTATAGTTGTCCTTCGAGGGATAAGTTTATTTATAGTAGCAAGAAATAAATATCAGATGCCATTTTGAGGGAGTCATGTTTTTGTAAGAATTTTGACACAAGGAGTTTTTTGAATTTGAAAGGCACATATATTACTTTTTGATTTTTTTTTGACTTTTAGGTCATGGAAAAGACTATAGAGAAGGATAGGCTCTTGTTATGAAGATAAAACTATAATACAAAAAGGTTATCTATTAAAGATGGGTTTTTAAGTGATAAACAACCATGATATTCCATCTTGGAAAAGATGAAAATTATCCATGAGAATCATGCCACGAGTAGAGTTGTGGTACTCATATTTAAGATAAGGCTAAAAAGTGATAGTTAATCATGTGATTCTTGTTTAGTCATTGATCCTTAAAATAGGTAAATGGAAAGTGAATGGTGCTCAAGGGACGAGCATTTAAATAGACATAATGTGATATAGGACTTGATTCAATAATAGTATGGTCGAAGATACAAGGCATTGAGGGGATGAGGTTTAGGTTTACCTTCGAGTTTATACAAATGATAAACACCTGATCCATAGGTATGAGTAACGTTATAGGGTCCAAGCCAATTAGGAGAAACTTTTCCCTATTTAATTTTCTCCTTTTTTTACATGTTGATTTTCCTTCAAGACGAGGTCATCCACCTAAAAAGTTCACTCATGGACATGCTTTTCATAGGCACGTTTGATACATTTTTAATAGATGTGGAAGTGGGTGAGAGTATTGATTTGACATTCATCTAATAACTCATGTTGTACCAAATAGTCCTGGCCAAAGTCATCATTTTTGAACATATCTTTGAGTGAGATACAAAGATATGGAATATGGAATTCAAGAGGCATGACAACATCTATATCATAGACCATAGAGAAGGGTGTGGCAGCAGTTGAGGTATGAATACTATTGCGATAATCCCATAAGGAAAAAGGAATGTGCTTATGCCAATATTTTCCAATATTGTCAATTACTTTCATAAGAATTTTGTTCAAGATTTTGTTGGTTGATTCTGCTTGGCCATTGGTTTGACGGTATTTGGGTGAATAAAAAATGATTTTAATGTCGAAGGAATCACAAAGTTTCCTAAAGGTTTTATTTTTTAATTATTTTCCGTTATCAGTGGTAAGGTAGTGAGGAACACAAAAGTGATAAATGATGTGATGGTTGATGAATTCACATGTTTTCTTAACTTTCATAGAAATGAGAGGCATGGATTCTACCCATTTAGTGTAGTATTGAGTAGTGATAATAATCTATTGATGAAGTTAGGAAGAATGAGGATTGATCCCTCCAACAAGATCCAAACCCCATTGAGAGAAAGGCCAAAGGTATCATGCAAACTATAAGGCATGACTAGGGATGTGATGTAGATTATCATGTTGCTGACACTTCACAAAATGCTTGACATAGTCAAAAAAAATATGGTTTAGGGTTGGTCAGTAATATCCTAGGCAGAGAATGTGTTTAGTGACAGCTAAACCATTGAAGTGAACCCCACAAATTCCATCGTGAACTTCCTTTATGGTATAGGGAATTTCAGAACTTATAAGGCATCGTAAGAGGATACCGTCAAAGCCACGTTTATAAAGAAGACCACCCATGATGACATATCGAGAGACACTTTTTAGAAATGATCATTTTCCATTGCGAGTAAGATATGGAGATAAAATTTAAAGGGAAAGATAGTCAGCAAACTTATTATACCAAAGGTCACATGGGTTAGGTTCAATTTTTCCTACTAGTTTGACTTCTTGAAATAGATAAGAAGGTAATTACAACCTTCTTATGGTGAGAAATATTTTTGAGTAGGAAGGTGAAGCAGGAATTTGAGAAGTAAGAAAGGCCATGGTATCCACAAATTTATTAGTGGAACGTGGGGTGGTTTGAAGTTCATAACGGTCAAAGGTAGTCAAAACTTTGTCAACATGATGCTTATACTTTTGAAGTATCTCATTAGGACACTAGTATATACCATTAACTTGGTTTACAACTAGTTAGGAATCACCAAATATATTAATTGATTTAAAATCTAAGGTGATGGTGACTTGGAGACATAATATGAGTGCTTCTTATTCAATGATATTGTTAGTACAATCAAAATCTAGTTTGAAAGATAATTGCATAGGCTCACCATCAAGAGGAATGAGGATAACTCCAACACCACCCCCACGCTAACATTTGGAACCATCAAAAAATAAGATCATCTAGTAAATAGTATCATCTAAAGAGACGGTAGTGATGGAATAATCTAGGAAATCAAAGTTAGAAGGATGGTTTATGGAGAGAGGTACGTCTGTAAGTTGGTCAACGATGGTTTGTCCTTTGATAGATTTTTGATGGATGAATTCAAGTTCTAGGTCTCCTAGAAGCATGAGCCAATGTGCAATACATTGATGTTGATAGGGCTTGGCGTACATGTAATGTAAGGGGTCATTATTGGTGACAACAAAGATTTTGTAGTTAAGTAGGAAATAGAGAAGTTTAATGGTGACAAAAACTAAGGCTAAGAAGAGTTTTTTGGCATGAGTGTATCTAGTTTAGTATTCTAAAAGTGTGTGGATTATATAATAAACCACTTTTTCTATATGTTTCTCATCATGATGAACGAGCATGGTACCGAAGGAATGATTAGTGGCAGAAATGTAGAGGTAAAATGGTTGTTCATCCTTAGGTGAAACTAGCACAGGGGATTTGAGGAGGTATTGTTTTAAGGCATCAAAGGATTTTTGGCATTCATCATCCCATTTGAAGGAGACATCCTTTTTTAGGAGATGATGAAATGGGTGGCAGTAGTTAGAAAGCTACGAAATAAAGTGACAAATAGATTGCAACTTGCCTTGAAAACTATGAAGTTGACAAAGGTTAATAGGTGGATTCATTTTGATAATAGCCTTGATTTTAGCAGGGTCAACTTCTATTCCATTCAAAGAAACAATAAAACTAAGGAGCTTGCCAGAAATAATAGCAAAGACACACTTCTCGGGTTGAAGGAAAACATAATATTTGATGAGATGATAGAAGATGACCTTGAGAATTGTAAGTTTTTTGGCACGATGTTTGGTTTTGGAAATAATATCATCAACTTAATCTTCCAATATGTGATGCATAATGTCATGAAAGATATAATTCATAACTGACTGATATGTAGCACCAACATTTTTAAGGACAAAGGGCATGATACGATAGCAAAAGGTCCCCCAAGGAGTGATGAAGTAAGTTTTGTGTTGATCTTCTGGGGAAAGTAATATTTTGTTATAACCTAATAAACCGTCCATGAGTGATAGAGTATCATGGCCGATGGTGAGATCAACTAGTTGATGAATACTAGGTAGAGGAATTTTTTCTTTAAGAAAAGATAAGTTAAGGTCATGAAAATCTATATAAATATGGAGTCCCCCTGTAGCTTTTGTGACAGGAACTATGTTAGAGATCCATTGAGGGTAATCAACAGGTAAGATGAAGGAAACTGAAAGAAGGCATTGGTGTTCTTCTTTAAAAATAAGGGCAATGCAACGATGCATTTTTGTAGCTTCTGTTTCATGGGTTCGGCTTCAGGAATAGTGACGATATTATGGACCACAATGTTTGGGTTAATACGAGGGATATCAATGTAGGAGCAAGTAAAATCATTTCTATGATCCTGAAGAAAATAAGTAAAATCTTCCTATTCAGCAGCATCTAAGGATTGGCCTATCTTTACAATGTGTGGGTCGTCCTAAGTTTTAATATTGATTTTGGTGGTTGATTCATTTAACTTGGTTTGTGTCTCATAAGGTAATGACTGGTGAATATAAGAATCTTCCACACCAAGGTAAGTGAGAATAGACTCATCATCCTAACATTGAATGACATTAATAGAAGATGTATCATCATCGATCATGTTAGCATACAAGAAGGGAAGGGAAGAGGGAGCCTCGCCATCTCGTTGATAAGTCAGAGGTCACAGGGAAATGGTGTTCATAATTTTTTTTTAGGAGGAATGAATTATCGATCCATAGACTCTATAGGCTAAGGTGGTGACGCTGGTGAACGAGGTGGAGAAGGTTTATCGTCCTTAATGAATTTGATTTGGGCCTTCTTGGTAGATGGTTCGACAAAGCCAATGCCACTATGGTGAATGAGATGACAATATGATGGCCTTGTTTATATAAACCAAATCCAAAACCCTTCCATGCACAACGATGGAGGAAGGTGTGAGTGAAATGGAGGTTGGTGAGGGATTGAAGGTCAGATGAGAATGGTTGTGTCTGCAAAGGTGGTTCGAGTGAGTAGGTAGAAGTATCAAGTCCCCCATATGTTAATTTGATGAAAAGGTGGGGAGGAAAGTAAGGGAAAACCTCTCCTATGCGGTGATCAATTTTTTACATGTAGTACTCCCCTAGAGTGAGACGTTGAAAAACACCTTCTAAGGGATTGGTAGGCAATATGTGGGTAGCTGGAATGGAGGAATTATTGGATGGTGAGGAAGAAGAAGTATGGGTTGGTTGAAAATTATATGGGTTAGCTGCAAAGGTTGTGGTGAAAGTGGGAATAGAGGAGTTAGGTGTGGGAGAGGTAGCAGTAACATTGGTGGATGGGATCATGGGTTAAGAAGAGGTGATTGCAGTGGTAGAATCCTTAACCAGTATAAGGACATCACTAAGTCTATACAACATGTTATAGGTTTTGAATGGTGAAGGGTCAGCTGGAATGGTATAGTTATGTCCTTCATGTTCAAATTTTACACAATGATGTAAGGTCAAAGGAACACAACCCATGACATGGATCCAAGGTCAGCCAATCAACAAATTATACTAGAATTCCCCCTCTAAGACAGAAAAATTTTGGAATGGTAAAGGGGCCCACAAAAATGTGGAGAATAATGATGCTAAGCGTCAAATTTATGGAATCATTAAATGAACACAACATGACTTGTTTATTATGCATGAAATTGGTAGGGATGTGTATTTGGTTATACACATGGGAGGAGATAATGTTGATGTTGGCACCATCATCTATCATAAGACATTGACCATGTATATTATCAATATAGATAGAGATTAATAGGGAGGGATTAGAATCATCTGATTGGAGAGGTATGATCTTGTGATCAAAGAAACTGAGAGCGGCTACCTGATGAGTTACATCTGGTGCAGAGGAAGGGGATGAAGTGGTGAGAGAGGCCACATGTTGAGGAGTGATCATGGAGGCCGCATGCATAGGGTCATTAGGTAAAACCTTGATGGATTGGAGAACCTCCATGAGGGCCTATCAATGAGACTTAGAGGTTTGGACAATGTTGTATAAATAAATTTTGAGAGGAGATTGGTTGCAATTGTTTAATCATTGTGATGGGTGACCCTGCTAGAAATAGGGTATGTGGCTTCCCGAATGGTGATTCTTGGTGAGGGTGCAGATAGTATATTGGGCACAGGATTGGTGGATGGGCTGGTTTTTTTCTCCTTTTATTGGCTTTCTAATCATGATTGGTGATGTTAACGATATTAATATGGGTAAGGGAGTAACTAAGTCATGATAGGTGTAGTGACAGGATGGGGAAAAGTATGGTGATGGCATATATTGGTGTTATGCAAAGAAGGCAACACATTGAAATTTGGGCAGAGGTTAGGCTAGCTCTCTTATGCGGACCATATTGATCTCAAAATGTTGGAGGAGGGTAAAATGGTTTATGGAGGTGGAGGTGAAGGTTACTGAATAGGTAAGGGGTGAGGATGGTGTGGTGATGGGTGAAAGGGGAACAAGGTCCTCATCTAAAATATCATTGTCATCAAAATATACTTCAAGAGGACATACTTTGAGAAGAATGGTCTTTAGAGCCTTACAATTTTCTACATCATGCCCTGGGACATGATAATAGGCATAAATTTTGGTATCGGCAAACCCTGCTGGTTTGGTTTGAGTGGGTCATAAGGTATAAGTGGGGTGGCAATGTGATGACAGAGGTTTCTACAAAATTTTCTAAGATGTTGGCATACGATCCTTCCAATGGATCACAATGCAAAGTAAGTGTGGTTCGAGATTGATGTGTGAGTGATTTTTACGGGAGAGGCACCACAAGAGGTGGAATACGCTTGACCACTAGTTTGGTAGGTAGTATTGTTTTAGCATTGGACTACACCTTCTTGGGTAAAGGTGTATCAGATGAGCTAGCGATAAAAGGTGTTGTAGGTTTGACTACCTCTTTTGAGGGTATTGGGCTCTAAGATTTTTGTTGAACCTTCTTGGGTAAAGGTGATGAAGGAGTGCGTGATGTATAAGGGAAGGTAGATGATGGAAGAGGATGGGTTAGCCATGGTGATAATGGAGGTGCAGTGAAAGCTATGGGAAGTGGCAAGGTGGAAGGTATTAGCTGAAGAGTTGGAAATATCATGGGTAGTGATGAGGATACTAGAAGTGGTGTGGGTATAGGTGGTAAGGAGGATGCATGTGACCAAGAAGGCATACATTGTGCAAGTAAGTTAAGTGTAAAAGAGGCTTGTAATCAGGTGGCAGGCTATTATGTTTTTAGTTTACCTTGTGTAGGAGGCTACTTGGCCAAGGCGAATGGGAGAGGTCCTAGGATCATTGGAAGTGGTAAAGGTGACAAAGGGGTAGTGGGAGAAACTGGTGTATGTGGCCTAAGATGTTGGGTCTTCCTCTTAGGTGGGGGGATAGTATTTGCACGGGTTTGTGAGGATGTGCCGGAATCCAGTTGATAGGGGGATGAACTAGGCTTGATTTTGGTATGACTCCCAACGTATGGGTAGCTTTAGATATAGGAAAAGGTGCAAGTGGTTGTGGAGGTAATGGTAGAGGTGGAGATGTGGGTGAAGGTGATGTGGAAGATGTCGTCATGACTACCTTAGGTATGATAGATTTCTTCACCCCATAAAATTTTGGGTAAATGGTAGAAGTATCAGTGGGGTGACATCTACATTTGAGTTGAAACTGAAACTCAAAGGTGCCCCCAAAACATGGAATGATCAACATAGTCTAAGTGGTATGCCAAATGTTATAATGAAGTGGCATTACAAGGAACTAATGTTGATTTTGTGGAAACTCCCATAAATAAATCTGGTGCCTGTGAAACAGGGAAGCGATTAGCTTCCTACTCTATGTGTAAAAGAGACGAGAGAAAATCAATTTTAACCTTGGAATCTGGTGGAGAATCGTCACCAATAGGAAGAGGCGCTTGTAATGGATCTCCTATGGGTAGGGGAGATGATGAGTAGGATGAGGTAGGTTCCTCTTTTGGTGAACAGGAAGGTGAGCATGAGTCTCCCATGGGTAGGAGAGTTAATGTTGTGGGTTTTTCGTTAGTTAATGGTGAAACTGCAATGGAAAATATGGTGAACTCCTTTGTGGGTGCAGAGGGAGAAAATCGAGACTCCTATGTGGTTAAAGGAGTAGGTGACATAGGTTCCTTCATGGATGAAGGTGCTCGTGTAATAATTTATTCAATAGATGAAGTAGGAGGAAACTGTACATAAGGAGCTAGGATGATGTCAAAAAATAGCATGCATGTTGCGGATATTACCGTAATTGGCCAAGGAATCACCGGTTTCGTTGGATGAGGGGATATGATTCAGGAACTACTTCTTGAAGATATGTAAGTTCTAGTTAGCTAGTGCATTAGGGTTATTTGAGACGAGATCTCCATTATCTAACATTTCTTGGATGATGTTTTTGAAGGTTATCCAGTTACCATATCTATGACCTTTAACGCGATGATAGTTGCAATAATCATGTTCCTTGTACCATGCTAGCACAGGACGAGAGGGTTGAAAAATAGTATGTGGTTTGATGGGTGGAAGGGTAATGGCTCCATTTCTCAAGAGTATTTCTAAAATGGCAAAGTAAGGCTCTCCTCTAGGAGCATACTTACGTTGCTCTCTTCTAAACTCAAAGGTCTGGATGGGGGAAAGTTTAGACAATGTTTTTTCTTGGTAAGATAGATGAGACGAGACAAATTTTTAAAATGACTACATTGGTAGAACCTTTGGTTTCACAATAGGTATTTTGGGGTTTGGAAGAAGAAGAAGTGTCATTGGATTTGAACATAACATTTTTTGTTTCGTAGTTGTAGCTTCCTTTCTTCAAGGGCATGAATTTCTAGCCTCCGAGCCATGGTAAATGAATCATCAAAGGTGTGGAAGGTCTGGACTTGGAGAGTTGGTGATATATGTCTAGAAAAATCCCTGGTAAACAATTCTATTAACTCTTTTTGAGGTAATTGGAATGTAAGTTGGTTAATCAGGCTACGCCATCGAGTAACAAAATCTGCTATAGATTCGTCTTCATACTGACATGTGGCATATAAGTCAGTCATGGTGACTTTATTAACAATATTGATAGAAAAGTGGTCAAGAAAATCCTTAACAACTTAGTTAACTGAGAGGATAGAATGTCTAGGTAAAGAAGTATAATTATCCAAAGCAGGTCCCATCAACAACATTGAAATTTCTGAACAAGCAACGCATCATCGTGAGTGATCAGGTAGCAAACATGTTTAAAATACCTCAAGTGTTATTGTGGATCTTCTTTGCTATTGAATTGGTTGAATTTTAGCATTTCCCAATGTGTAGGATATGGGTAAATAGGAATAGATTGGTGAATGGCCTCATTGCAAATCTTGTTATATGTTAGAGAGTTATGCGAACCTGAGACAAATGATTACAACATTTTCATCTTGTCCATCATCATTTTTATTAGGTCATTGGTGGGTTGTGATGACGGAGCACCCCCTGAGGTATGAGGGGATAAATATTATTGTTATGATGTAGATGGCATCCCAGTATGTGGAAGTGTCACCTATGAAAATTTTGATGGAGGGAAATGAGAGGGAATGGTGGTGGAAGGAAAGTAACCCGAGTAGGCAGTAGAGGAAATAGGTGATTATTGGTAATATGCATACGTAGGTGGGGTGAATGCAAATACCCTAGTGTATATTGGTGGAAGATTCTAGTGGATAGAGAGGATGAATTTTTGGAAGTGAGTGTGGGTTTCCAACAATAAAGGTGGCTGGGATACGATAGGTATATAGGCAGTAGAAGACATGGGCACACCTATACTAAGAGTGGTGGATGTAGGCATAGTGGATGCCGTAGGGGCGACAAATTGCATGTGTGTGATAAATGTTATAGGTACAATAGATATCGATGAAGAGGGGTCAATCTGAGAAACAACAAGTGGTAAGGTGGAGGAAGCCAAGGTAATGTTGGTAGTAGCGGAGGCAGAAGTGGGTGCAAAGTATAGGCGGGATGGATATGAGCATGTCGTAGATAAGTTTCCTAGATGAGTCATGAGTGGATAAATGGGCTAAGTAGTGTTGTAAAGCAGTGGGGTTCTTATCAAGGAGTTCTACAAACTCCTTGTCATTGGTGTTGATGGTGATATATTGATTGGGATCCATGGCTAATAAAATAGAAGGTGGTGATGGGCTAGGCAGGATCGGATGAAGGCTAGCATGGAGTATGAGGGCGTTTGCTTGGCTACGAGTCAAAAACATGTGGGTTAGCATAGACCTGGTAATATTCTCTCTATAACTAACAAAGAAAAATAGAAGGAATGGAGAAAAACAATTTCAGAAGGTGAAGACTAGTGTTGTTCTAATTTAAAAATTAAAACATAGGAATTGACGGTGGTTTGGTAACCGATGACGGTTAGGGTCAATGATACCAATTCCTATGGAATAATAATTTTTTTGATAAATGTGGTAATAACTGATGAAAATGAAGAAAAATATGGATTTGATAGTGATTTCACAGACCCATAGGTATGATCATGTATCTTAGAAACCCCAGAAAGAATATAAAAAATGATGACTGTTGTTTTTGGTAAAATAACCCAAAAAACTAGGATACTGAAAAATGGTTAGGTAAACCGATGACGGTCAGATGAGTAAACAAATGATGGTCGCTAGAGTAATGCCAGTCATTGTGAAATTTTACAAGATGGAGAAATATGAGATTTTTGACTTAGATCAGATAAAATACCAACCCATAAACATGAGTATGGTAATGATGAACCCTAACACTTAGAAACAGTAGGAATACACCAAATATGGTTGTGGAGTGTGAAAGGAAGAAAATAATGGAGAATATGACCTCACAACTCAAAACACAAATCAAGCAAAAACTAAGAAACACGAAACCATATTGGTGAATTTTATGTTTCAGCTTATTCTATTTAGGACTGAATTATAAATAGAATAGATTCATTATTTGATAGAAGGTGTCCTATGAAAATAAATGACTAAGGATGGTTTTAGGTAAATTGTTGGCAGGGGTAGTCCTTTCTCTAAGATAATGAATGGACAGAGAAACTAGCTTGGTTCCCACTATCAATCCTCTAATCGTGTGATTATTGAAAGCTTCTTCTGGGTATGATGATGTTTAAGAAGATGTGTAAATTGTTTAAGTGTTTTGGTATATAGAATGTGCAAAGTGAACTACGATTTAATTAGTCAACCATCAGCTAGGCTTGGCTTCCAGCATATAGGTTTCTCTCGAATTTATGTGAGATACAATGTGACACACTAGAATGAAATGCAATTTTTTTAAGCCCAAATCCACAATTATGTTTGATGTAGCAAATAGAGAACATGAAGAAGAATGCTCCTTCACTATTGCATTGCAATAGAAAGGAATACATGTTGTTTTTAGAGTACCAAAAACACAATTTATTTTAGGCAATAGAAAAGAAGGAGAAGATTCCAGAGAAGAAAAATTAATGTGAATACATTTCAAAGGGAAATAAACACACAATTTTTTACCTAGGAATGAACAAATGCAAAATAACCCCTGATGGGTCCCATTGGGCATGCCAAAATATTTCACCGGATTATTGTAGATAATGACATAGATAAATATAAAATACCAAGGAGGAATGCCTATTATTACGTTGGTTGAAGGTTGAGTGCATGTGTTTCTGATTTCCGATACAAACTGATTGTGTGATCTTCCTTTTGGCTAGAAGGAACTACCTGTGATGTAAAGAAAGACCACAAGATATAGTTAATAGCAAATTTTAGTGGATTACCTAGTGTGAGCTAGATCCAGGAAGTATGATACTTCATCGATGGTTGTCAATCCACTGATATATAACTCAATATGAAATAACTGAACATGCAAATAAAATAATCTAATGTTATTGTTCTGATTTAGGTATCTCAAATTACTATCAATGTCAATCAAATTAAATTATTATTAATTAAACTCGTGAAGGTCCTATTATATCAATTTCCCCTCCAAAAAAATTGATCAAACGTGACCCCACACAAGAAAATTTAAGGGTCATCTCTGTCATGCGAACCACATTTTAAATCCAACAATATATCCCAAATATGAGGAGCATAGTTGATGAATGGGTCCAACAACGTCAAAGAAACCAAAGGCTCATAAACGAAGATAGAAGTCAAAAGGGCTCAAATTTTTTGGACTTCATTGCATACAAGTCAACTTAGAGCCAAGCAGCAGGGTCAGAAAAGGATCAAACAAAGGAGGCCAGAGGCTCATAGGAGGAGAACAGGGAAGACTCAAAGTTTTCAGACTTAGCCACATACGATTTGACTCGGGGCTGAACAACAGATTCACAAAAGGCACCATGTGTCAGCTTGGCGTAATTCCAAAAGATGCATAAAAAAGGTGGGTCCCAAATGTGCGCTAAGCCTTCACGCATCCAATCGACAAAAATTTAGGAGTGAGACTTAAGGGACAATCCTTAAATGAGTGTGAAGCTTCCACATGTCCCAAGTCCAAAAAGGAGACAGTCGGTAGTTAAAAAGTCTCAGAGCAGTGGAAGCCTCCACGTGTCTCATCGGTACAACACCAAGGTTGGGTCTAAAGAGTAGGTTTCCAAATGAGCACAAGCTCGCCACATGGTCAAAGTAAAAAAAGGGGACAGAGTCGGTCGTTAAATTAGCTAAATATAGAAAGGCCAATAGAAATAACCACATGTTAGCTTGGTGCAATTTTAAAAGTGAGAGCCCAAGATGAAAACTAAAATGCACGCCAACTCTCCACGTGTCTATGTTCTGACAGAAGTTAAATGGAATAAGGCCCAAATCAGCTAAGTATGAGAGGACTGACGGAAACCTCCACGTGTCTTAGCGGTGCACCTTCAAGGGTCGAATCCAAAGGCAGTCCCCCAAATGAGCATGGAGCTTCCACATGTCCTAGGACCAAAAAGAAGAATTCAAAAGGTGGAATCGGCTAGTGAATAGTCTAAACAGGGCAGAGCTAGAGGAAAGTGCCACTTGCCTCAACAACACAAATTCAACAGGTGTGATCCAAAGGCCAGTCCCATACAAGTGCAAGTTCAAAACGTGGCCAGGAGTCTAAAAGGAGGTAAATCTGGTCGTATAATTGAATAAGTATAAAGAGGCGTGGAAGGATCCACGTGTCTCTTTGGTGTAACTTCAAAAGCAAAATCCAAAAGTGGTCCCCAAACGTGTGCCAACTTTACATGTGGCCATGTTTCAAGTCAAAGCGGGAAGGCAGGTCGCCGGAGGCTATTTGAATTTTTTGGCTTTTATTTCAAAAATACGTAAAGTATAATAGTAAGCCTCACCTCCATTGACACCCAAAGAAGCCACGTGTCAAGCCTAAATTACATGTGGGGAAGTGGGCCTTGGAAGGATTTTTTTTCCAAAAGTGGGCCGACGGGCCTGGGGAAGAATTTTTGCCAAAAGTGGAAAATGCAGACCAATGGGCCCGAAGATGAATTTTTGGAAATATTAAGTTACCAGTCCATGGGATTTTTTTGCATCTTTTGCCAATTTCACAAAAGCATAGTTTGTAAGTGTGGGCCAGCCCATGGGTCCACGGGAGATTTCTTGCCAAGAGGAAAAAATGAGGAGGTTGTAGGCTTGCGGGGGAATTTATACAATAAGTGAATTTCATGCTTGTTGGGTTGTGGAGAGTTTTTTGCACTTTTGTAATATTTGTGCAAAAGGAACAAAGTGAATTTCAGGCCTGCGGATTTGTTTTGGCAAAACTAGTTTTTCACCATTTTTGTATGGATTTGATTCAAATATTCAAATGGGCATATCTTTCGATCCAGTTCTTGAAATTCAACAAATTTGGTACCGTTAGAAAGATCTTGACTTCCTCTACACCATGGAATCATAAAATATTATTTTTAGCAAGCTTTGATGGGTGAAAATTAGGAAAACATATTTCAGGCCATTAATTCAGAATCTGATTACCTCAACTACCAGATCAGATTTGATTTGATCCACCTTTCTTCCTTCTTCAACATGCTGAACAAACATAGAGAACTAGAATTGAAAGATTCTAGGCAGATTTTTAGGGAATTAATGGTTGGTGGTTGAGCTTTCAGATCAAAGTCCCTAGTTTTCTTCTTTCTGTCTCTCACCTTCATCATCTATATATTGTAAACACTTCTCATTTGAGAAGGGGGAGACATTCTGGGTTGTGGGGAAACTATGTAAAATTTGTTTCCCAACTCCATTTGAGTTGTAAGCCTTCTTCTACACCTGGAAATCATATTTGTGCCTCTGAGCATCCATGTAATGGTCCATGCACATCCTAGAGCAATAAAATCATGTTTTTGTGGTGTTCTTAAACCCTTTGCATTGTTTTGTTGTTTCTCTATGCATCTCCATTTTAGATCCATTTATTTTGCATGTGATTCTTGTTTTTAGGTTTAATATGTCGTGCTTTGTGGAATTTTGATGGTGAATTCGGATCTGGGTCTGTGTAAATTATGTCTAACCTCCCTCATCTTCTTTTTACCCTGTTCATCCTCCCTTAGTAGAGTATCTCGCAACTTCCTTTTATAGTGTATCACCGCTTAGTGTAGGTTCTCTTTCACCCTTTCTCTCTCCCTGTCTCCTTGGAATTGTTAGATTAGGTTAGATAGGTTCTTCCTACACTATAGTAGCTTGTGGTAGGTAGATTAGGAAGAAGGAACCAACCTTCTCTGGAGTTCCATCTCAAGTTTTACAAGTCCCACAACTTGAGAGATGGTCCAATGTTGTGTAATCACATTGAATGCCCCAATCACAACTAGGCCATTCAGGGGTTCTATGATTTTACACTAACAGTTTTGGCACGCCCTATAGGACAGGTCTGAAGCACCTTACCAATTCATCTTAGTAGGTTGGCATGTTCCTGTTGATATTCAGCCTATTGAGGCACATGCAAAGCACATCTGGTGACTCTATCTAGTCAACAACCCATTATTTGAGTTACAGACCTTCTTCCCATCCATTTCCACCCATCTTCATTCATATTCCATTCCACATCTCTCATTTTGTTCCATTCCATGAAGTTGTGGAATCATGACTTCATTTCCATCTTGGAATTCACACTTGCAACAACAGTGCTATTCAGATCCATCTCCAAGTTACTTTAGCACACCTCTAGAAATATTTCACAATGAAAATCAGCACTATGGATATCCAAGTGAGCCAAACTCAAATAAGTTTTTTCATTTTCCTAACTATATTGTTGATACAGAGCATGGATATATAGATTTTGGAGGTAGTTCCACACCTGAAGAAGCTAATTTATACATGGAAACTTTGAAAATGGAGGCATGCATGGTACAATCAAGGGCCACAGCTCAGATGAAAGCATTTGGAATTGGCTATAGGGCAACTTGTCCATGGGCCAGCCCTATGCCAAGACATTACAGCCCTTAGGAGAAGATTGACTTCATGGTGGAAATGTTGCCTCACCTTGCACAATGAATTGAGGACATTAAGTCATATGAGAAAAGTGTGAGACAACCTTGTCAATGGGTAAGTAAATCACCAGATCCTTGTCCTTAATTTTCTCTTTCTCAAACTTTATCATTTCTGCATGATCAAGAGTCAATCCCATCACTTTCTGCCCCAAATGTTGATTTCCCTCCCCCATCTCCTAGCCCTCCATCTCATCTCAAATCTTCTGCCCTTTTCCCTTCTAGATCCAAGTCCCCTCCATAAGAGCCAAAGGAAATAACTTCCCCTCTGCCACAGATAAACAAACAACTAGTGGAGACCCCACCCACCACTCCTCCTACTTTCCCAAGTCCATGTTGGGAAGATACTCAAGAATCTAGTCTAGGAGAATAGAAAATAAAAGAGGAACCCAACAGAGAAGAGATGATATAAAATCTAAAGAGTTGGGCTGTCAGATTTTGGTTTATAAATATTCCCTTATTGGTTAAGCCTATGGAGGAGGTTGAGGTCAAACCACAAGTGGTGGAAGCTTCAGCGATAACACAAGTGTGGGAAGAAGAGGAGTGCATTCTAGCTATGGAGGAGGACCATACGGTTTCAAAGGCTCCAAATGCTGAGTAGGCCACAAAAGAACCTTCATTTCTTCCTTCCACTTCATCCCCTTCAAGCTCTAATGTTGAATAAGAGTTTGAGCTTTCAAAATTCATGCTTTAAGATGAGGGAAACCATGGTGAGCAATTCACAGATCAGGATGACACTATCGAGGAGGTTGAGCACATATAGCAGGACAACAAGGAGGCAGTATGTCTTCCAAACTTGGAATATTGGTTTGATGGAGAGGATTTTGAGGAGATAATATCATTTTCTCCTCCATCATCCACCTTCCAAGCACATGATCCTACTATCATGAAGGAGAGAATTCAAATACAATAGCCTGCACTTCATAATAGCCCTTTGGAACTAAATTTGGAAGATATGAATCTTCCATGTTCTTCTCAGGAGGAGGAAGGAAAAGATCATGAGGATCCCATCCCTTCCACACCACTCATCTGTTAGAGTAGGTATTTACCTTAGCTCATGTTCACCTAGGTACTTTATTTACCTTTATTGTATTTATCCTCACCCACATATGTGTGTGGATATTTCTTTTATCTTATTTAGATATTAGGAGATATTATCTAGTTGTTAGGTATAGTTCTTTCCTTGATCTATGGTATTGACTAGATCCTTGATATCTAGTTCTCTCTTAAATCTATGGTCTTGACTAGTTCTTTGATGACTAGTTATTTCCTTGATTTATGGATTGATCTACGACCTTGAATGGTTCTTAGATTGTTATTCCTTTCCTATTTAAGCAAAGCCCATTCTCAATGTATTGCATTGAGTTCCTGTTATCCAAAATGTGCCCTCGTGCTCATTTTGTGGCTAACTCCTTTCATTCTTCCCTCTCTTGTGCCTCAGTCATAATTTTTTACTTTTCAGGCACTCAAAACTTTCTGGAAATGGCACCATTGGATAGAGTTCCTTCTTAGCTTTCCAGAAACGTAAATTTTTTCTCCTGACTCCATGCATTTTTTAAGTTATGGCTCAGCGGAGTTTTTGTGGGAAATTTTCCCTTGAAAGGCCCGCAGCCAATGATATGCCACCACGTGTCCAAGGAAGTGGCGGGGGTTAGAAGAAAACTTGGTTTTTAACCAAGTGTTTTGTGAAATTTCAAAAAGGAAGATTTTCCCCCGCAGGCTTGCCGGTGAATAGAATGGTGCCACGTGTCCATGGGGAAAAAATTAAAAAATTGACTAAGTGTTAGCGTAGGGATAATTTTAATGAAGAAGGCCTATGCCCAATTATATTATGCCACGTGTCACCGAAGGCCGGAAAAGTGGAGGGCGGAGGTGAATTTAGAATTTTGGTGAAGTGTTTTGGTAAAAGGTAATGAAAAAAGGTTTTGGCCCACAGCCCCCGTGACCAATCATATTATGCCACGTGTCCATGGGCACCCGGAATGGCGGAGCGCAGGAGGAGATTGGGATCTTTTCCCAAAAGCTAAAATGAAAAGGAAAAATGTTTGCAGCAGGCCTGTGGTGAATGAAATTGTGCCACATGTCCTGGGCCAGCAGAAGGTGGGGAGAATTTGGGATAATTTCTTCCCAAGAAAAAACAGAAGTAAATTTTAAAGGAAAAATCACCCCCTCCCGAAGCCCACAGCTAATGGAATTGTGCCATGTGTCAAATGGCGGTAAATCTCAAGAAAAGCTCGTAAGGAAAATTTGAAGGGGCAAGCCCTCATCTAATGGGGTTTCGCCAAGTGTCTAGTGGCTTCAAAATATCAGTTGGGCTCACGAAAAAGTCATGAAGGAAAGGTTTGTGCCTAATCATGTGATGCCACGTGTCCTTAGGTCATCGGCCGGGCGGGGAATTTTTAGAAAATTTTCCAAAGTGAAAATAAAGGAAAATTAAGCATTAAAGGCCCGTACCCAATCAAAGCATGCCACGTGTTCCTGGAATGGCGGAGCAGGGGGATTTTTGGGAAAATTTTCAAAATGACCAAAAAGTGAAAAAATTTAAAATTTTTGCCCGCCAATCCGATTTGGTCCTATTTTTCCCTAAAATTTCAAACAGCCATATCTTTCAATCCAGAGCTCGGTTTTTCACGTTCTTTATATCAATGGAAAGATGGTGAAATTATATACAAGATTCTGGGGTCATTTTTGTATTGTGATGGAGTTTGGAGAGATAAAATCAAAAAATTCCTCTGGCATGTGGTCATGGACAAAAATGACGTTTCAACCACTGTTTTTAATGAAGAATGGCTCGCATTCTCTCCCAACATGGCTAAAAATGTCAGGGGATGGGTCTATAAGGATGCCCATGCTGTTTTGATTGTGTTTTGGTCAATGGTTGAATCTTCCCCATGTTTTCCCACATTTCTCTCTCCTGGGGTCGTGGCTTGCACTGTAAAAGCCAGAATGGGTTCATTTTTGCAAAGGGAGACACTTTTTCAGCTGTGTAACTTTCCCTTTTCTTCCTCTTTGGCAGAATTTGTAAAAAATTTTACCTTTCCATGTAATACAGCACCCCTTTTGCATCTTGATCACTGTAATGCATTGTATTGGATCTGAAATGTTAATATATGTTTTGTGATTAAAATCTCTCAATCCTTTCATATATCTATCATTGTTTTCCTAATATTTCATTACATTTTGAGTAATTTGTGCATGCTTTGTGTTGTGTTCTCTTGTGGATTGTGTATGTATTACAGTATTAGGTGTCTACAACTCCTTTGGTGCATCAATTCATTAGCATTAGCTTCATTTTCTTGCATTCCCTATCTTTTTCCCCTTGGAATTTAGAGTAGGAACTAGGAATTCAAACCTCTGCAACTTGTAATTGACATATTTGATCAGAGGAGTTGGAGGAATTAGCCTCTAATCTAGAGATTCCTTTCCCATTTTACAAGTCCCACACTTGGGGAAAGGATTCAATGTTGTGCAATCACACTGGATGTCCAAGATGTCAAACTAGAAGTCTGATCAACATCCAGGGGTGCAGCTGATTTGCAACAACAATTTTGGCACGCCCGATGGGACCTAGAGGTCTTCATCTTCATTGCAACAAAATTGATGTGAATTTGTTGCAAGTTTCTTGCTTAAAATAGCCCAAAAATACACATCTGGCGACTCCAAGGAAGAAGAATCAGCTAGTTTTAGTAGTGCAGACCTGAAAACTCATGAGAAGAATCACCACAAGGTCAAGAGTTGGAGAAGAAGAAGTGTTGTTTGAGTATCTGTAGTTATCTCTAAGAAGAAGGCAAAGAGGGAGGAGAATTCAAAGGTCTCCATCTCCACCAAACAAAACTCTATCAACTCCTCCACTTGGTAGGCCTTTCATTCAATCAACAAGGGTTCTAAGGCCAATCAGAATGGCACAAAACAACCCCTATGTCAATTTCACTAGCAGCAGCCCACTTGCTCTCAATGCACAAAATTCAATCCCAGTTGTAGCATTGAAGAACATTCCATAATTTATTGGAGAGAATCAGACTACTCCTGGTGATCATGTTAAGGATATTGCTAATATTTGTGCAATCCATGAAATCAATGAGATGCAAGTTGCTGTCAAACTGCTGGCATCTTCATTCAAAGGGAAAGCTTTGCAATGGTTCAGGGGTCTTGCCTCATGTTCTATTCAAAATTGGAACCAGTTATGTATAGCCCTCCATGAGCAGTTTGGAGAAAAGGGAGATAACTTGTCCCTTTTGGAGCAGTTGACAACCATCAAGAGAGCTCCCAATGAGCAGCTGACTGATTTTAATTTCAGATTTCAAAGGACTTGGGAGAGAATTCCAGTGACATTCAGGCCAACAGTAGAAGGTGATTTCCTTTATTACCTTAAAGCTTTAAATTCTTATATTTCTATGTTAATTCAATCCATGGGAGGCACAACTATCCCCATTGCTTATAGCATTGCTATTAGAGTTGAAAATTGTTTGATTTAAGCTGGCAAGCTAGCTCCTAGGCCTCCAATGCCACTGTTTCCAAGTTTAGAGAGCCCAAGTGCTAGCCAAGTGCCTATTTTAGCTCCTATTCCCACTCCGAGAAATCAAAATTCAAGTGAAGCTTCTACTTCATCTTTTAGTTCCTCAAATAAACTTCAAGAAGTCATGAAGAAATTACAAAATTTAGGTAATGAGATGATTACACTCAAGAGGCAGCAAGCCCAAGGTTTTTGACCTCCCTTCCAGCCTCAAGCTCAGCCTAACAGGCAGCCATAACAACCTCAAAGACCACCCAATCTAGCTGCAAATCTAAATCAAGCAAGGCCTCCTGCCAACAGACCATTTCAGCCCTATAATCCCAATGCTACATCTTCCTCTAAAGCATTAGTGCCAGTACAAAACAATATAGCTCAAGAGTATGATTGGTGTTTCCCATGCAATAAACCTCATAACCAGTCCATGTGCTTCAACGGTGCCTTGAATCAAGAATTAATGGTGACAACTACTAGTGTGGAAGGTGAAGGTAGCCAAGGAAGTAACCAACAACAAGAAACATTCCAACAACAATCAACTCTAAATGATGCCACATTTGTAAACTAGCAGGCGGAAGATTTTTGTGGCATGAATCAAACAATTCCCCAAAGTGTTGCAGCCAACACAAGGTCAAAAAGGGGAAATTTGGGTGAAGAATAGCCATTAGCCCCAAGCAATCCACAATCTTCTATCACTCCACAAATTGTTGGCAAGAAAAGTGCAGTCCCAAACACTCAAGGACCGCTTAAGATAGCTCCTAGGCCAACTCAAATGCCAGTTGCTGCTGCCCATGTGCAAGGAATGAATGTGAAAGCCAGGGGACAGAAAAGAGATGCTTCATCTCCATTCAGTATCATTGATCAGATGAATAAGACGAATGTAAACATATCAATGTGGGAATCACTATCTATCCCAAGCCAAAGAGATTTGCTGTAAGCTGCCATGAAGGATTGGTCAACTTCAAATCAGCAAGTCCAAATGCAAGAGAAGGTTCTCACAAATGCTACCCAGCCTGAGGGGAATCATGGAGGGTAGAAAGGTAAAATGTTGAAGCCCCCTCCATTCTATGTTTCATTGATAATTGGAAATCAATTAGTACACAATTGTATGATTGATTTTGGGGCAAGTAGTTCAGTAATGCCCAAGTAAATAGCTGATCAGTTGGGAATTCAGTATGAATTCATATCCAAAGGGGTATTGCAATTGGATGGGACAGCAGTATCAATAGTTGGAGTGATAAAAAAACTTGAGTCTTACCTTACATGCCTGCCCCAACGTTGTTGTTTTGCAAGATGCCTCAGTAATAGACCTTCCACCACTCTTTTCCCTATGTCTGTCAAGGGATTTCATAGCCAATATTAGAGGTTACTTATCTACTAATTCGTCACACATGTTGTTCAGAACGAGATATGGAACCAAGGCCACAATCAGATCTGAACCTATTGCAAACTTTCACATTGAGCCTCACACTCCAAGTCAGATCAATACCAATTGTTTAGCGTTTAATCAAGAGGATTATCCAAGAACTGATGAAACTGACACCAAGGTAGGAAGCATCCCATATCTAACTCTTGATGAATGGGCAAACAACCTACATGCTTTTGATCCTTATCAATAAATAGAAGAGTCTAAGTTAGGAGTCTATTGCATGCATGAAGAAAATCAGCCTATTCGTAGCATCACCAAGCTAGACCACAAGGATGACAATGTGGTATGGCAGTTGTTTTTTGATGGACCAAGGAGTAGACAAGGTGCAAGAGGAGGAGCTATGCTGGTTTCCCCTCAAGGAGTTAAGTATTATTCATCTTTTATATTTCAGTTTGCATGCTCTAATAACACTGCTGAATATGAAGCTTTGATATAAGGATTGCATTGGTCAATCAAGAGAGGGATAAAGAACTTGAAATTCTTTGCTAACAGTGAGTTGATTGTCAACCAAGTTAAGGGGAAGCATGCTATCAAAAATGATCTACTCAAGTGCTACAAAAATAGGGTGTGGGACCTCATTAAAGATTTTGAGGGTTTTGGCATAAAATCCATTCCTAGAAAAGAGAACCAAGCTGCTGACAGGCTTGCAGCAGTTGGGGCAGCCTTTGATGTTGTTGAAAGAATTCAAAAAGATAGGGTACAATCAAACATCCATGTGATTGTGAGGCCTTCAGTACCAGAAAACAATGTAAGTTGGTAAGTTTTTGAAAATGATCAGCAAATCATTCATTTCTTGCAAGAAGAGGCTGAGTTCTTAGTTAAAAATCAGGAAAAGTTGGAGCAGCAGTATGGTGACCAAGTGGTATAGCTGAGAACCAAAAAACTACCAAAGGGACTTATTACTTTGGAGTCCATTTTCAATCCTAATGATCAGTTTAGGAAGGAGAAAGAAAACATCCAAGTCAAGGGAGAAGATTCAGTGTCCATCTCGGTGGAAGAAGGCAAATCACTCCAAATTGGTAAGATGACAACTGAACAAGAAATGTATGAGTTCATACAACTTTGTCAAGAGTTCCCTGATGTGTTTTCTTGGAGCTATGAAGATTTGAAAGGTTTCAATCTTGAGTTAGCTCAACACACCATTGAATTGGATCTAAGTACTAAACCCATCACGCAAAAACAAAGGCCAGTCAATTGCCACATGGAGCCTCTCACGAGAAAGGAATTGAATAAGTTGATAGAATTGAGAATCATATTCCCTATCAAGCATTCTAGTTGGGTGGCCAACTTGGTTCCAGTAAGAAAGAAGAGTGGGGAAATCAGATTGTGTGTTGACTTCAGAGATCTGAATAGGGCATCTCTTAGGGATCATTATCCACTTCCTTTTATGGAGAAAATATTACAAGTTGTTGCTGGCTTCGAGAGGTTTTCATTAATTGATGGATATTCATGGTATAATCAGATTATGTTGAAAGAAGAGGATGAGTTCAAGACAGCCTTTACAACCAAATGGGGAACTTATGCATACAAGAAAATGCCATTTGGGCTGTCCAATGCTGGAGCTACTTTCCAAAGAGTAATGGACATGGTGTTCAAGGGTTTGATTAACAACATTGTGCTAATATATCTTGATGATATCACTATTTTTTCAAAAAATGTAGCAGACCACCTCTTTCATTTGAGACAAGTGTTCCAAAGGTGTAGAAGATTTGGAGTATCCTTGAATCCTAAAAAGTGTATTTTTATAGCCCATAAAGGAAAACTCCTTGGCCACATTGTCTCCAAAGAGGGATTAGCAATTGATCCAGAAAGAGTTGAAGCCATAAGAACACTACCATTGCCAAGCCACAAGAAGGCCCTTCAAATTTTCTTGGGGAAAATAAATTTTGTTCGAAGGTTTGTCCCAAATTTTGCAGCCCTTGTCAAGTCTATCACCAAGATGTTAAAGAAAAGCATGGCTTTCAAATGGATAGTAGAAGGCAAGGAAAGTTTTGAAGCAATCAAAGAATCCATCTCTCAAGCCCTAACTCTCATCAACTCAAATTTCTCCAAGGATTTCATCCTCTATGCATTTGGGGGTGATGATACTATTTCTGCAATTTTGGTATAGCAGAACAAAGACAATGATGAGTAGCCAATTGATTTCTTCAGCCAAAGCCTAGAGGACTATGAGGTGAAGTATTCCTTCATTGAGAAGCATGTTCTTGTAGGAATCAGGAGCTTGAAGAAATTCAAGCATTTAGTTTCAAACAATAAGGTTCAATTGTTGGTTTCTCATGCGGGAGTTAAGGACTTCCTCCTCAACAAAGACATGAATGAAAAAAGGGCAGGTTGGATTACTCGTGTCATGGAGTATGACATTGAGATCAAAGTCACCAAGTTGGTTAGAGGAAAAGGATTGTGTGAGCAGCTGATTTTGAGCAAACAAAAGGAAGCATGCAATGAGAAGGAGGTTGTTTTGGCATTGCAAGACAGGCATGAGTAAGGAAGCACTCAAGAGGAAAACAATGGTGTTCCCATTCCTTGCTGGACCCAAGACATAATGCACTTCCTAAGCACATGTCTATGCCCTCCAGAGATGAACAAGACCAAAAGAAGACACTTCAGATTGCAGGCTGTCCCATATGCCCTTGTTGATGGAGTTTTGTTCAAAAGGGATGTGAATGGAGTGCTGCTGAGATGCATTGGTACAAATCAGATTCACAGGGTGTTGGAGGAGTTCCATGGTGGACCAGATGGTGTTCATTTTGCACCAAGAGTGATAGCTCTAAAGATCATGAGGGTTGGCTATTATTGGCCCAAGATTTTAAGTGATTGTTATGCATGGATCAAGAGGTGCAAGAATTGTGCATTCTTCATAGGTAAAGAGAGGCTAGCTGCCCTTCCATTGCATCCAATTTCAATTGACCAGCCATTCATGCAATGGGGTCTAGACTTTATTGGAGTCATTCATCCCAATTTAAGCCAAGGGCACAAATGGATTTTAACAGCCACAGATTATTTCACCAAATCGACTGAAGCAGTAGCACTCAAGGAAGCAAATGAATCTAGCATCCTAGATTTCTATGAGGGAATAGCAACCAGATTCAGCATACCTGCTACAATAATATTAGATAATGCATTGGCATTCATTGTTCCAAGGTGACTAAATGGCCTGTCAATAATGGGATCTACCTAAGCACTTCATCAAACTATTACCCTCAGGGTAATGGCCAAGATGAATCTACAAATAAGAACTTGTTGAGGATCATTAGGAGGACTCTTGATGAAAATTAGAGGTCTTGGCATACTAAATTGAAATCAGCCTTATGGGCTAATAGGATAACTCCCAAGATATCTACATGTAACTCTCCATTTAAGCTTGTTTATGGAAGAGAGGCAATTTTTCCCTTGACACTTGAGTTGCCAACATTGGAACTCATGAAACAGTTGGAGTTGTTGGAGTTTGAGCCCATGGAGGTTAGATATACAGAATTGATGGAGCTCCAAGAAATTAAAAATCAAGCATCCCAAGTAATGGAGAAGGATCAAGCTTTGATAAAGAAGACCTTTGATAGAAAAGCAAAGAATAAATCCTTCCAAGTTGGAGATCTAGTGTTAAAGTGGGATGCAAATAGAGCAAAACTGGGAAGGCATTCAAAATTTGATGCCATTTGGAGTGGACCATACATGGTCACAAGGTGCAAGGACAACAATGCTTTCCAATTGTCTTCATTGGATGGCGAAGAACTGCAGATTCCGGTCAATGGAATCCATCTAAAGCATTTCTATTGAAGGGAACTCTCCACCTTGTACATATTAGCTTAGGTTTCCATTCCTCCAAGTTCTTGTGCACATTGTTTTTCTGTAGTTTAGTTTTCTTTCCCTAAGTGCTTTGGCACAAGCTTATTGTTCCTGAAATGTGTGTTATAGGCCTTGCTCCAATCAGATGATGTGCCACCCTCCATCTTCCTCCTTGTAGTGTTCTAGTCAGTTGGGGTATAAAACAAATAATTTGATGACTCCATGCCCAATGGATTGCTTTAGTCAACTGGTAACTTCATCCAGTAGGTACATGACCCCTCCAAGTCACTAAAATTGTTATCCAAAATGTGCCCCCCTGCTCATTTTGTGGCTAACTCCTTTCATTCTTCCCTCTCTTGTGCCTCAGTCATAAGTTTTTACTTTTTAGGGACTCAAAACTTTTTAGAAATGGCACCATTAGATAGAGATCTTTCTCAGCTTTCCAGAAAGGTAAAGTTTTCCTCCTAACTCCACGTATTTTTGAAGTTATGGCTCGGTGGAGTTTTTGTGGGAAATTTTCCCCTGCAAGGCCCGCAGCCAATGAGATGCCGCCACGTGTCCAAGGAAGCAGCGGGGGTCGGAAGAAAACTTGGTTTTTACCAAGTGTTTGGCAAAATTTCAAAAAGGAAGATTTTTCCCCACAGGCCCGCCGGTGAATAGAATTGTGCCACGTGTCCATGGGGAAAAAATTGTAAAAATGACTAAGTGTTAGCACAGGGAGAATTTTTATGAAGAAGGCCCGCGCCCAATCGTATTGTTTCTCGTGTCACTGAAGGCCGGAAAAGTGGAGGGCAGAGGTTAATTTAGAATTTTGGTGAAGTGTTTTGGTAAAAGGTAATGAAAAAGGGTTTTGGCCCGTGGCCCCCATGACCAATGAAATTGTGCCATGTGTCCATGGGCACCCGGAATGGTGGAGCATGGGAGGAGATTGGGATTTTTTCCCAAAAGTTTGCGCACAAAGAAAAAATGTTTGCGAAGGGCCCATGGCAAATGAAACTACGCCACGTGTCTTGGACTGGCTGGAGGTGGGGAGAAATTGACAATTTCTTCCCAAGGGAAAATAAAGGAAATTTAAAAGGAAAAAGCCCACCTCCCAAAGCCCGTAGCCAATAGGGTCTCGCCACGTGTCCGGTGGCGACCAAAGCATCACCAAGCCTGCATGAAAAGTTTGAAGGGGCAATCCTGCATCCAATGGGGTTTTTCCATGTGTCCAGTGGTTCCAAAATATCAGTCAGGCCCATATAAAATTCAGGAAGGAAGGTCTGTGACCAATTAGCACATGTCGCGTGTCCTCAACTCATTGGCATGGCGGGGAATTTTTGGAAAATTTTCCAAAGGGTAAAACAAAAAAAATGAAGCAGGATGGGCCTGTCGACACTAAAATTTTCCTCCAAAATTTCCATTTCATTAATATATGTATTAGGAATAGGATGTTGTTAAGTGTAATTAGTAGTAGCGTCCGATAGAAGATAACGGCGCAGTCAGTACGGTGCCGCCAATAATGTGGAGTACGGTAACAGTCAAAGTACAATAGGAATGTTGTAAAAAGTAAATATTTGTCGTAAGTGGTCCGGTAATGTTAAAATGTCAAAGTTTGGGAAGTAGGGTCTACATGATTAGGAATTAGAAATATTATATTGGTAATAAGGACAAGGAGTGAGGTCATAAATATTTTTTGTATTTTATTTGTAAAAATTCTAAAAATGTGGAACCCATGTAAAATGATAAGGTTTATCTTATCTTAACAGATAAGCTTACATGTACAGATAAGAGTTAAGGTATGGAATATGATTCGTCAGAGTGGATTTCTTATCCTATCTTAGAGATAGGATGGATAAGCTTGGAAGTTCTATAAATAGAGAGGCCACCCCCCTCATTTAGCATAGAAAGAAGTAGTGAGAAATATTGTAGGAAGTGTGCGAAGGAAGCCATCAGTTAAAGGTGTGTTGAAGAAGCCATCGAGAGGTGTAATTGTAAAGTTTCTCCCATAGTCTTGTTGAAGAATCTCATGGGTGAGATTGTAACAGTTTCATGTTAATATTATAATTTATTTTGATATTTCAGATTTTTCGTCATTCTGTCTTATCATAGTCAATGGTATTCTTGTGTTATGTTGTTGTTTTGTTTCCAGATTACGTCCACCAAACTAAAGGTTGTGCATTAGTAAATAATCATAGCACGAGGAGTTCCCGGTGAAGAATTATCATAGTGCCGGATTGCTGATGACAGGCCCACATCCAATAAAAACATGCCACGTGTCCTAAAATGGCAGAGTGTGGGGATTTTTTGGGAAATTTTCCCAAATGCGAAAAAGGTGAAAAAATTTAAAATTTTGCCCGCTAATCCGATTTGGTCCTGTTTTGCCCTAAAACTTCAAACGGCCACATCTTTCGATCCAGAGCTCAGTTTTTCACGTTCCTTATATCAATGGAAAGCTAGTGGAATTATCTACAAGATTCCAGGGTCATTTTTGTATTATGATGGAGTTTGGAGAAATAAAATCTAAAAATGCCTCTCTCACGTGGTCATGGACATAAATGACATTTCAACCACCGTTTTTAATGAAGAATGGCTCGCAATCTCTCCTAGCATGGCTAAAAATGTTAGGGGATGGGTATGTAAGGATGCCCATGCTATTTTGATTGTGTTTTGGTCAATGGTTGAATCTTCACCATGTTTTCCCGTGTTTCTCTCTCCTAGGGTTGTGGCTTGCACTGTAAAATCCAGAATGGGTTCATTTTTGCAAAGGGAGACACTTTTTCAGCTCTGCAACTTTCCCTTTTCTTCCTCTTTGGCAGAATTTGTAAAATTTTTTACCTTTCCATGTAATATAGCACCCCTTTTGCCTCTTGATCACTGTAATGCATTGTATTGGATCTGAAATGTTAATATATGTTATGTGATTAAAATCTCTCAATCCTTTCATATATCTATCATTGTTTTCCTGATCTTTCATTACATTTTGAGCAATTTTTGCATGCTTTGTGTTGTGTTATCTTGTGGATTGTGTATTTATTGCAATATCAGGTGTCTACAACTCCTTTGGTGCATCACTTCATTAGCATTAGCTTCATTTTCTTGCATTCCCTATCTTTTTCCCCTTGGAATTTAGAGTAGGAACTAGGAATTCAAACCTCTATTACATGTAAGTGACATATCTGATCAGAGGAGTTTGAGGAACCAACCTCTAATCTAGAGATTCCTTTCCCATTTTACAAGTCCCACACTTGGGGAAAGGATTCAATGTTGTGCAATCACACTGGATGTCCAAGATGTCAAACTAGAAGTCTGATCAACATCCAGGGGTGATGCTGATTTGCAACAGCAGTTCCATAATAATATATGATATTACTACTCATTTATTTGCAAAGGTTTTATGTAAAGTTATTCTGGAAAATTGCTTTCATCTTATTAATCATGGTGTTTGATTAGCATCTATATTCTTGGCTTGGTACGATCTGGTTATCGTTGATAGTTTGGTTTGATGGAGAGGATCATGAGGAGATAATATCATTTTTTCCTCCATCATCGACCTTCCAAGCGCATGAGCCTGCTGGCATGTAGGAGAGCATTCAAATACAATATCTTGCACTTCATAACGGCCCTTTGGAACTAAAGTTGTAAGATATGAATCTTCCATGTTCTTCTCAAGAGGAGGAAGGAAAAGATCATGAGGATCCCATCCCTTCCACACCACTCATCCAGGAAGGTCTATAAGAAGACTCCATCCGTGGAGTTGAGAGTCAGAACCATGGGCACATTCAAAGGATCAAACCATTTCCAATCAGGTACTTGGCTTCATTAGGGCTAAGGGAGAAGCAAAAACTAGTCATGCCCACTTCAGAGCATGAGGTTGAGCTACAAAGCACCAAAGGTCAGCAGGATCACCTCCCAGATTTCAAGTGAAGAACAACCCCCAGAGGTGTACATCGTGTTTTTTGATACTTTGAGGAGGGCGAGACACCATCTGCAAGGTTATTTTTTACTCTCGTTTATGACCATGTCTAGTGCCAAATCAACTACATGGTCCCAAAGTTTGAGAAAGGGAAGGTATATCTCTCTACATGTGGCGGGATTTGTTTAGATTTTATTTGATAAGGGTTAGTATAAGAGTAGGAGTAGATTTTTTTTCAGTAGAAGAAGTACTTGTGCACACTTTGCATGTCTCATTTGAGGCATGTATGATTTTGTCTTTGTACATAAGTTTTATTCGCATTACTCCATAGATACCATGTTCTAAGCCCTTTAGTATACATGACAGAGAGACCCATAGCTACCTGTAATAGTTGCTAGTTTCAGAAATGAAAGAAATACATAGCAACTAAAATCGGGTTTCGAGGCAGTCCATTTCCAAAGCAGGTTCAGGGTCACCAAGCAAGTAGTCGGGCTCATAGTTTCAGGGACAAGATCAAATTTGTGTCTACCAGGCAGACTCCATTCCAAATGGATGATTCAAGGTTACTGGTCTCTTCATCTAATAGGTAGATGTCCCCGTGAGTCACCAAATTGTTATCTCAATTTTTCCCCCTCAGAAAAATTGATCAAACGAAACCCTGCACAAGAAAATATAAGGGTCGTCTCTGTCATGTGAACCACATTTCAAATCCAACAATTGATCCCAAATATTAGGAGCATATTCGATGAAGGGGGCCAACAACATCAAAGAAACCAAAGGCTCATAGACAAAGACAGAAGTCAAAAGGGCTCAAATTTTTCAGACTTCAATGCATACGAGTTGACTGAGAGCCAAGTAGCAGGGTCAGAAAAGGATCAAACAAAGGAGGCCAGATGTTCATAGGAGGAGAATGGGGAAGACTCAAAGTTTTTGAACGTAGCTATATACAAGTCAACTCAGGGCTGAACAACAGACTTGCGAAAGGCACCATGTGTCAGCTTGGCAGAATTCAAAAAAGCACATCAAAAAGGTAGGTCCCAAATGTGTGTTGAGCCTCCATGCATCCAATCGGTGAAACTTCAAGAGTGAGACCCAATGGAAAGTCCTTAAATGAGTGCAAAGGTTCCACATATCCCAAGTCCAAAAATGAGACATTCGGCAATTAAAAAGTCTCAGAGTAGCAGAAGCCTCCACGTGTCTCATCGGTACAACACCAAGGTTGGGTCCAAAGAGTAGATTCCCAAATGAGCACAAGCTCGCCACGTGGTCAGATTCAAAAAAGGGGACAGAGTCAATTATTAAATCGAATAAGTATAGAAATGTTAGTAGAAAGAACCACGTGTCAGCTCGACAAAATTTTAAGAGTGAGAACCCAAGGTAGAAAATAAAAAAGGGTAGAGCTAGCGGAAGGTGCCATGTGCCTCAATGATGCAAATTCAACAAGCGTGGACAAAAGGCTAGTCCCAGACAAGTGCAAGTTGAACATGTGGCCAGGATTCCAAAAGGGGACAGATCTAGTCATAGAATCGACTAAGTATAAAGAGTCGTGGAACAAGCCACATGTCTCTTTGGTGCAACTTGAAAAGAAAAATCTAAAAGCGGTCCCTAAATACGCGCCAACTCTACATGTGGCCATGTTTCAAGTCAAAGTAGGAAGGCGGGTTGCCAGAGGTAGTTTGAATTCTTTGAATTTTATTTCAAAAAGGTGTAAAGTATAATAGTAAGCTGCACCTCCGCCGATGCCTAGAGAAGCCACGTGTCAAGCCTAAATTACATGTGGGGAGGTGGGCCTTGGAAGTATTTTTTGCCAAAAGCGGGTTGGTGAGAATTTTGTCGAAAAGTTGAAAATGCGGGCCAGCGGGCCTGAAGATGACTTTTTGGAAATATTAAGTTTCTGAGCCATGGGATTTTTTTGCATATTTTTCCACTTTCACAAAAGTGCAATTTGCAAGTGTGGGCCCACGGGTGCGTGGGAAATTTCTTGCCAAGGGGAAAAAATGAGAAGGTTGCGAGCTTATGGCGGCTTTTATACAAAAAGTACATTTCAGGCTTGTGGGGCTGTGTGGAGTTATTTGTACTTCTGTAATTTTGTGCAAAAGGTGCAAAGTGAATTTTAGGCCCATGGATCCGTTTTGGCAAAACTGGTTTTTCACCATTTTTGTATGGATTCGATTCAAATATTCAAATGGGAATATCTTTCAATCCAGTCCTCGAAATTCAACAAATTTGGTACCGTTGGAAAGGTATTGACCTCCTCTATACCATGGAAACATAAAATATTATTTTATATAGGGTTTGTTGGGTGAAAATTAGGAAAACAACTTTCAGGACATTAATGCAGAATCTGATTTCTTCAACTACCAGATCATATTTGATTTTATCCACCTTTCTTCCTTCTTCAACACTCTGAACAAACATAGGGAGCAAAAATTGATAGATTGTAGGTGGATTTGTATGGAATTAATGGGTGGTGGTTGATCTTTCATAGTAGAGTCCCCATTTTACTTCTTGCTTTCTCTCGCCTTCATTGTCTATATATTTTAAACACTTCTCATTTGAGAAGGGGGGGACATTCTGGGATGTGGGGAAACTCTATAAAAATTGTTTCTAGACTCCATTTAAGCTGTAAGCCTTCTCCTACACTTGACAAGCATATTTGTACCTCTTAGCATCCATGTAATGGTCCATGCACCTCCTAGAGCAATAAAATCATGTTTTTGTGGTGTTCTTCAACCCTTTGCATTGTTTTGTTGTTTCTTTGTGCCTCTCCATATTGGATTTGATTCATGTGCATGTGTTTCTCATTTGCAAGTGTAAGATGTCGTGCTTCATGGATTTTTCGATGGTAGATTTGGATCTAGGTCTATGTCACTTCTGTCTGACCTCCCTCATCTCCTTTTTCCCTTATTCATCCTCCCTCAGCAGAGTATCTCGCAACTTCCTTTTTTGGTGTATCACCGCTTGGTGTAGGATATTTTTCACCCTCTCTCTCTCTCCATGTCTCCTTGGAATGGTTAGATTAGGTTAGATAGGTTCTTCCTGCACTAGAGTAGATTGTGGTAGGTATATTAGGAAGTAGGAACCAACCTTCTCTAGTGGTCCATCTCAAGTTTTTCAAGTCCCACAGCTTGAGAGATGGTCCAATGTTGTGTAATCACATTGAATACCCCACTCACAACTAGGCCATTTGGGGGTACCATGATTTTTCACTAACAGGTCACAGGTCAGGTTCTAGATTGGGTAGGTGGTCAAAGGGTCACAGACATGGTCTAGGTAATATCTGGTGTAGTTTGGGTTGAGTTTGGATGATTAGGAAGCTTGTTGGTTTAAGGAAGTTTTACCAGACACAAAGACTGACATCGGTGAGGGTGTGACTGATGATGGTTTAGGATGACCAATATTGGTTACTGTGGGTAATGATAGAATTCCAAAAATGGGTGCCTAAGCTCTCTTTATGTCTTCACAAAGAATTGGGAAGGTCTTTTGTGAGTTTGTAGATGGGGGTATTAGTTTTTAGCAAGGTTTTGTAATATTTTGGGGATGTTAGGGGAAGTTTAATGAAATTTTATTGGAGACATAGTAACCAACGTCGATCGGGTGACCAATGCTAGTGAAGAGGAGAAACTGATGACGGTTAAGGTAACCAGCATCGATAGGGGGAAAATAGTAGTAATTAAATAAACCTAGTTTTTAGACTTCTCTATGATTTTATAGAGAATAAAGGAAGGATGGTTGGGTTCATAAAAATGTCAGGAAGGCTCGGGAATTCCTAAAAGTTAGCTATGGAGAGGTATAAGGTAGTTGGTGGTATGTTGGGTATATTGGTAGGAAATCAGGGATGGAGGAATGCATGAAAGAATAAGATCTAATAACAAAAGATAAATAACCTATTAAGTACTTATATAAATTATGCAAGTCAAATACACTTACTTGTATTTGCAGGTCTGCTTGGTGAAGGATGGAAGTGGTTGATCTATGAAGAACTTGGTGTTCATTTCTGAGGAAATACTTCCCCGAGTGCTCTCATGAATTTTCCAATGTTGTTGGATGAGTATTAGGTGCTTGTTTGGGCCTGTGATTGAGTGTATTCCATCATTTGGATGCTGAGAAGTCTCTAGTTTGTGTGTGAATGCAAGAGATCTCTCAAAACTCTGAATGACCAACCTCACTAAAAGGCTACAAAACTATATATAAGGTAACCAATGATGGTTACGGTAACTGACATCAGTTGAGGGTTAACCTGTGTTGGTTAAGGTGAGAAATCCTAGGTTTGCCAAAAATAGGCAAATCCTTGCTATTTTTGGCATGCTCTAATGGTCAGTTCAGGTTTCAAGTGAGGGTTAGCACTTAAATAAACAAGAGTATTGTTGGATAATGAATAAGACTTTAATTTTATGGTTAGACTAAGTCCCAATTGGTTTTGATAAGTAGAGACTCCGTCTTAATTAATTAATAGACTAATAATAAGTCCATGACGAGGTTTCTAGGTTATGTGGCTAGCTAAGGTGTAAATTAATTCAATTAAAGTAATTAAATTAATTAATAGTGTGAGGATATACATTAATTCAATTTTAAGTAATTGAATTAATATGAATGTGGGTAAGGGGAAATGGTTAGGTGAATATATTATGTTAATTAATAAAAGGGGACTAAGGGGAGTGTGACCCAAATTTCATGTCTACAAATCCTCCAAGAAATTTTCCACCATTATCATAGATGTGTTTCCTCCCAACCTTTCACCCTTTCTAGAGAAGAGGATCATTTAAAATTCATGCAATTTGTGCCCTACAAAGTCACTAAATCTCAGCGAATCACATGTGATAAACATTTATCCCTTATAGACCTTAAGAAGGAAACCTCTCAAATGGTTCCTGATAAATCTCCAGTATTAATGGCTACCCTTATAAATTATATCAAACCATGCGGGAAACTCTTGGAAATAATCTACATAATGTTTACCTTGAAGCCTTAAATTAAAATTCTTTTGGTGAGATGATAAACCAAGGTAACATCAAGTTTAATCCCAAATCTAGAGAGCGTGAACATCTTTCAAACTAGATACCTATCACCTTACTCAATATGTCTTACAAAATTATTCTTATGAATTTGTCTAATAGGGTTTCCAAAATCCTTACTCTGATTGTGAGAAGAGGATATATTTTGGAAGCGTGGCTCAAAAACACGAAGGATGAGTTTTATCAAAGATGTAACACTGGACCTGAGTTTGATGCATGTAAATGGGTAGAGGATCACCTATATCATGAGTAATATGAGACCTTTTTTTGTTGTTTCCCAGTAGAGCTGTATGAATGGCTATTAGAATATACATGAAGGTCAAGTTGGTGCTATGGACCTCATGTTTGTAGCTAGTGTTGGGTTTTACCACGCCGGTTATACAGATATATTAATAAGATCTAAGAATAAAAACAATCAATACAGAAATAAAAAATAAGAAACAATACATAATATTTAACGTGGTTCACCCAGTGTGGGCTACATCCACCAAGAAACAACCAATTTACTATCACAGAGTAAATGCAATGAAGATTTGCAATCTTCCACACCTTCTTGGATGTCCTATACTTTCTTCTCTACAAATTTCTCTTTTTCTCTTAAAGGAAACTTCTCTCTATTCTCAATTGAATTCTAATTTCTAAACCCTATATTTATGCTTATATATGTATCTACAATCTTCGAGTACTTTAGCTATGTAAATTACAACCATTATATTCACTTTACAACTAAAGATAGATCTAATTCCTGCAACTTAATTATAATAGTCACACATAGGAAACCAATGCTAGTTATCCTTAACCGATGTTGGTTCCTCCTTTCCTGACCAATATCGGTCCATGGATGAATGACGATAGTTCGTAAATTGACATTGGTTACTGTGTTTTCCAACAAGTCAGCAAAATCATGCTAGTGAAGAGATTACGCTCCACAACTCAAAAATCTCCTGCTTGGAGATAAATTGTTGCACTGTACCATACAGTTCATCATCTGATCCTTCCCTTTGGCCTGTTTCTCCATATTCAAGTCTCAAAATCAAAAACCAAAAGAGCTGGAGTATAGCTCCAACTTCTCCTTTATCAATGGCCTTATTAGAATATCCTCAAGGTTATCCTTTATATGAATTTTCTCTAACTTTAGCTACCCATCCTCTAATAGCTATTGTATGAAGTGATATATCAACTGAATTTGTTTCATTCTAGAATGAAACATTGAGTTCTTTGGCAGATGAATTTCACTTTGACTATCACTATATAATTTGCAATCCTCTTTCTCCTTTCCCAACTCTTGCATGAACCCTCTCATCCATATAATATCCTTGTTATCTTATGTAGCTAAAACATACTCGAACTCTATAGTAGAGAAGGCCAAAACCTTCTAAAATCTAGAAATAAAGGTAACTTTCAAGCCACCTATGGTGAAAACATATTCTGTGGTGTTCCTCATGTCATTCAAATCACTATCCATGTATAAATCTACATAGCCATGTAAATAAGTATCTGACCCTCCATAACACAACTGCATATTGGATGTCCCTCTCAAATACCTAAGAATCCATTGAACTACTTTCCAGTGCTCTTTACCTAGATTAGGCATAAATCTTCTCACAACTATGACTTCCCATGCAATTTTTGGTTGGTACAAACCATAAAATACATCAAGCTTCAAAATGTTGATGCATACAGAACTCGTGCCATGTACTCAACCTCCTCAAGTGATGTAGGACATTTATCTTTTTTCATTTTGAAGTGTCCACCCATATGTGTACTTACAGGTTTTGAATTTTGCAAATTAAACCTTTACAAGACCTTATTGATACAATTATTCTGAGACAAATTCAACTTCCTATTTTCCTATCTCTAGGAATTTACATGCCAATGATTCTCTTTACATCTCCAAAATCCTTCATTGAAAATGTGTGATCTATCTTTGCTTTAAGATCACCAATGTCCTACATACTAGCTCCTGCAATAAGCATATCATCCACATATAGTAACAAAATAATATAACTCCCATTTCTAATCATATTAAAATAAACACAACGTTCAAATTCACATATCAAATAACCATGCTCATGCATGAAACTATAAAACCTCATATATCAGTTCCTTGGATCTTTTTTGATCCCATATAGGCTCTTTTTCAATATGCACACAAGTTTTTTATTACCCTTGACTTCATACCCAAATGAATGATTCATATAAATTTTTTCCTCTAAATCACCATGAAGAAAAGTCATCTTGATATCAAGTTTATCTAAATGCAAATCCTCTACTGTAACTAAATTAAATACAATATGAATAGAAGTCATCTTAAAATCAAGAGAAAATATTTCACCAAATTCAATACCTACTTTATGTGAAAATTCCTTAACTACAAGCCTTGCTTTGTATCTCTTTTGTCCACCCTCTTCTTCCTTGATCATGTAAACCCACTTCTTTTGTAATGTTCTTTTACCTATTGGAAAATTAACCAAATTCCATGTCTGGTTCTGCTCTAAGGATTCCATCTCCTCATTCATTTCATACTCCCATTGCTTGTGGGATTTATCTAGCATTGATTTTTCAAAGCTTGTTGGTTCACCACTCTCAGTCAATAATAAATAAGACAAGGAAGGTGAAAATATTTCTAGAGTTCTACTTACCCTTTGTGACCTTCTTACTAATATTTGGGGTGTTGGAAGCTCAATCTACTCATCATGTATATTTGTATCTACTTTTGATAGTAACTGAAACTGGTCACCTTCTGTTGATGCCAGTTCAATTAATTGACACCGATAGAGGGGACCGATGCCGGTCAGGGGTAAACTAATACTGATTGTTGTCTAAACCTATAGTTGTTAATTTTTAATTTGAGAGTTTATTTTCATCCACAAAATTCTCCACCGGTTCACCTTTGGGTACCAAAACTTGATCCTTGTACATTCTCTTTTCATTCCAATCAATGTCATGACTTGTAATTATCTTAAAACCTTATAAATCCCAAAATCAGAATCCCAAATCACCATAGCAATAACTAATGAAAGTACATATTTTGGATTTAGCATCTAATTTATTTCTATTTTCCTTATCAATATGCACAAAATATTCTTAGCCAAATAATGTAAGAAAATAAATATCTAACTTTTTCCAATACAATATTCTTCTGGTATTCCACCATTCAGTGCACTCGAAGGTTCACGGTTAATCAAATAAACTACCATGTCTATTGCTTTTGCCTAAAACTATAAGGGAAATCCAACATTATTCTTATGCTTCTAGCTCGTTCCATGATTATCTTGTTCATTATATCTGCAACACCATTCTCTTGTGGTGTTCTAGGAACCGTCCTTTCTCTATGTATTCCACTTATTGAATAATAATCAATGAAAGCCTTATTGCAATAATCACCACCATTGTCAGATCTAAGGAACTTTAACTTTGAATTCAATTCAATTTCAACAAGGGATTTCCATATTTTAAAAGTTTCAAAAATATCAGATTTACGATGAATACAATAAACCCATACCTTTCTAGTGGCATCATAAATGAAAGTAACATAGTATTGGGATCCTCCATGAGAAGCTCCCTGGGCTGGTCCCCACAAATCTGAGTGTACAATCTCGAATTTATGATTCTTCTTTGTTTTCCCAACTTTGAGAAATATCACTCTCTTCTTCTTTCCAACAAAATGATGCTCATAGAAATCATGATCTACACATTTCAAATATGATAACTTACTCTTTTCCTTTAAGATCTACATTCCATTTTCACTCATATGACCTAGCCAATTGTGCCACATGCTTGTACATGAATTTGAAGTAGATAGAATAGAAAATGAATCAGTAATACAAGTATAAAAATACAATGATCCTACATTCTTTCCTCTTGTTACAATAAGAGATCTCTTGGTAACTTTTCAAGGTTCGGCTGTGAGTGTAACCATGCAACTAGTTTCACACAATTTCCTTGCAAAAATTAGATTTATTTTAAGGATTGGAACATGCCTCACATCTTTAAATATCCATGTATTTCCATTTTGAATTATAAGATGAACTTCACCTCTACTAGTAATATTGCATGCTTTATTATCTCCTAAATAAACATGCCTAAAATTACCCTGACATAATTTTTGAAATAACCCTTTTTAGGGGTTGTATGGAAAGAAGCTCCTTAATCTAAAACCCATGACTCAATTTTATTATCCAAGGAGAAAATTAGGGCATCTTACAATACCTATTTTACAACAACATTTTTGTCTTTACCTTTCTCTGGTACATTCTCTTTGTTTTCCTTGAACCAATAATCATTCTTTACATGACCTTTCTTTCCACAATTCCAGCAAATTATACTTCTACCTCGGGATTTAGATCTACCATTATTAGATTTTGATTTCCCATTATTCTTTCTCTTGGATCCCTTCTTCTTCCTTCCCCTACTTTCTACATTCAAAGCATCCCCAGATGATGATTCTTTTATACTTTTCATGCGTATTTATTCATTCAGGATTATACTAACCACATCATCAAACCTTAAAACATTAATAACATATGTTATATTACTAACAAACATTACCAAGTTATCCCAACTATCTTGAAAATATCATAATAATAAAATTTCTTTCACTTCATCCTCAAACAAAATACTAAATGATATTAATTAATTTACAATAGACCATAAATCATTCAAATGACTTGATGCAGATCCATCTTCTTGCATCTTTAAATTAAACAATTTTTTCATCAAATACACTTTATTTGAAGCACTAGGTTTTTCATATAGATTTTCTAAAGATTTCATCAACTCTACCGTAGATCCTTCTTCAGTAATATTCGAAGCTAGAGATCCTGCTAGGCTCAATCTTATAGATCCAAGAGCCTTTCTATCAAGAATTTTCCATTCTTCATTAGTCATCTTTGCAAGTCGTTCTTTCTCATCCAATGGTAAGTATAAGTATTTCTGATACAGATAATACTCCACCTGCATCTTCCATAATATATAGTCATAGTCATCAATTTTATCTAATCTAAACTTTCCATATTTTCCCATTTATTTTCTCCCACTCAATCAGAAATCCCTTTGTGAGCTAATTTTTCACACACACAACCCTCAAATAAAGATGCTATTATACCAGTTGTTGGGGTTAGCACACCAGTTGTATAAATATATTAATCATATCTAAGCATAAAATAAATCAATAGAGAAATAACAATACACAATATTTAATGTGGTTCACTCAGTTTGGGATACGTCCACCAAGAAACAACCAATTTATCATCAAAAAGGAAATACAATGAAGATTTACAATCTTCCACACCTTCTTGGATGTCCAGTACTTTCCTCACTACATATTTCTCTTTTTCTCTCAAAGGAAACTTCTCTCTATTTGTTTCATTGAATATTGTGCATACGTAAGAGAAAAATAGATAAGGTAATGGTAAGGAGGAATACATGTGAGTAAAGATGGAAGGTAGAGTGCGCATGTTCTGATTTTTTGATCTAATGCTGATTGCGAGAACCATATTTTTGCTAGGGGGAAGTACTAGTGTTTGTGGACCAGGTTGTTTGATGGAGGTGATGGTTGTTCCATGTATCCAGTGGTCAGTGCCATAGCTATGCTTCCTAGAATGTTTCCTTAAATTCTTACGTTTCAGATCAGTACTTGGTTTCTAGTTTAGGGTGTCTAAATGTGCAGGAGCTCTCTCGTGCATACTTGCATGCAGATCACTCTTCTTCAAGACTTGAATAATTGTTCCAACCTCCCAAACAAGGTTACCAAAATGAATATATGGTAATTGACGATGATTTAGGGTGACTAGAGTCGGTTTAGGTTGATCGGCATTGATTAAGGTGGAAAATCCTAGGTTTACTAAAAATGATAGATCTTGGAAATGTTTTTGTCCACCCGTGTCTATTCTCCTGGATTAATATGGAATCTTGCACTTAGATAAGCGGGAATGTGGTTAGAGGAAGAATATTCATGTGACTTTAGGGTTAAAATAAGTCTTATTTAATTAAGGTAGGTAGGACTAAGTCTTAGTTAGTTATGGTGAGTGGATATTCAGTCCTAGTGAAAGGGAGACATGCTAAGAATAAGTTCGTGATGAGGTAGTGGGGTGAGGTGTCTAGGTGAGGTGGAAATTAGTTTAATTAAGGTAATTAAATAATGAATATTGTGAGCATGGGAATTAATTTAACTATGGGTAATTAAATTAATATACATGTAAGGTGAAGGAGAAGTGTTACCCAAATTTGGTGTCTACATTTTACCCCTTTTTTCGTGTAGCTTGAATTGGTAAGTGATTCTAATAAAAAAAAGGAAGTGGTTACCCCATGTGTGGGTGAAGGTGGTCCTCCTTAAGCTAGGAACTAATTAGGTGTAATACAAAATTGGTGAGTGGGTTGATAAACATGTAGTTGGTGGAAGTGAAGGTAGGTGGGGAAGGGTAATGGTCAACTCAAGTAATAGGTTATATGCCAGGGTCCCAAAATCGGGTAATGGGTAATAAAAATCAAACACACACAAACATATAGACTGCAACATGGTATCAGGTTGAAGATATTACAAACACTACATCCTTCAAGGTTGATAGGTTTAACCAAACAAGGTTGAAGTGATTCAGGTATCCAAGGTATATGATATGGTATGGAAACACAATATAGGTTAGGTGCAGGAACATTTAGGTATGTTCCAGTACACAAAAGGTTTGGGTTAGGATAAATGGCACATAAATAAGACAGGTATGGTTGTTAGGCTAAATAAACGTAGGTAACAACATCAAAAGGTATAACGAGTACATAAAGTCAATGGTCACACCAAGTAGGTTAGGTTCAGGAAAATACGTCATGGCACGGGTAAGGCTAAGGTATAGGTAAAATAACAAATCCTAAGATGCAACTAAGGAAATGTAGGGGTAGTTTGGGCCTACAGGTATGGTTTAATAGGTGTCCATAATGATAAAAGGTGTGTGAGTTTTTATGGTTGCAGGTAAAAGGAAGCTTAGAAAGGGAAAATAGCTATAAGGGGTAACTGATGCCAGTTATAGGGTTACCGACGTCAGTTGGCTAGGGCACAAATATGACTGATGTCGGTCAAGTCAATTTGGGTTTATAAAATAAAAATTCTATATTTTACAGAATCATTGTTGTGTTGTGACTTTTGAGAAAACGAAAGAGCCGTTTGAACTTTTTGCACCTTTCTAAGAGATAAGGGCAAGAAATTGGACTAGCCTGAGGTGGAGATTATGAGTTGGTGATAGGAGCTAGTAGATGGCCCCATGATAGCGGTGTGATTGATTTGATTGGTTGGAGGTGAGGAGTGGATTTTGACATGGCAGAGGTGGGAGAGGGTTTGGGTGGGCCACCGGTGCAGTGGCCAAATGTACACCATGCCGATGTAATCGAGATGAGGTAAGATTTGATCCAATTCTACGCTTGTTAGTAGAAATAGTTTGTAGAAATTGGTTTGGGCAGAAACAATTTTGGGTAGGAATTAATTTTGAATTTGAAAGCTAAATTGATGAAATGGGAAGGGTAGGAAATCCAATGTGGGTTAGCTATGGGTAGGGAGAAAGATAGGGAAGATTTTTGTAGGATAGCGTAGCTATTTAGGTTGGTATGGTCAAATTTTGAGAAATGGGGAGAGGGTTTTTACTGGTTTAGTCGGTGTGACAATGACCGATGTCAATTAAGGGTGGCCAACGTCAGTCAACCATAGCTGACATTGGGCAAATAGCAGGTGACTGATGCCGGTCATGATGGACCAATGTCGGTCACCAATGATCGATGTCAGTCGGATTTTGAGGAAAAATAGATCGAGAAAGGGTTATGGTTGAGGGAAAGAGAAAGAGAGGTAGTGAGGTATAAATTTAAGTGTGTTGAGAATAGGTAGGGTAAAAAATATATATGATATGAGTTGAGGGATTTGAAAGTGGGATGGGGGAAAGGGGTAGGTTGTTAGGGTTGTGGGGAAATAAATAATAATAATTTTGGGAATAGGTTAGTCGGGTAAGTGATATGTTAGGTATGGTCAAGATTTAATAATGGTGTGGTTTGTTGGGTGCAGGCTAGGGACTAGTTACAGATGAGAGATAGAGTACCACCTCTATTATTAGTGGTACAAGGGAGTGTGATGATAGAGGAGTGGCATCATGTTACAGATGTCAACCTTATTGGATTTAGATGATATAGGCACATAGTTAAGGAGAAGAGCTTGATGGTTGCACTCATCAACAAATGGGAGTCAATGACCAACACATTTCATCTTTCGATAGGTGAGATCATAGTCACCCTAGA
The DNA here is from genome assembly GCA_019776745.2 of Taxus chinensis. Lineage (NCBI taxonomy): Eukaryota > Viridiplantae > Streptophyta > Pinopsida > Cupressales > Taxaceae > Taxus > Taxus chinensis. The sequence goes on along the minus strand of CM034146.1, from coordinate 191,707,053 downwards.
GGATGTGTAGAGGATCATACAGTTACCAATAGTGGGGACCTAGGTTTATTATATTTCTTCATAGGCATCAGAGGAGCTGATATTTATAGTTTTTGGAGAGGGGATGACAGAGATGAGGTTCCATAGCGTGAGCCTAAACTATGGAGATATGTACGCGACCCATCATGAGGAAATGAGGTTAGTGGTCCTGATCATGGAGGTACTGTGTTCTTTTGCGCTGCCAGATGTGGATGGTGGGAGATTCCCATGGCTGATGATGGGGGTTCTACATGACATGATGGAGGATAGGACTCATTTTTCTTGGGCGCCAAAATTCTTGGTGTAGTTGTACAGGGAGTTGTGGGCCTATGGGAGGTTGTGGAGGTTTAGTTTGTGCTACACCTTTCTTCTCTATTTATTGGAATGTGACCACATTGTATTTGTACATCCAGTTGGTATGCGCTGGCCAGATGTATTCGATGTGGGATTGTTTTGAGTTGGATATAGGAGTTGGGTACATATTGTTGGAGGGCGCAGGGCTGTTAGGGCAACTCACGATGTGATTTATTATAGGTGGGTACTGGAGGGGTTATCTGGAGTGGACATTATCTGGAGGCCATATGTTGGCTTCCCTTCATATAGGAAGATAGTAGTGGATTTGGATGAGTTATAGCTACTGAGGTGGATAGAGGGGCGTCATGTCAGTGAGCCCCTAATGATACCTATTGACAAGGTCAAGTGGTAGTTTGGGCTGCCCCAAGACGTGCCATCACTGTTTCCTCAGTATAGGAGAGATGACATAGAGAGGCCTATTCCTCTACCACAATTCATAATACCGACTGGGTAGGAGGAGAAGGCAGTGGACAGGAAGATTAATGACGCCAAAGTTACAAATAGATTTAGGTAGTGGTGGGTAATCGAGCTACGAGCAACACCACCTAGGTCAAGGAAACCATACCTGGCTACCCATACAGTTTAGAGGGATACTTTGTAGGGGCATGTTACTACTTTAAAGGCCTAGATGACAATATTACAGGGGTAGTTGACGGGGTCTGAGGCACAGGTTTCTGCATTATAGGCACAGCTGGTTACTTTACAGGCCCATATTACATTGGGACAGGCACCCGCACAGGGTGGAGATGGAGATGGGGGATAGGTGGCTACCCTACAGGTGCAAGTAGTAGGTTTATAGGGCTAGTTGGCCACTGCAAAATCATAGATTGTGACCTTATAGGCCCAAGTCACAGCACAGGAAAAACATTAGGCTATGAGGCAGGGTCCCATGGTACATGCATCAACAGGACATTGTACTATGGTACAGAGAGGAGGGAAGGGTTCACAGGTATGGGATATGAGGCCACGAGTAGTAGGGAAGGGTTCATAGGTTACTGCGAGACCCATGGCACCGCCACAAATAGTGTCTATGAAAAGATTTAGGGATGCTCTGAATGAGGCCAGGTACTACCAGGATCATTTGACTATTGTTGGGATATACGTCCCTTCCTATATGGAGTGTAGGGTACATAAAGCCTCAAGTGAGAGGAATGGATCTCACACACATAGTGTAGAGATTACAAGGGATAGATGAGTCCAAAGATAAGGTTAGGTAGAGATTACTAGCTCATGAAGGCCACACCTAGCTGTAGGCTAGGCAAAGGTGAGGGTTATACCCGTAGAGGGTGGAGAGATGGTGGAAGGGTGTTAGGCTAGAGGAGAGGAGGAGGAGACATATGAGATCGGCCTGGACATCAGGTGGTGTGACGATTGCTCACCTTATATGTTCAGGATATAGATTTTTGTATATTTTTTATTTATACCGGCTATCATGGTGAAGATAGAGAGGATGTACACGAGGTTTTTTGAGATTTTTGATCATATATCGGCCTACATGCTAAAGATGGTGAGGCTGTATATGAGAGTTTTGAGAGACTTTTATGTATTTGTATCAGTGTATGTTTGTATTTGTTTTTATGTGTGGTAAATTTCTAAGATTTGTGAAGAATGGAAACTAATTACAATAAAATGTCAATAGACAAACATGTGGGAGAAAATGGGTTAGGGTAAAGAGTGGCTAGGCTAACCTCCAAGGGCCCCATGCCCTCAAAGTGTTACCTATATAGCCCCAGAAAAAATGGGCCTCAAGGTGATGTAGTTCTCCCAAAAGCTAGGGAAGAATATGATAATGTGTAGGAATGGGTTGGTAGATTTCAGGCATGATTGAGTTTAAGTCATAGGCATGGTTGACTCTAGGTCATAGGCATGGTTGAGTTTTTCTCATAGGCATGGTTGAGTTTAGGTGCAAGAATAAGTCTTTTAAAATATATGTGTCAATGGTATGGTCCTGTATAGGGTAATCAATAAGTAATGAAAAAGGTGAATGGTAAGAGCTAGTAAAATAGGTTCTTAATTGATAAGAACCCTAATGAATCAATCATACCAAATATTGGCTTACGAACGTGAGACACTAAAGGCATTGCATAATGGACTATTATAAGGGTGAAGAAAGTCACATGATCATGAAATTTCATAGTTTTGGAAAGTCCCTTGAGCAGATAGAAAATTAGGGTGAAAAGGAAATGAGGTGAAAGTGGTTGGTTTAGCGTAACTTGGTGTACGACAACATGTTTACCTATTAAGAAACCCATGATAAAAAATAGGCAAGTTTATGATGAAAAAGTTATCATTTTATTCTTTTGTTTTTATTTTTTATAGATTTATTGATGAGGGAAGTCTATATGGGATGAGTATATTATCTCCTTGAGGTCTTCGTGAAGCTTATCAATGCGGGAAGATTTTGAAATTTTTGCAATGACTTTATATAGCTATCCTTCGAGGGAGCTGTCTATTTATAGCGGTGAGATAGAGAGAAGAGATGTAACTTTTGAGGGATTCATCTGTTTGCTAGAAGTTTGACTCAAGGAGTTGAATCCCATTTTTTGGATGTTTTAAGTCACGGATAATACTATAGATGAAGATGAGGTTCTTGTTTAGAAGACAGAACCCTAACACATAAAGATTAACTATGAAAGAGATGGTTTCAAATGACGAATGAAAATGGGATTCCATATTTTTAAAATTAAAAAAGTATCCATGAGAATCATGCTTTGAGTAGCATCATGTTACTCATATTAAAGATAAGGCTGAAAGGTGACAGGTAATCACATGATTCTTGCTTAGTCGTTGATCCGCCAAACGGGTAATATGGAAGGTGAATAGTGCTCAAGCATTAAACAGTCAATAGACAGAAGGTGATATAAGACTTGATTTAAACAATAAAATGGTATAAGATGTAAGAAATTAAGGGGCTCAGGTTTAGGTTTACCTTCAAGTGAAGACAAACGATAAGCACCCAATTTATAGGCATGAGTAATGATATAGCGTCCTAGCCAATTCGGATAAAATTTTCCCTGTTTACTTTTCTCTTCTTTGGTTATATATTTCAGGATGATTTTTTTGACCTGGAAGGTTCACTCGTGGACATGTTTATCATAGGCACGTTTGATATGTTTTTGGTAGATTTGGAGATGGTCAAGAGCATTGAGAATGGGAATAGATTTGGGATCAAGAACATCACACCTAAGGAATGGTCATTAGAAAAAATATATAGGTAAAAGGTTTGGTCATACTTAGGAGGAATGATCATTGTTGGTTGAATAAGGTATTATTTTAAGGCGTCAAAGGATTTTTGGCATTCATCATCCCATTTGAATGAGACGTCCATCTTGAGGAGATGATGAAATGGTTAACATCGATCAAAAAGTTGTGAAATGAACCGACGGATAGATTGCAACTTACCTTACAAAATTCAAAGTTGACAAAGATTAGTAGGCAGAGGAATTTCAAGAATAGCGTTAACTTTAGCAGGATAGGCTTCTACGACACTCAAGGAAATGATGAAACCAAGGAGTTTTATTGAAAAATACCGCAAAGACACACTTCTTAGGTTAAAGGTGAACACAATATTTGATGAGGCAGTCAAAGATGACCTTAAGGACTATTAAGTGTTTAGCCCAATGTTTATATTTTACAAGAAGGTCATCCACGTAATATTCTAATATGCGATGCATGATATCATGGAAGATATAATTCATGGCTCACTAATATGTAGTAGTAATGTTTTTAAGGCCAAAATACATTACTCGATAGCAAAAGGTCGCCCAAGGAGTGGTGAAGGTAGTTTTGTGTTGATCTTATGGAGCTAGTAATATTTGATTATAACCCAATGAACCATCCATGAGTGATAACATCTCATGGTTGATGGTGAGATCAACCATTCGGTCAATGCCTAGTAGAGAAAATTCATCTTTGGGGAAAGTTAGGTTGAGGTCACAGAAATTCATGTAAATACGGAGTCCCCATGTTGTTTTTGTGATAGGAAAGATGTTATAAATCCATTGGGGATAGTCAAAGGGTAGGATAAAGGAAACCGAGAGAAGGCACTGAAGTTCTTCTTTGAAAAGAAGAGCAATGTGAGGATGCATTTTCTGTAGATTCTATTTTATGGGTTTGGCCTTAGGAATGGTAATGATATTGTGGACCACAATGTTTGGGCCAATACCAGGCATATCAACATAGGGCCAAGAAAAAGTATTGATATGGTCCTAAAGGAAAGAAGTAAAAGCCTCGTGTTTAGAAAAATCTAGAGATTGGCCTATCTTTAGAATGTATAGGTCATCCTGAGTGTTACTATTGATTTTGATAGTCAATTCATTCAACATGGTTTCCATCTTAGAACGTAACGACTGATGAATATAATAATATTCTGCACCAAGGTAGGTGAAGATAGACTCATCATCCTCACATTGAACGATGTTAATAGAAGGTGTTGTTATCCTAAATTTCCCACCAGAAATTTTGGTCAAAACAAGCCTTACACAAAGAAAACATGAAGGGAAATGATATAGACCCATGAGCTCATGTCCCAGAACCAGGAAAAGTGAAAAACAGAAGCCCGAGAGAGTCAAATTTGACCCTACACAAGAATAAATAGAAGAAATGGTTATTTTGAGTGTTTCCACATCCTAAATCTATTTAAAGGGTCGAGGGAGGATTCAACAATGGAGTGGTGGGGGAAGAGAAGAAAGAGGAGATAGTTTTAAAGAGACCAGAAGCAAGAAACAGAAGAAATGGTGAAATCTGGAAGTTTTTGGGCTCAAATAGTTCAGGAAAGGTCCAAAATTGACTAAGTATGGAGGAGGCAGTGGAAGATACCACATGTCCTTGTGACACTTCTCTAAAGATGGATCCAAATAGAGAGGCTCAAACAAGTGCCACATCTCCATGTGTCTCAGGGTGGAATGGAGGCAAGGTAAAATGGTCAAACATAGTCAAAGGTGGGATAGGGCGGGCCTCAAAAAATTGGCTAAGTATGAATGGGCAAGCAGAGAGTGCCAAGTGTCAGTGTGGCACATCCCCAAGATTCGGTCCAAAGGCAGAGACCCAAATGAGCGTGAGATCACCACGCAGTCCAAAGTCTAAAACGTAAGAAGGACTGTTGAAAAGTCCAAAAAGTAGCAGAGGATGAAAAGTGTCAACCCGATACTCCTCCAAAGGCAAGCTTTGGGTCAGATTTGCAAACATGCGTGGTGCCTCCACGTGTCCTCAAAGGGGGTAGAGTTAGTTGAATTGTCAAATCATTAACAGGCTGGTGGAAGCTGTCAAGTGTCCTAAGGACATTGTTTCAGGGGAAAATGGAAAGAGATTCCCAAGCAAGTGCCAGAGTGACACGTGTCCCAGGGAAAAGTGGGGTGTCGGGGAAAAGGCTAGTTTTGTGCCCTTTGCCTCAAAAGGGGTAAAAGTTATAAAATGACCCGTGACTCTACCCAAGAGGGAAAAAGTCAACATATAGACCCGATTCATAGCCAAGGCAGGGTGTCGGGGAGAGAAGTGAAAGTTTTCCTTTCGTTCAAAAGGAATAAAGGAAAAAGTTAGAGCGCATCTCCCCAGCCAATCAAAGGGCACCACATGTCCCATATTAAAGAGGGGGACCCATTTTCAAACTTTTTTCCCACTCCATTCATATGGATCTGATAAAAACTTTGAAGGGTCATATCTAATGACTTAGGGCTCAAAATATTGTGAATCTGACATCATTAGAATTATCTCGGCCTCACCCACACAATGGAGGTCTAAGACTTTGTTTTTAAGGAGGTTAGGTAAGGAAAATGGAGAAATGTCTTCAAGCCTTCAATGTAGGATCCATCTGTCTCAACAACCAGATCGGATTCGATCTGTTTCCATCATGTCCTCTTCCTTCAAAGTGCCAAATTGAGGATTGATGTAGTAAAGATAGATTTGGGGGGCAGATTTCATCAGAGGCATTAATAGCAGTGGTTGAGCTTTGACCCACATTTTCCCACTTCTCTCTCCCTTTTTATTCTCTCAGATCAATTCTATAAATACAGGGGTAGGATTCATTGTAAAAGTTGTTCATTCTTCTTCTCTACCTCCCCTCTTCTTTTCTTCCCCAGGATCAAAAATGGATTCTGAACCCCCTCCTCTGCTCTATAAATGTTCTTTTTGTATTTCTCATGTATGATGCTCTATTCAAATTTCTGAAGCAGTTAAACTCATTTTTGTGATGCGTTTGTCAATCCTTCACTTGTCTTCATTACATCTTCTTGCCTCTCCTTGTTTTGGAGTATTCCATGCATGTTTTGAACGTTTCATTTGTAGATCTAGGAGCTATGTTCGTGGGGATCAGAAATGGAGTTTTGTGTGAATATGACATTTGGTCTGTGATGCTATTGTCCATCCTCTCCATTTCTCACCTCACCTCCATTCATTTCATAGTAATTTTGATAGATGATCATCACTTCCCTTTTCTTGGTTCTATCATCGTGTTAGTGTAGGATTTCCCTCTTTATGCACTTTCTCTCTCCTTGTCTCCTTGGCATTGTTAGGATAGGTGTAGTTAGATGTCATTTCTTCATTAGGAGTAGTTTAGCAATAGGATCAGGAAGAAGAAGCTAACTTTCTCCAGAGGGCCATCTCAACTCCGTAAGTCCCACAACTTGAGAGATGCTCCCATGTTATGCAAATCACACCAAATGATCCTTCCTTAGAAAAACATATCGTCCACTCATTTGGGGGTGTTGTGATTTCACACTAACAATTTTGGCATGCCCAATGGGATAGGTTTGAAGCACCTTACCACTTCACTTCATTAGGTTTGATGTGCTCTTGGTGAAGATTTCAACCTTTGGAGGCACTTTTAAGAACATCTGTCAACTCCATCTAGTCAAAAACCCATTCTCTAAGTTGCAGACCTTTTCCATTCATTTCCACTCATTTCATCCATTTCTTCCTCCATCTCTTTCATTTCCCCCCATTCCATGAGGTTTTGCAATCATGACTTCATTCCCTTCATGGAACTCACATTTACAACAATACAGTCCACCTCTAATGTATTTCCCAACTCCTTTAGATCAGTATTATAATCAGATCCAGGACCATTATGCTTACCCATATGATCAACGTCAAAACTATTTTGACTATGAATCTTATCAAGAACAAACAAACACATATGATGGTGATAATTATGCAGAAGACGATGTTCGATTGGAAAAGATTCAAAAAATTGATGTTGGCATGGTTCAATTAAGGGCAAGAGTTAAAATGAGGGCTTTCAGCATCGGTTGTAGGGCACCTTGTCCATGGGAAGGCCCTTTTCCAAGACACTACAACCCTCAGGAGAATCTTGACTTCATGATTGAAATGCTACCCCGATTTGCATAATGGATAGTGGAGATCGGGGCTTATGAGTAAAGTGTGGGACAACCTTTTTAATGGGTAAGTCAGTCACTAGCTCCTTGTCTTTCATTGTCTCTTCCTCAATCTTTATCATTTTAGAAAAGGCAGGATTTAAGCCCCTCACTTGCTGCCCCAAGTGTTGATTTCATTTCTCCATCTCCTAGTCTTCCACCTCACCTCAGTTTTTCTACCCTTTTCCCTTCCAAATCCAATTTCCCTCTACAATAGCCAAAAGAAATGCCTTCCCCACCCACGAATCTTCTTGCCTTCCCAAGTCCATGTTGGGAAGAAAACAATAAAAAACCAGCCAAGGAGAACATCAAATAGAGGAACCCAACAGAGAAGAAATGATAGAAAATCCGAAGAGTTGGGCTACTAAATTTGAGTTTTCAAAGGTTCCCTTGTTAGTTAAGCCTATGGAGGAGGTTGAGGTCAATCCGGAAGTGGTGGAAGCTCCAACTAAAGCAAAAGTAGGGGAAGAGGGAGCTACTCCTAATCCAAAAGGAGAGGAGTACATTCCGGCTATGAAGGAGGACCATATAGTTTTAGAGGCTCCAAGCACGAAGCAGGACACAGAAGAACCTTTAGTTACTCCTCCCACTTCATCCCCTTCAAGCTCTAATGTTGAGGAATATTTTGAGCTTTCAAACATCATGTTTGAGGATGAAGGGAACCATGGTGAGTCAATTATAGATCAAGAGGACACCATGAAGGAGGTTGAGCACCTGTGGCAGGTCAATAAGGAGGCAGATTACCTGTCTGAATTAGAGGATTGCCTTGATGGAGGGGAACCCATGGATATCACATCATATTTTCCTCCATATCTCACATCCCAAGCACATGACCCTACTCCCATAGAGGAGAACATTCAGGAAAAACATCCTACACTTCATAACAACCCTCTGGAACAAAGATTGGAAGACATGAATATTCCATGTTCTTCAAAGGAGGAGGAAGAGAAAAGGCAAGAGGATGTCATCATTTCTCTCACACCATCCACCTAAGAAGGTCCACAAGAAGACTCCAATTTTGGAGTTGAATTTCAAAGAAATGGGCACATCCAAAGGATCAAAATGTGCCCAATCAGGTACTTGGCTTCATTAGAGCCAAAGGAGAGACCAAAACTAGTCATGCCTACTTCAGGGCATGAGGATGATCATCAAAGTACCAAAGGTCACCATAAATGCCTCTAGGAGTCTAATGCAGGTTAAATTGAAGAGGTATTTTCCATTAATGCTGATACCTTGATGATTTGGGTGGAGGACCGGCTTATTGTCAGTTTTTCACTCATCCAACTAGCCACGTTCAGTGCCAAGTTAGTTGCATGGCTGCCATTTTTGAGGAAGGGAAGCTATTTCTCCCAGCCAGTTATAGGATTTGTTTGAGCTCCCTTTACTCTTGGTTAGAGTAGAGTAGGTGGGTTTGTTTCAAGTAGAAGAAGTGCTTATGCACACTCTGCATGTCTCATTTGAGGCATGTATTATTTGGTCTTTGTATATAAGTTTTGTTTGTATTGCTTCAGAGGGGCATGAGGTCAGGCTCTTAACTATTTAAGGAAAGAAGGCTCATGTTTTCCTGCAACAGTTGCAAGTTTAAATAGGGAAAAAATGCAGAGAAACTAAAAGTTGTTTCGAGATAGTCCATTTGAGGGACAGATTAAAGCCCCGGGTCAAAAAAAATTCAACTATCAGAAACTCCATTTCCAAGGTTCTCTTATGAAAATTGAGAGTGCAGATGCACAGGCAGGCTCAGAGACAGATGAAAAAAATAAAAGGCTTTTCCTAGTTCTGGGACGTGAACTCATGGGTCTATATCATTTCCCGTCATGTTTTCTTTATGTGTAAGGCTTGTTTTGACCAAAATTTCTAGTGGGAAATTTGGGATAACAATTTGGCGACTCATGGGGACATCTACCTACTAGATGAAGAAATAGAAGAAACAGTTCTTTTGAGCCTTTCCACATCCTAAATATATTTAAAGGGTCGAGGGAGGACTTAAAAATGGAGTGATAGGGGTAGAGAAGAAAGACGAGACAATTTTAAAGAAACCAGATGCAAGAAATAGAAGAAACAGTGAATTCTGGAAGTTTTTGGGCTCAAACAGTTTAAGAAAGGGTCCAAAATCGACTAAGTATGGAGGAGGCAATGGAAGAGACCACATGTCCTCACAGCACTTCTCTAAAGATGGATCCAAATAGAGAGGCTCAAACTAGCGCCACATCTCCACGTTTCTCAGTGAAGAATAGAGGCAGGGTCAAATAGAGTCAAAGGAAGACAGGGCGGGCCTCAAAAAATTGGCTAAGTATGAATGTACAAGTAGAGAGTGCCAAGTGTTAGTGTGGCGCATCCCCAAGAGTTGGTCCAAAGGCGGAGACCTAAATGAGTGCGAGCTCAACACGTAACCCAAATTCCAAAAAGTAAGAAGGACCATTGAAAAGTCCACAAAGCAGCAGAGGTTGACAAGTGTCAACCCGAAACTCTTCCAAAGGAAATCTTTGGGTCAGATTTGCAAACATGTGTGGTGCCTCCATGTGTCCTCAAAGGGAGTAGAGTTAGTTGAATTTTCAAAGAATTAACAGGTTGGTGGAAGCTACCAAGTGTCCTAAGGATGTTGTTTTAGGGGAAAATGGAAAAGAGATTCCTAAGAAAGTGCCAAAGTGAAACGTCTCCCAAGGGAAAGTGGGGAGTTGGGGAAAAGGTTGTTTTTGCACCCTTTTCCTCAAAAGGGGTAAAAGTTATAAAAATACCCGTGAATCTGCCCAAGAAGAGGGAAAAAGTCAACATATAGACCCGAGTCAAAGCCAAGACGGGGCGTCGGGGAGAGAAGTGAAATTTTCCCTTTCGTTCAAAAGACAAAAAGGAAAAAGTTGGAACACATCTCCCCAGCCAACCAAAGGGTGCCATGTGTCTCATATTAAAGAGGGGGACCCATTTTCAAACTTTTTTCCTCGTTCATTCATATGGATCTGATACAAACCTTGAAGGGGCATATCTTTCAACTCAGGGCTCGAAATATTGTGAATATGACACCATTGGAAAGATCTCAGCCTTGCCCACACAATGGAGGTTTGATAAATTTTTTTTGAGGAGGTTAGGTAAAGAAAATGGAGAAACATCTTCGGGCCTTCAATGCAAGATCCATCTGTCTCAACAACCAGATTGGATTTGATCTGTTTACGTCATTTCCTCTTCCTTCAAAGTGCCAAACCAAGGATTGACATGGTAAAGATAGATTTGGGGGGCAGATTTCATCAGAGGCATTAACAATAGTGGTTGAGCTTCGACCTGAATTTTCCCGCTTCTCTCTCCCTTTTACTTCTCTTAGATCGATTCTATAAATATAGGGGCAAGATTTATTGTAAAATTTGTTGTTCATTCTTCTTCTCTGCATCCCCTCTTATTTTCTTCCCCAGGGTCAAAAATGGAGTCTGAACCTCCTCCCCTACTCTGTTAATGGTGGTATTTGCCTCTTGCTCATGTATGATGCTCTGTGCAAATTTATGAAGCAATAAAACTCATTTTTGTGATGCGTTTGTCTATCCTTCGCTTGTTTTCATTGCATCTTCTTTCCTGTCATCATTATGGAGTATTCCATGCATGTTTTGGACGTTTCATTTACAGATCTGGGAGTTGTGTCATGGGGATCAGAAATGGAGTTCTGTGTGAATTTCACATTTGGTCTATAATGTTATTGTCCATCCTCTCCATTGGTCACCTCACCTCCCTTCATTTCATTTCCGTTTTGATAGATGATCAACACTTCCCTTTTCTTGGTGCTATCACCTCGTTAGTGTAGGATTTCCCTCTCTATGCACTTTCTCTCTCCATGTCTCCTTAGCATTGTTAGGATAGGTGTAGTTAGATGTCATTTCTGCATTAGGAGTAGTATAACATTAGGATTAGGAAGAAGAATTTGGCTTTCTCTGGAGGGCCATCTCATGTCTGTAAGTCCCACAGCTTGAGAGATGGTCCCATGTTATGCAAATCACACCAAATGACCCTGCCTTAGAAAAGTAGATTGACCACTCATTTAGGGGTGCTATGATTTTACACTAACAGGTGTATCATCATTGATCATGTTAGGATACAAGAAGGGAATAGAATAGGGATCCTTTCCATTGCATTGATAGGTCAGAGGTTCTAGGGAAATTGTGTTTACAAAAAAATGTTAGGAGGAATAGATTCAGGATCTATGGACTCCGTGGGTGAATGTGGTGACGTTAGTGAAAGGGGTGAAGAATTTTTTTCTTTCTCGATGAGGTCGATGTGGGTGTTCTTTGGAAATGGTGCGAGGAAGCCAATACCATTTCAATTGTCATGTTTACAGGTGGTACATGAAATTAAAATATGGCGGCATTGTTTATAAAAATAGAAACTAAAGCCTTTCCCTGCACAACGCTAAAGGAAAGTGTGGGCGAAGTGACGGTTTGTAAGAGATTCGAGGTTTGGGTGAATAAGTGGTAGTATCAAGTCCCCCATATGTTAGGTTTAGTGCGAAGGTAGGGAATACCATAAGGAAAAACCTCGCCTACGTGGTAGTCATAACTAGGATGCTTGCACAAGTTTCTATACTCTTGTGGAGTGAGGAATGTGTCGATATTTTATAGGTAGTACTCCCCCAGAGTTAGGCATTGAAATACACCTTCTAAGGGATCAGTAGTGGATATGTGGGTGGTGGGGATAGATGAATCACTAAATGATTGGGAAGGAGGGGTAGCGGTTGTTTGGGAAGTAGAGGGTTCATCTGCAGAGACTAAGGTGACAATAGGAATAGAAGAGTTAGATGTGGGAGAGGTGGCGGTAACATTGGTGGATGGGATCGTGGGTAAAGGAGAAGTGGGGATAGTTGTAGATACCTTGACCGGTCCAAGTACATCATTGGGTTGGTACAACATGTTACATGATTTAAATGGTGATGGGTTGATGGGGATGGTATAGTTATGTCCTTAATGTTTGAATTTTACACAACGGTGTAAAGTTGAAGGGACATAACCCATGACACAAATCCAAGGTCTACCGAGAAATACGTTATATTGGAACTATCCATCTACGACAAAGAATAATTCAAGGATAGTATGAGTGCCTACGTGAACGTGAAGGATAATGGTGCCAAGGGTGGAGGTGATGGCATCATTGAAGGAACAAAACATAACTGGGTTATTATAAATACAATTAGAAGGGATGTGAATTTGATTGTATGCTTGGGAGGAGATGATGTTAATGCTAGCACCACCATCTATCATGACGCGTCGTATGCGTATGTTATCGATATATACTAAAATGAAAAGTGTAGGATTAGGGTCATCTGAATGGAAAGGTACAATCTCCTCATCAGAGAAGATGAGGGTGATTGCTTGAGGAGTAGAAATGGGGGTAGAAGAAGGAGATGATTTGGTAAGTGAGGCCACATGATGAGGGGTAATAATGGATGCTACTTGTGTGGGTTCATTGGGTAAAACTTAAATGGATTGCAAAACCTCAATAAGGGCTTGTATATGAGATTCAGAAGTTTGGATGATAACATACAAAGACATATTTAGAGGGGACTAATGTAATTTTTTTATCATTACACGATGGGTGACCCCGTCAGAGATAGGGTATGTAGGTCTGTGGATGGTGATTTTTGGTGTAGGTGTAGATGGTATATTGGGCATGGGGTTGGTTGATGGACTAGCTCATTTTTCTTTTCCTTTGTCTTTCTGAGCGTGGGTGGCAATGTGAACCATGTTAATATGAGGGGAGGTGGATAGATAGGGTGTGCCATGAAAGGTGTAATGACATGAGGGATAAAACCCTAGTGGTGGATAAGATCCTTGTGAAATGAACAGGGCACACTAACATCTAGGATGAGGTTTGGATAGCTCTCTTATGTGGACCATGTTGATCTTGAATTTTATAGGTGGATAAAATGGTTATGCAAGTGGAGATATTGGTCGTTGAATGGGTAATGGAAGAGGATGCATGGACATTGGTGAAGGTAGAATAGGGTCCTCGTCTAGAAGATCATCACCATCAAAGTTATCTTCAGGAGGACACAATTGGAGAAGAGTAGTTTTTTAGGGCCTTACAACCTTCTATGTCATGTCCTGGCACACAATGATAGGCACAAATATAGTTTGCATCAAACCATTTTGGTTTGGGTTTGAGAGGATCGTAAGGTCAAAGTGGTGGTAATGTGATGACGGAAGTCTCTAAGATATTGGTTAAAATGTTGGCATAGGACCTTGTTAACGGATCATAATGGAACGTGAGCGTGGGTTTGGGTAAGGGTGAAAATGATAGTGAGGGAAGAGGTTTAATAGGAGGAATGGGTTCGCCCACTAGTTTGGTAAGTGGTATTGTCTTAGGTTTTGATGGCATTTGTTTGGGAAAAGATGTGGTCGATGAACTAGCACTAGAAGGTTTTGTTGATTTGACTACCTTATTAGAGGGTAGTAGGATTTTATCTTTGGGTTACACCTTCTTGGGTAAAGGTGACACGAGAGTATAGGATGCAGAAGGGAAATCAAATGGTGGAAGAGGATGGGTTACCCATAGGAACAACCAAGTTGTGGTGGAAGTGGGTGGTTGAAGTTGGGTATATGGCATGGGTTGAAGTCATATATGTAGAGTTTAGGAGATAGTAATGGGTGGAGGTATAGGTGGTAAGAATTACACGGGTGAGGGTGAGGGTACTTGGTGTTTGGGTGAATGAGGCGTAAAAAAGGCTCATGATGCAACAACATATTGTTTAGCTTTTGACTGGCCTTGGGTAGGAGACTGTTTGATTAGGGTTAATGGATGGGGCCTTAGGATGGATAGAAAGGGGGAAGGTGTGGTGGGAGAGACCGGTATATATAGCCTAGAAGGTTGAGGCTTGTTTTTAGGTGGAGGGATAATGTTAGTGTGGGTTTGGGAAGATGCGGATAAGTCCAATTTGATAGGTGGGTGAGTAATGCTTGATGTCATCATGACACCCAAGGTAGTGATGGATCTAGATACATGTGAGGAGATAGGTTTGGGTAGGTTTTTAGGACTTGGAATGGTTTTAGTCATGGGTAGAGGTTTGAATGCAGGTAGAGATGATGAATAAGAAGCCATTTCAATAGGCATGGTCAATGTTGATCCAATTGCTAAAAATATGCTTGGGTAGATCGTGAAAGTATCCTCAGGAAACATTTAAATTTGGGTCAAAAAGGGGAGATAGAGACATCCCCAGAGCATGGAATTATCGACTTAATCAAAGTGATCGTCCATCCATTAAAATGGGACTACTGAAGAAGAATAAGAAGTTGGCTTGGTGTCAATCCCTCTAAAATATGTCTGCGAGATAGGGAATTGGCTAGCCTCGGACCCTATAGGTAAAAGAGCTAAGATCATGTCAATGGGGTCCTTGGATGCTGAGGGAGAAGTTCCCCCAATAGGTTGTGGCATTTCTGATGAGTCTCCTATGGGTAGGAGAGATAATAGGTGGGGTGATGTAGACTTCTTCCTTAGTGGAGGAGAAGATGGTGATGATTCTCTTGTGGATGAGAGATTTAAAAGTGTTGACTAATGAATAGGATGTGAGGTAAATGGTGGAATGACATCGGTAGAAAGTGTGGGTTCCTCCGTGGGTGGAGGGAGAGATGAAGGGGACTCCTCTCAAGGTGAAGGAGTGGAAGAGGTATGATCCTCTATGGGTAGAGGAGAACGTGCCATAATTTCCTCAATAGATGAAATAGGTGGGATTTGAGGAATGGTCGGTACAATATAAAAAACCACATGGACTTCACAGACATTTTTGTTACTGGATGAAGGTTCACTATTTTTACTAGACAATGGTTTATGGTTAGGGAACGCATTTTTAAATATGTGAAAATTTTGATTTTCCGGCGTGTTTGGGTTGTCTACAATGAGATCTCCATTATCTATCATCTCTTGGACAATGTTCTTAAAATTTATTCAATTACCATCACTATGGCCTTTGATGTGGTAGTAATTATAGTAGTTGTGTTCTTTATACCATGTAGGCATAGGATGGGTAGGATTGAAACCTGTACGAGGTTTTATGGGAGGAAGTGTAATGGCTCCATCTTTAAGAATATTTTCCAAGAATGAAGAATAGGGATCTTTAATTGAAGTGTAATTCCACTCCTCTTGTCAGAGATGAATGGCCTAGATAGGGGAAAGATTGGAAGAAGGTTGGGCTTGATTAGAAGGATGAGATAGTCTTTCCTTGAGGAATACCGTGTTGGCAGATCCTTTGGTCTTTGAATAGTTACTTTAATGCTTTAAAGATGATGAAGAAGAAGAATCGTCTGATTTGAATGGGGTGTTCTTGTTTCATAATTGGATTTTATTTTCTTCAATGACATGAATTTCTAGCTTTCATGCCATGGTGAATGTTTCATCAAAGGTTCGGAAGGTTTTTACCTATAGAAGTGGAAAGATGTGTCTGACACACGCTCTAGTGAACAACTCAATAAGATTATTTTGAGGTATCTAGAATTTCAATTGGTTGATAAGATTCCATCAGTGAGAAATGAAATCTGCAATAGATTCATCTTACGAATGTTGTGTCGAATACAAGTTGGTCATTGTGACCTTCTTGACTACATTGATTGAGAAGTTGTCTAGGAATTCCTGAGCCACTTGGTTGAAGGAGTAGATGAATGTATAGGTAAACTGTTGTACAAATCTAAGGTGGGTCCTGTTAGGGACATGTGAAATGTTTGTAAGAGAAAAACATTATCAAGGGAAATTAGGTAGCACCCATGCTTGAATGACTACACGTGTTGTTGTGGGTATTCTTTACTATTAAAACCATTGAATTTAGGAATTTCCCAATGTACATGATACGTGTGAATAGGAATCAATAGATGAATAGGATCATTAGCAATTTCGTCATAGGTTAAGGAGTTACGACATCCGAAAACCAATGCTTCTAATGTCTGCATCTTTTCCATCATTGTCCTAATGAGGTCATTAGTGGGTTGTGAGGAATGGGTGCCTCCAACAATAAAGGGAGGTTGATAATGGGTGTATGATATAGATGACATCCCAATACAGGAGGGTACAGAATATGAAAACTCTGAAGGGGTTATAGATTCAGGTGCAATGTACCCCAAATAAGTGACATATGATATTGGGGGTTGTTGGTGACGTGTGTAAATAGGTGGGTTGATCACAACAACTCTTGTGGTAATGGGTGGTAGAGACTGAGAGATAGAAAGAACCATATTTTGGAAAGGGGTGTGGGTTGCCGACACCGGAGGTTGTTGTGACGCCACTAGTACATACGAGGAAAAGGGGGCAGATGGGGCTATGCTCAAGGAATTTGGTGAAGGAATAGTTGACGTCACAGTGCAATAGAAATCATTAGGGAAAAAGTTATGGCAGAGGTGGAACACAACTAAGAGACCATGTGGGGTTATGCAGATAAGGGCAATGTCAAACTAGTGGTAGTTGACGTGGAAGTGGGTGTAAGGGCAGGAGGGATAGATATGGGCATGTCATATATTAACTGTTCTGAGAAGTCCTAGGTAGATGAGTGGGAAAGATAGTATTTTAGGACTACGGGATTCTTATCAAGGAGTCTTGCGAACTCCTTATCACAGGTAGTAATGGGGATAAGCTGAGTCAGATCCATAGTTGACAGGATGGACGACAATGATAGAATAGGTGGGAGTGGATAATGGTTGGCATGAAATACAAGGGTGTTATTTTGGCTGCGAGTAAACACCATGTGAATTAGTGTTGACCTGGTAAGACTATATTCTATAAATGACACAGAAAACAACAGAAGCAAAGAAGGATAAAGTCCTGGGGGTAAATCTGGTCAGTTTTTTGATTAAAAATCAAACACAGAAATTAATGATGATCAATATGACCAATGATGGTTAAAGGGGTAACCGAAGATGGTTATGATAACTAATACCAATCATTGTGGAAAGTACCAGTTTAAGAAAATGAACCAAAATTGTTGAATATGAACTGGGAAAACTGTATCTGTCAAATATATCAGAATGTTAGGTTATATGATGGTGTCGTAAGGACAAAAAGTAGAAAAGAATAGGTGATGAAGGTTGTTTTAGTTAAAATAACCAAAATATTCAGAATCCAACACCATTTGGGTAAACCAACGATGGTAAGATGTAAACCAATGATGATCACCAGACTGACACCGATTAATGTGCAATGAGAAGAAATGGATGTTTGTGAATTAAAACTAGATAAAAGATCGACCTAGAAGTCTGAGAATGACCAGAAAAGGTCTTGACACACTCAGAAATAACCAGGATACTCCAAGTATGATGGGGAGTGTGAAAGAAAGAATAAAAAAGGAGAATCATAACTCACACCTCAAAAAGCAAGTCAAGAACAAGCTAAGAAAAACACGTAATCCTAAAAGTGAACTTATATTTGTTTTAGCTTATGCTATTTAAAATGACTTGTGAATTTAGAAAAAAAAAATTGGTTGGGAAGACATCTTACGAAGAAGCAAATCTAAAAGGTGAGATTTTAGGTTATGTTATGGTTGGGGCAGTCCTTTCTCTGAAATGATGATTGGAAAGAGATAACAACCTTGCACCCACTGTCAATCCTCTGATCGTGTGATCATTGACAACTTCTTCAGAGTGGGATGTTTTTTAAGAAGATGTGTAAATTCAAATTTTTGCGGTTTGGAAAAGAGAGAGAAGAGAGAAATGTGCTTTCTACGGTTCAATTGTGTCAACCATCAACTAGGCATGACTTCCAGCATATAAGTTGCCCTCATTTTTAAATGTGATCTAAAATTCAGCATACAAGGATGAAATGCAACATATTTTAAACCCAAATCCACAAATTATATTCGATGAGATAAATAATGAATATGCAACTGTATGTATTTCACTAATGCAATAAAAAATAAAAATAAGTGTTCTTTTTAATCCAAACTACGAGTGTGACTAAGATAGATAAGAGATGAAGAATGTCTCCAAGGGATAATATTTAATGTGAAATATATTTTCAAAAAGAAATAAACACAAAATTATTCCTTAAGAATGAAAAATGAAAAAAACCCAAATAGGTCCCACTGGGCATGCCAAAATGTTTTGCCGAATATTGTACGTATGTAAGAGCAAAATAGATAAGGTAAGGGTAAGGAGGAATATCTGTGAGTGAAGATGGAAGGTAGAGTACACACATTTTAATTTCTTGATGCAATGTTGATGGTGAGAACTTCCTTTTTAATAGGAGAAACTACTATTGTTCGCACACCTGTTGTTGGATGGAGGTGATGGTTGATCCATGTAATTAGTGGTAAGTACCATGGCTATGCTTCCCAGAATGTTTTTGTGAATGCTTTCCTTTCAGGTTAGTGCTTAGTTTCTAGTTTAGGGTGTCTGGATGTACAAAAGTACTTTGTTACATGCTTGCATGCAAATATCTCTTCTCCAAGACTCGAATAATTCTTCCAACCCCCCAAACAAGGTTACCAAAATGAATGTATGGCAACTGACATTGGTTTAGGGTGACCAACGTCTATTTAGGGTTGACTGGTGTGGGTTAAGGAGGGAAATCCTAGGTTTACTAAAAATGATAGATCTTGGCAATCTTTTTGGCCAGCTTTGTCTATTCTCCTGGATCAAAAAGGAATTTTTCTCTTAGATAAGAATTAATATGGTTAGAGGAAGAATAGGCACATGATTTTAGGGTTCTATTAATTCTTAGTTAATTAAGGTAGGTAGGACTAAGTCTTAGTTAGTTATGGTCAATGGATATTGAGTCAAATTAAAATGGAAACATGCTAAGAATAAGTTCATGATGAGGTGTCTAGGTGAGGTGGAAATTAGTTTCATTAAGGTAATTAAATAATGAATATTATGAGCATGTGTATTAATTTAACTATGGGTAATTATATATATATGTGTGTCGGGGGGGGGGGGGGGGGGGGGGGGCGTGAAGGGGAAGTGTTACCCAAATTTGGTGTCTACACTATTCTCAATTGAATTCTACTTTCTAAACCCTAGATTTATGTTTATATATGAATCTACAATCTTAGGGAACTTTATCTATGTAATTACAACCATTTGATTCACTTTACAACTAAAGATAGATCTGATTCCCATAATTTAATTATAATAGTCACGCACAAGCAAGTGATGTCGGTTAGCCTTAACTGATGTTGGTTCCTCCTTTCCTAACCGATACTGGTCCATGGGTGACTGACGCCGACTATTGTGTTTTCTAGACATTCTGTAAAAGCATGCCAATGAAGTGATTAAGCTCCACAAATCAACACTAGGAGTAATATCAATGATTGCATGATGTCGATCTGACATGGACCAGTGTTGTTGATCACTTGTTGAGTAGAGTGCTGACTAGTTATAACTTGGAATACACTATTTCTATGTATTCTTACTCAGAGATTGCTGAGTTTGAGTTCTTGAGGGATCCTAGAGAATCATTCTTACATTTTATTCCACTGGCTATCAATATCTTGGTCATTACTTTGATTTTAGAAGACTTTCTCATTGCTAGAAAAACTCCTGCTAAGCGCAGGGTGTAGAAGCTGGTGTGGTAGAGAATGGTGGACCTTGCGGCAGAAATGGAGGGAGAGGAGAGGTGGCTCAAGTATAATGAAGCTTGGGAGAGGTATTTGGCAATATAAAGCGAAGCTGAAGAAGTGATGGATTAATGGAGGCAGACGTTGTAGGAAGAATTTGTGGTTTGCGCAGAGGATGTGGAACTCGAGTAGATTGAGCTACCCCATCTTGGAAAGTGTGGAAGAGAAAACCCCTTAGATATTGGAGAGATATTTCCATATGAATAAAGAAGGAAACCCGTAGGTGTGAATCTTAACCCACATGGCAACCAGACCCTTGCGCTTAGTTTTCCAGTTCCTAAGATAAGTTTTGATAATCCAATTGGTATCAGTATTGGTAGTCAAACGAGACCTAGGAGGTATAATTTTCGTTTGGTACATCTATGGATTCACAATCATTTCCCATGTTTGCGGGTATTTTGTCCAACACAACATTTGGAAAAGGTGTGGGCTCACAAGGTTTGAGAATCACATTTGACAGCAGAACATGAAATTCATCTGGGAGTGGTTCAATATCATAGACTCTTAGTGCACAATTTAGCACGATGGTAGGATCACAAGGTGCAGCTATGTTAGGCCCCTTACCTATGATAGGAGGAGGAATTATTGGGTCTGATAATGGAGGAAACACCAGAGGGAATGAAGGTCCTAGATCTAGTGGAAAAGGTCCACAACACCATCAACCGGTGTTTTATGAGATGTTGGTCCACTTACCTGATTGCAAGGATGTTGAGGATGCCATAGAACATGTACAAAAGTGTGAGTTATTATGGCATGTGAAGGGAATCACTGCCTCAAAGCAGAAGGTAAGTCATTTTTCAACCATATTCAAAGGCCATTAATAATGTCAATCTAGGTTGGTGTCTGAAGGTTGTATGCATTAAGAGAAGAAGATCTTGGAAAATAACTCCTTTAAACACAAACCAAACTTGCATAAAATAAATCACACATGCAGAAATTTAAAGGCACACTTGCAGAAATGTAAACACACTTGCAGGAATATAAAGGCACACTTGCATAAAGGAAATCACACTTGTAGAAATGTAAAAACACTTGCATAAATTAAAATTGTTGAATTGGAAATAACTGAAAGATAAAAAGACACCTGCAGGTTCACAACAAAAATTGTACTGAAGAAGGATCACATAACATGAAATCAGAAGTTTACAACAAAAGGAAAACTGCAGAAATAAAGAAACAAACATTAACACATTGATCCATCTTCCTTGGAATGAGTGGCCAACTCATTCCTTGGATGACTTAATTCATTTTATTAATTCAGAACTTGCAGGATAACTTTACTTCAAAAGATTGGAAGGAAAGAACAGATCTTTATTTCTTGGGAGAAAGAAAATTACATATCTAAGTGTGGAAGGTTGCATTTATAATTCATGCATCCAACCAACTCCTTATTTTAGGAAATACAATATGATCTTATCTTTATTCCAATCCTAACAACTAAGATCTCCATCTCCACAAAATATGGAGAGAGATATATTATTGAGGTCAAATCTTATCTTACTTATTTTAGGAAGATTTGCTCCCAAATCTTCTCCTTGCTTTTCGGTAACAAGAATCATAATGATTTTATTCCTCTACATTATTGGAAGGAGGATTTTCCTCAAAATATGATTTTGACCAAATACCTTTCTTAGATTTTCCATTTGACTTTGTTGTTTTTGACTGTGGAACTTTTGACGCTTGTCTGATACGCTTTTTCCTCGGACTGCAGTTCACTAAAAGTTAGATTTATCTTCATTGGTAAAACCTGTTACAAATATGAATGAGGTTTTTGTTAAACACATTTCTATGAACAAAAACCTCTCTCAGATTTTCTGTTTGACTTTTCTATTTCTGTTTATGGAACTTTTAGCGCTCGTCTGATACACTTTTCCTCAGACTGCAGCTCACTAAAAGTTAGATCTCTCTTCATTGGTAAAACCTGTTGCAAATCTGAATGAGGTTTTTGTTAAACACATTTCTATGAACAAAAACCTCTCTCATATTTTCCATTTGAATTTTCTGTTTCTGTTTATGGAACTTTTGTATCTCAGATTTTCCATTTGAATTTTTTGTTTTTGTTTATGGAACTTTTAGCTCATCTGATACACTTTTCCTTGGACTGCAGCTCACTAAAAGTTAGATCTCTCTTTATTGGTAATACCTGTAGCAAATCTGAATGAGGTTTTTGTTAAACACATTTCTATGAACAAAAACCTCTCTCATATTTTCCATTGGATTCTCTTGATCTTTCACAATTCCTCAAAACTGTCAAAATCTATTAGTTCTCAGGAACAAAGCTTGCGAGTTCCGGAACTAACTCTGTGAGTTCCGGAACTAAGCCTGCGAGTTCCAAACTAACTCTACGAGTTCCAGAACTAAAGCTGAGTTCTAGAAAAGCCTGTGAGTTCCAGAGTGAACTTAAAACAACTATAACTTTTGCATACGATCTCAGATTGAGATGATTCTTTTTTTGAACTTGCATAATTTTTCGAGAGGAATCTGAATATGAAATCATATTTGAGTTTAGATATACCATCCATGATCAATTCCACTTTTCTCAATACTAGCATTATCTTTCCTTTATGGCCTGCATACATAAGACATTGCATCTTTTCCCAAATAATCAATAGGATTAGTCAACAAAATAGTAACAAAAGATTTCTAAAGAATGAACAAGATATATATCCTATATTCTATCTTAAGCAAACTATAAGTTCCTAGATTACATTTAAATCCACTTTCAAAGGTAACTTGGAAGGACAAAATAATGGTAATTTATGGCCAATTTATGGCCTCATCATTGCCCCACACTTAATCTTATGCATGTCCTCATGCATTATATTATTATCTCCTCTTCTTAGAGTCTTCTCCGCATTGAGCTTATGCATGTATGCATTCCATATATAGTTCAAAGACAGGTTCTTGTGGATCTCTTTCTATTGTTTTTAATTTCTTTTCTTTTGTATCACATTCTTGTGTGGATCTCCTTCTGTTGTTTTTAATTTTCTTTCTTGTACAACAGGTTCTTATGTGGATCTCCTTCTTTGTATAACAGGTTCTTATTTTTTCTGCTATTTTATTTCTTGTACAACAAGTTCTTGTGTGGATCTCCTTCTGTTGTTTTTGATTTTCTTTCTTGTACAACAGGTTCTTGTGTGGATCTCCTTCTGTTGTTTTTTATTTTCTTTCTTGTACAACAGGTTCTTGTGTGGATCTCCTTCTGCTGTTTTTGATTTTCTTTCTTTTGCAGTAGGTTCTTGTGTGGAGATCCTTCTACTACTTTTGATTTCCTTTCTTGTACAACAGGTTCTTGTGTGGAGATCCTTCTGCTACTTTTGATTTCCTTTCTTGTACAACAGGTTCTTGTATGGATCTCCTTCTGCTGTGTCTCATATCTAAAATCAAAATGCATACCTCGTGCTTCTCCTTCTCTCCCACACTTAAGCTCATGCATGTCCTCATGCATGTTGTTTATTCATGGTTGCCCATAAATTAGACTCTAAAATTTTGATTGCAAAGAGGTGCACATATTTTTCATATAAGTAGGGGAGATATGAATTTTATCTTGTCCTTCCTTGGAGATTTTAAAAGTGGATCTAGCTGTAATAAAAAAACTTACAATAAAGCTTAAAAATAAAATAGTAGAACAAAATAACTTGATCATACCTCTAGTTGTCCTTGTCATCCTATTGTTAACATGGTCAAATAGTGTCGAGAAAGAAGCCACCAGGTAACAGTTGATTGCTTTTGAAGAAGAGCCACCCTTTTTTTGTCTTTAATTGGCCAGCAAGCTGGTTTTCCAATCAAAGTTTTTTTTTTGCCTTTGATTGGCCAGCAAGCTGGTTTTCCAATCAAAGCTTTTTTTTTTTTTTTTTTTCCTTTGATTGGCCAGCAAGCTGGTTTTCCAATCAAAGCTTTTTTTTTTTTTTTGCCTTTGATTGGCCAGCAAGCTAGTTTTCCAATCAAAACTTTTGATTTTTTCTTTTTTTTGCTGAAATGATAGCATGAGAAGGATTAGAGAAAAATTTGATCCATCATCAGACTATATTCATCAAAGTACAACTTGTGTAAAATAGGAAGCAATGTCTGAGATCTCATAAAAACCTTTTTGCATACTTGGTAACTCCAAGAAGATTTCCAAAAATTGTGTAGACAATTTCTAGGTCTTCAAAGCCCATCTTGAATTGTGCATTATCAGAATCACCATAGTAATCTTCAAATCCCAGACTAGTGATCTCAGGAGATGGATAGTTGTTAAAAGAGAGAGTGAAGGTATCCGTGTGTCCCTTCAAAATTTGCATGCTCCTTGGTTGATACTGTTGGTGCTCCAAAATCTGCATGCTGGTATCAAGAACAACTCTAGAAATTCCTATAGATCTAGTCCTCAGATGTTAGTACGCAAAAATTTATTTCCTTGATATTCACCATAATTGCTTCTTAACGTTATACAAGCATATACAAAAATGAAGAAATTGAAAGACATGAAAACAAATTTTTCTAATGGATATGGTTCAGGGATTGAATTTTATTATGGGATGAAAACTAATTTGGATGGGTGGATTTATTATGAGTGATTTTTTATTTTGGCTCTAATGAAATCCCTGAATATGGATGGAGTTAACTAGAAATGCTACCACTTCATTATTACAAACTGGATAAGCCAGTTTTTTACTAAGGTTATGTGTAATAAGATCACTGAGTTGTTAGTTGATACAAGGGGAAATGGTGGTGGTTATCAAGAATGACATATGATATTTCATCAACTGGATCTACTTCCAGATTCAATATCATATTCTACCATTTCCAGATCTGAATTCTTTGTTCATACCATTGTACCTTCTTGATCAAACATCACAGTCATTTTCTTATACACAGAGTTAGTTTGTGGGGAGATAAATATTTACAATCTAATATTCCTAATTGTAGAAATGAAATTTTAATCTACTTGCAGGAAATAAAAGTCTAAAGAAACTACTTACCAAATACTTCCTGTCATAGAATTTGCTAAAAGGTATTCTACTGTCACTAGAATATTCTTTTAGAGAACTCTGAATCTCCTAATAACACCATGTTCCCCAGAAATGACACCAAAATGATGAGGGTCGTCAATCCTCACCATTAATAATGTCAATCCAGGTTGGTGTCCGAAGGTTGTATGTATTAAGAGAAGAAGATCTTGGAAAACAACTCCTTTAAACACAAACCAAACTTGCATAAAATAAATCACACATGCAGAAATTTAAAGGCACACTTACAAAAATGTAAACACACTTGCAGGAATATAAAGGCACACTTACATAAAGGAAATCACACTTGCAGAAATGTAAACACACTTGCATAAATTAAAATTGTTGAATTAGAAATAACTGAAAGATAAAAAGACACCTGTAGGTTCACAACAAAAATTGTACTGAAGAAGGATCACATAACATGAAATCAGAAGTTTACAACAAAAGGAAAACTACAGAAATAAAGAAACAAACATTAACACATTGATCCATCTTCCTTGGAATGAGTGGCCAGCTCATTCCTTGGAAGAGGACTTAATTCATATTTTTAATTCAAAACTTGCAGGATAACTTTACTTCAAAAGATTGGAAAGAAAGAACATATCTTTATTTCTTGGGAGAAAGAAATTACATATCTAAGTGTGGAAGGTTGCATTTATAATTCATGCATCCAACCAACTCCTTATTTTAGGAAATACAATCTGATCTTATCTTTATTCCAATCCTAACAACTAAGATCTCCATCTCCACAAAATATGGAGAGATATATTATTGAGGTCAAATCTTATCTTACTTATTTTAGGAAGATTTGCTCCCAAATCTTCTCCTTGCTTTTCGGTAACAAGAATCATAATGATTTTATTCTTCTACATTATTGGAAGGAGGATTTTTCTCAAAATATGATTTTGACCAAATACCTTTCTCAAATTTTCCATTTGACTTTGTTGTTTTTGACTGTGGAACTTTTGACGCTTGTCTGATACGCTTTTTCCTTAGACTGCAGTTCACTAAAAGTTAGATTTATCTTCATTGGTAAAACCTGTTACAAATTTGAATGAGGTTTTTGTTAAAAACATTTCTATGAACAAAAACCTCTCTCAGATTTTCTATTTGATGTTTTTGTTTCTGTTTATGGAACTTTTAGTGCTCGTCTGATACACTTTTCCTCAGACTGCAGCTCACTAAAAGTTAGATCTCTCTTCATTGGTAAAACCTGTTACAAATATGAATGAGGTTTTTGTTAAACACATTGCTATGAACAAAAACCTCTCTCATATTTTCCATTTGAATTTTCTATTTCTGTTTATGGAACTTTTAGTGCTCGTCTGATACACTTTTCCTCGGACTGTAGCTCACTAAAAGTTAGATATCTCTTTATTGGTAATACCTGTAGCAAATATGAATGAGGTTTTTTTTAAACACATTTCTATGAATAAAAACCTCTCTCATGAATTTCCATCGGATTTTATGATCTTTCACAATTCCTCAAAAACTATCACAATCTGCTTAGTTCCTCTTTATTCCAGAACTAAGCCTGTGAGTTCTGGAACTAAGCTCTGCGAGTTCTATGAACTAAGCCTGTGAGTTTCCATAATAACTAAGCCTGTGAGTTCTGGAACTAAGCCTGTGAATTCCAAAACTAAGCCTGTGAGTTCTAGAGTGAACTTAAAACAACTATAACTTTTGCATACGATCTTAGATTGAGATGATTCTTTTTTTGAACTTGCATAATTTTTTGAGAGGAATCTGAATATGAAATCATATTTGAGTTTAGATATACCATCCATGATCAATTCCACTTTTCTCAATACTAGCATTATCTTTCCTTTATGGCCTACATACATAAGACATTGCATCTTTTCCCAAATAATCAATAGGATTAGTCAACAAAATAGATAACAAAATATTTCTAAAGAATGAACAAGATATATATCCTATATTCTATCTTAAGAAAACTATAAGTTCCTAGATTACATTTAAATCCACTTTCAAAGGTAACTTGAAGGAAAAAATAATGGTAATTTATGGCCAATTTTTGTGTATGGTATCCTTATGATGCTTTTGTTATTTTTTCTCTTACAAAGGATAGTTCTTATCGTAGATCTTATTTTGTATACTTGATGAAATTATACTTTATTTTCCACAACAGGTATCTTGTGTGGATCTAAATGTTCTGTTACTTTTGCATATTATTTATTTAACAATAGTGTTATTGTGTGGATCTCCTTCTGGTTCACTTTTGACTATTCTTTCCTTTACAACAAGGTTTCTTGATGTGGATCTAACTTCTGTTACTTTTGATGGCATTGATTTCTGGTGTGTACAACAATTTCTTGTATGGAGCTCTTTCTTCAAGCATTTGATAGTCTTTTATTTTACAACAAGTACACTGATGGAGGATCTTTTTCTAGTTGGTATCTCGAGGATGATTAAAGGTCGTGGAAATACATAGTATGTGTTTCTCCTAAATCTCCCACACCTGGAAGCTCATATATGTCCTCATGCATGTTTATCTATGGGCTACCCATAAATAAGACTGCAAAAAGTGTCCTGATTTGTCAAGAGGTGCACATGGTTTAGAGAGAAGCATAATTATGAGGAATAGTCAGACTCCTTTAAATACATGAGCCAAACTTAGCATTAATGATAAGGTCACACTTGCAGAAATTGAAAGCGTACAGCGTCTTGATTAATATTGACGAATGTAAAAATAAACATAATGAGCCAAAGTTAGAACTCACATGCAGTGTTTACAACAGACTGAAGGCTTTACACATACAAAGGGATAAAAACAATAGAAACATAATGAATTACAAGACAAATGAAGTGGTACATGGGACAGTACCCGGACATTACCCATGAACATAAGGAAGTCTCTCGAAGAGATTTCCCACTGGAAATAATCTAGAAGTTTTCAAGGGGAAATCCAGTGTCTAAAAAACTATCATTCCGTTGATGCAAGTTGGATCAGAACTAAAGTTATCGATTTCCCTTTATGTAAGTTTTGGAACTAAATCTTATTTTTCCACAAAGGTGTGTAAGATGATGTGACAAGAGAACTATCATCCCTATAAGTTCCAGGAGAATAACTCTGTGAGTTAACAGAACTAACTGTTGCAGGAGTTCACGAGAGCTATGCTTAAAACATGACGATATACATCCTCACATGCTTGACCTCATGATTGAGATGACTCATTTTGAACTTGCATAATTTTTGATGAGATGGAATGCTGAATATGAAATCAGATCTGATTAATACAAGTGCATATTGTTTATGATCGGTTCTCACTTTTGTCAATACTAGCAATCATCTTTCATTTATGACCTGCCATTACACAAGAATCTTGTAATCTGTTGTCAAACGGCTAATAATCAATAAGGATTAGTCAGCAAAATAGATTTTTACAAGGAAGTGTTTATAACTATCCAAGGGGTGAACAAGATCACTATACACTATATTATATTCTTAAAGCAAACTATACATTCATAGGGCTGACATGTAAATCTCCAGCTTTCATTAGGATAACCCTGGAAGCTACAAGAATAATGGTAATTTGTGGCCAATTTCAATAAGGCCTATATCATTTTTTAGAACAAGGACTTACATGTTATGCATGTCCTCCTGCATGGATGGACATTAAATATGCTATACTGAGACTTCAGGGAAAGATTATTTTCCATATTAAGGACACATTCTTTGTGCGCACCTCCTTCTGTTGACTTTTGAGGTTGTTTCTTTTATAACAAGGTGTTATTTAGTGTGAAGAGACTCATTCTATAAGTTTTTGATATTTTTTCACCTACAAAAGGATCTTGTGTGGATTTTTTTCTACGGGACTTTGTATTTCTGTCTTTTCAGAAGGAAGTTAATTCTATGTGAGTTCCAGAAGTAAACTTGGTGCAAGTCACTCAGTACACCTAGGACTTTGTAAATAGCTATCCACAGCTACACTGGGGGAGCCAATAACTGATAAATTCTTGTATGAAATGGAAACCCAGTGGAGATGTGAAAGTTGAAAGGAGAATAATAATTAGCTATAATTTTCTTTGGAGTAAAGCATCACATATCTAAGTGTGGAAGGTTGACCCATCGTGATAACATTCTAGAGTGGCATGAGGTAACCAACTAACCTTATCTATTAGGTTTCTCTGAATCAATGCATCTTATTTTTATTCCAGATCCTGATCAACTGGGAAGGATCTCCATCTCGTTTCACGTAAAGGATATGTGAGAAGAGATATATTATTAAAGGTGTAAATACATTATCTCCATCTTTATGGGTGTAGGAAGATTTACTCCCCAAATCTTAAAGGATATGCTTACTTTTCGGTAACAAGATTCACTACTGATTTGCGACATCAATCTACAAATATTGCAGAAGTTGAGGACTTATCTCCTCGAATATATTGAGTATCAGAGTACTGAACCATCAGTGACCTGAGGTTCTACAGATTGTTAAACACCTAAATATGGGACTTTGTGCCATGTTGGAGGACAAATTACTAGAACTGTTAGGTGAACGCTTACTCTGGAAGTACGCTTTAATCCTCAAGACTGCAGTTCAGGTAAAAGTTGAGATTCTCTTGATTGGTAAAACCTATAGAAAATGTGAATGATTGGTTTTTGTTAAATAAATTGTTATGAGGTAGAAAATCTCTTTCAGATTTTACCCATTTGAATGTTTTGTACACATGAGGTTATGAAACTTTTAGAGCTCGATGAGGAAGTACACATTTCCTACGGACTGCACCCTTGACTACCAAGAAGGTTGATCTCTCTTCATTGGTGGAAGAACCTGTAGAATAGATACTCATTGGATTATTTTTTTTGTTAGAAAGGGACGTTTCTATAAGATAATTGACCTCTTGCACATAATTTTAGGATTTGAATTTTCTATTTCGCGGGTATCCATGAGCTTTTAGTGCTCTTCTGATACATGTTTCCTCAGGAGAAATAAAGACTCAAGTTAAAGGAAGTTACATCTCTCTTCATTGGTAAGAGACCTGTATCGAATGAATATTGAAGCTGCATGTTTTTATTCAAGGAGGACATTGACTATGATGACAACATCAACCATCATCTCAGGCTTTTCAGGAATTAGAGTAGATAGGTCTGAGTTTTCATCAATCCCTTAAAAAACTATGGGAGGATCCGGATTTGCATTGCAACTTCCAGTAACTTGAAATTTGCAGTGTGTGTCACTGACCCAATTGAAATCCACTTCTGACCAACTAGACTATCATTCAATTGAGTAAGCCAGTTTGGAAGATCTAAATCTTTCACTGATGAATTCTCAGGATACTCATCAACCTATAAGTGCAAAGGAGGACCAAGAAAATCTAACGAGTTCCACAACTAACTTAAAAGCCCATCTATGAATTTTTGCATTATCAGACTCACCATAGTAATCTTCAGATCCCATTCTATTGGTCTGAGGAGATACATAATTTTTAAAAGAGAGAGTGAAGGTATCTGAATATGTCCCTCCAAAATTTGTATGCTAATTGGTTAAATATATTTTAGTCATCCATCAATATCCATGCTGGTATCAAGAACTCTGGAATACTAGCTATAGATCTAGTCCTTTATGGCCTGTCAGTACACAAGACTTTATTATCTTGATTCTCACCAAGTAATCAATAGGATTAGTCTTAACGTTAAACATAGCATATACAAAATTTATAAAGAAATTGAACAAGACATGATATCCCTATATTCTATCTTAAATGGACTATAAGTTTTTAGGGATTGACATTTAAATCCATGAGATCAAAAGTAACTTTGGAAGAATAAATTTATTATGGTTGATTTATGGCCAATTTATGGCTCTCATCAAATACCCTGACACTATGGATGGAGTTAACTAGCAATGCTACCACTTCATGCATTACAAACTAGATATCTCCAGTATTCTTACTAAGGTTCTGTCTCCATATTAAAGATCACTGAGTTCTTATGAATCTCCTTCAAGCTGAAATGGTGGTGATTATCAAGTATGACTTTTATAACATGTTCTTCAACTGTGAGTCTCCTTCCATGTTGCTTTTGATATTTTTTCTCTTACAACAGGTTGTATATGTGAATTCTTTGTTCATACCATTGTACCTTCTTGATCAAACATCACAGTCATTTATCTTATACAACAGAGTTAGTTTGTGTGGATCTATTTCTGTTGCTTTTTATATTATTCCTAATTGTCACAACAGGTTATTGTGTGTATCTACTTATATGCTGCTTTTAATTTCTAAAGAAACTACTTACAACAATGCTTCTTGTGTCAGAATCTCCTAAAAGATACTGCTATTGTCGAAAGAAAAACACACCGTACATAACTCTAAATTTGCATGAAAGAAACACTGCGTTGCATGGCAATTAAAAGACACACTTAAATAATGATGGTCATCAATTACTCGCTATTAAAAATGTCACATCCAAGTTGAATGAAACACCTGACAGTTTGTATGCACCAAGACTAGAATTTTCATGGAATACAAAGAGTAAAAACAATAGAACAGAATGAATTAAAGACAAATGAAATCAAACTTGCATAAATTTAAATTCGTACTGGCAAAAAATGTAAACACACATTGCAGGAATATAAAGACACACTTGTATGAAAGAAATCAAACTTGAATGAAATGTAAAAGACACTTGCATTTGATTAAAATTGGTGAATTGGAAATAACTGAAACATAATTGAATGAAACTCTTGGAGGTTTACAATAGACTGAATTTTTCACTGATATAAAGATAAAACATACATGACAATCAGAAGTTTACATTAAAGATAAAATTGTAGAAATAAACATTAACATAAATTAACAGAGTGATACTATCTTCCTTGGAATGAGTGGCCAGTTCATTCCTTGAAAGAAGATTTAAATCATACTTCTGATTAAGATCTTGTAGAATAACTTTACTTTACAAGATTTGAGAGGAAATAACAGATCTTTATTTCTTTGCGAGAAATGACATCACATATCGAAGTGTGAAAGGTTGTATTTATAATTCATGGCATCCAACCAACTCCTTATTTTAGGAAATAGAATCTGATCTTATCTTTCATTCCAATCCTGACAACTAAGATCTCCATCTCCACAAAATATGGAAAGAGATATATTATTGAAGTCAAATTTTATCTCACTTATTTTAGGAAGATTTACTCCCAAATCTTATCCTTACTTTTCGGGTAACAAGAGTCATAATGATTTTATTCCTCTACATTATTGGAAGGAGGATTTCCCTCAAAATATGATTTTGACCAAATAATTTTATCAGATTTTCTATTTGACTTTGTTGTTTTTTGACTGTAGAACTTTTGACGCTTGTCTGATACGCTTTTGGCTTAGACTGAAGTTCACTAAAATTTAGATTTATCTTCATTGATAAAACCTGTAGACAAATGTGAATGAGGTTTTTATTAAACAACATTTTCTATGAAAAAAAACCTCTCTCATAATTTTTGTATTATGAATTTTCTATTTCTGCTTATGAAATTTTTAGTGTCTCGTATGATACATGTTTCCTGAGACTACAAGCTAAATAAAAGTTATATCTCTCTTCATAGGTAAAACCTGTTGCAAATTTGAATGAGGTTTTTGTTAAAAATATTGCTATGAACAACAAAAAAATCTCATGTTTTCCATTTTAATTTTATGTTTCTCTTTATGGAACATTTAGTGCTCGTATGATACACTTTTCCTTGGATTGCAGCTCACTAAAAGTTAGATCTCTCTTTATTGGTAATACCTATAGCAAATCTGAATGAGGTATTTTTTAAACACATTAATATAAACAAAAAAACTCTCTTATATTTTCCATTTGAATTTTCTATTTCTGTTTATGGAACTTTTAGTGCTCGTTTGATACACTTTTCCTTGGACTACGACTCACTAAAAGTTAGATCACTCTTTATTGGTAATACTTGTAAAAATCCAAATGAGGTTTTTGTTAAAACAATTTCTATGAACAAAAACCTCTCTCATATTTTCCATTGGATTCTCTGATCTTTCACAATTTCTCAAAAACTGTCAAAATCTGTTTAGTTCCGGAACTAAGCCTGCAAGTTCTGGAGCGAACTTAAAACAACTATAACTTTTGTATACGTTCTCAGATTGAGATGATTATATTTTTGAACTTGCATAATTTTTTGAGAAAAATCCGAATATGAAATAATATTTGAGTTTAGATATACCATCTATGATCAATTCCACTTTTCTCAATACCAGCATTATCTTTCCTTCATGGCCTACATACATAAGACATTGCATCTTTTCCTAAATAATCAATAGGATTAGTCAAAAAAACAAAATATTTGGTAAGAATGAACAAGATATATATCCTATATTCTATCTTAAGAAAACTATAAGTTCCTAAATTACATTTAAATCCACTTTCAAAGGTAACTTAGAAGGAAAAAATAATGCTAATTTATGGCCAATTTATGGCCCCATCAACTTTCACAGATCTGCACAAGGCCTTGGAGGATTCCTTGTGCACTGAGGTATTATGAAGCATTGATATAGGAGTTAATCCATTCCTAGAAGCCAAAATTGCTTCATTGGTAAAGTATCTGGAGAAATTATTCTGGAAGTTGTCGCGTGAGACTCGCACCGAGTTATTGTGTATGGATTATGAGGTAGAATTGCATACAAAGGATAGTTATTCTCGAATATTGGTATGCATGATGAAATTATACTTTTTTCCACAAATATCATGATGCAACTAAATGTCCACTACTGCAGCACACGATCTATAAGAATGTGTCTTGTTATTGCAAAAGTTTCACCTCTACTACTCATGACACCAAGGATTGTAGATTGATTAACCAAATACATGATGGCATTGATACTGGTGTGTGCCAAACCCATGTTCCAAACAACTTCAAGGATGATAGTCATCATTATGAAGGGTGCACGGATGGAGGAGGTCGAGATAGAAGGTTTCGAGGATGATTAGAGGTCGTGGAAATCCAAGGGGTGGTAGGACTAAATTCCCTCATGGAACTTTTTATCATTGTGGATCTATAGAACACTACAGGTGCAAGTGTCCTGATTTGTTATAGTGCACTTGGTTTAGAAAAAAGCATAAGTATGAGGAATACTCGGAATTTTTTAAACACATGACCCAAAAGTAGCGGAATGATAAGGTTACTGGGAGGATGAGTGTAAAGTGTGTTGATTAATATTGGATGCAAAGGTTAGCAAATGAGCCAAAGTTAGAACTTATATTAGTGATGACGTGAGCTAAGGCTTTGCACATCTGAGGGATACAAAAGTAGAAACCGCTGATTACAAGAGAATAAGTGGTACATGGGAAGTACCCGGACCCTACCCATCATAAGGAAGTCTATCAAGAGACCATGGAAATAATTAGAAGTCTTCAAGGGGAAATTCAGTGTCTAAAAAAGCAATCTAAGAAGTTGGATCAGAAGAAAATCACCGAGGTCCCTTAGAAAGTTATAGATGATGTTAGAGAGGTGTGTAAGATGATGTGACAAGAGAATATCATCCCTCTATTAGGAGAATGGTTGAGAGATAACGTACCAAGTGTTGGAGGAGAGCACGAGAGGTATGATTTGCATGATGATATACCTCCTCACAACCTTGACTATGATAAGAAGACTACCTTGAATGCAGTTGTTGATGGATGGTTGCTAAGTAAATTCTAATTAATACAAGTGCGGAAGTTAATGTTCTCACTCTGGATGCTTGGAATCAAATGGGAAGGACCCCATTACAACCATCTTCAAATCTGTTGTATACGACTAATAAGAAAAAGGAAATTCCCATTGGTTTTTTAAAGGAAGTGTTTATCACTATCCAAGGGGTGAAATTCACTAGACACTTTTAATTCTTAGCACTTGCTAAGGCTGAAAATTTTCCAGCGTTATTGGGATGCCCCTGGTGCTATAAGAATAATGCTTACTTACATTTCAATAAGGGGTATATAATTTTTTAGAACAAGGAGGAACATCTTATCATTCATTTGATGGATGGAAATTAAATGTGCTATACTGAGACCTCAGGGAAAGAATACCTAGAAAGAATCTATGTGCGCACTATCAGGGACCTTGAGGTTGTGCAACCAAAAAAAGGTGTTATTTAGTGGGAAGACGCTCAATCTATAAGTGATACAACTAGTGTGGCATGTGAGAATTGGGTGCACGGGACATACGCGTTTTTAAGAAGGAAGTTAAGACTATGTGACAAGAGTAAAAAAGGTGCAATCACTCAGACACCTAGGAGGAAAATAGCTATCAAGTTACACTGGGGGATCCAAAACTGATGTTTTCTTGCAAGAAATGGAAACCCAGTGGAGATGTGACGTTGAAAGGAGAATTATAATTAGCTATAATTTTCTTAGGACCATAACACGTTGGTGGGTGACCCATCGTGATAACATTCTAGAGTGGCATGAGGTAAGAATAACCTTCTCTATTAGGTTTCTCTGAAGCAATGCACCTACTGTTATACAAGATTATCATGGGAAGGAACCCACCTCGTTTCACGTATAGGAATGTGAGAAGGCTTATATGGAAGGTGCAGATACATTACCTCCATCTTTATGGGTGTATAAGCTTTACCCCATCTTAGAAGGATATGCACACACATGGTAGATTCACTAAGAGTTGCGACATCAATCAAGAAATTTGTAGGAGTTGATGACTTATCTCCTTGAATCTTTTGAGTATCAGAGTACTAAACCATCGGTGAATGAGGTTCTACAGGTTGTTAAACACCTAAATATGGGAGATAGTGCCATGATGGAGGAAAAATTACTGGATTTGTTAGGTGAACCTAACTTGGAAGTATGCTTTAATGAGGAAGAATCAGAGGAGGTACAACTTGAGTGCACTTGAATGGAAAAAGAGAAAGGAATATTGGTCTATGTGATGGATGGTGATGAGGTAGAAATATTAGATGTTACCCATAATGTTGGTACACATGAGGTTATGGATAGTGTTGATGAGAAAGTGCACACCTACCATGAACCCTTGAAAACCAAGAAGGTTAATATTGGTTTGGTGGAAGAACCTAAGAAAGATACTATTGGAGATTATTGGATAGAAAGGGAGGCTTCAAAGATTATTGATCTATTGCACAAATTTTAGGATTTGTTTCCACGCGGGTACCATGAGCTTATAGGAGTTCACCAATCCTTAGGAGAAATGAAGATCAAGTTAAAGGAAGGTGCATGTCCAGATTGGAAGAGACCTTATCGAATGAATTTGAAGCTGCACGTCAAAGTCAAGGAGGAGATTGATAAGATGACCACATCAAGCATCATATAGGCTATTGAGGAATTAGAGTAGATAGGTATGATGGTCATCAACATTAAGAAGTATGGGAGGATAAGGATTTGCATTGATTACAGGGATTTGAATGCAGTGTGTGTCACTGATCCTTTTCTAATCCACTTCACCAAAGAGATCCTGCAAGGAGTAGCCATGTGCAAGATCTATTCTTTCACTGATGAATTCTCAGGATATCATCAAGTTAGAATTGCAAAGGAGGACCAAGAAAATATAACCTTCACCACTGAATGGGGAAGTTTTTCCTATATGGTCATGCCTTTTGGAATGAAGAACGCACTTGTTGTGTTTTCATGCATTGTGGTTCAAGCATTTCAGGACTTCATCCATAAATTTCTACAATTATGCCTGGATGACTAGACAATATATGGATTAGTGACAGACCATTATGTCAATCTAAGGCTGATGTTTAAGAGATTACGGTAATTGAGTATATCTCTAAACATTAAGAAATGTGTTTTTGCTACTCCATTTGGCACCCTGTTGGGACATATCATATGTAAAGAAGGATTACTGGTGGATCTTGCAAAAGTTGTTATTGTGGGATTGGGGGAGCCTACCAACAAAAGCACTATGTGCAAATTCCTTAGGCATAAGGGGTATCACTAGAAAATTATTAAGGGGTATGCCAAGATTGCCACACCATTCAAGGAGTTTCTGAAGTAGAAAAGTACATTTCGTTGGGGAGAGGTGCAACAAATGATGTTTGACACATTGAAGAATAGGCTTATCACCACACCCCACTTTCCCTCTTGAGATAAGCCATTTCATATAAATGTTGATGCTTTAGGGATGGATATTGGAGCATTCTTGGTATAACCTAGAGAGGGAATTATTAACCATCCCTTTCGATTTTCTAGTAGGAAGCTAACCCAAGAAGAACCGAATTATACTATAATGGAGCACGAGGAATTATCTATGATCTACACACTACACAAATTCAGGTAGTATTTTCTAGCAAAACCTTTTATCTTTTACATAGACCACATGGAATTAAAGTACTTAGTAAACAAGCCCTTCTTACAAGGGTGCATATGTAGGTGGGTCCTATTATCTTAGGAGTTTGAGTTTACAGTTGTTGTAGAACTGGGTAAGAGTAATTTAGGGCCTGAAAATTTATCAAGGATCGAATCAAGAGAGGATGCGTAAAGCATTGAGGATACAATGTTAGATGCACAAATATTCAGATTTTAGTGCATGCCCTCTGACTTGGAAGATATTGATGTGTTTCTCAAAATGGGTGAGGCGTCAGAGGGAATGAAGAATTTAGAAAGGAAGTAGTTAGCCATATGTGTCACGCCTTATATGTTAATTAGTGATGAATTATACAAGCTAGGCCAAGATGTGGTTTTGCATCAGTGCGTGCTTGAGCATGAGCACACTGCAATCATGGAAGAGGATCATGGTTGAATTGCAAGGGTACACTATGCAGGGAATTCAACCATGCACAAGATTATTCTAGCAGGATTTAAGTGGGAATTGGTTATCAAATATTATATCGAGTATTGCAAGGCCTGTGACCACTACCAGCACCTTTACAAACTAGGGAAAAGAGATGAAAGTACATTAAGACCAATTGTCAGTGTAGAGTCATTTGAGAAATGGGAAATTGATTTTGTAAGCCCTATTCTCCAGCCACATGAAGGATAGGTTCATGCTATATCATTACATGCACATATTACCTTACAAGGTTGGAAGAAGTGGTACCTACTAGGGATTACATAGTGGAAACAATAGCTAGGTTCTTGTGGGAAAATATAATCAGCAAATATGGATGCCCGATGAGCTTAATCAATGATAGGGGTACTCATTTCTTAAATGAGATAGTTAGAATCTTATTAGAAGAATTCATGGTGGCCCATCACAAGACTACCCCTTATCACCCACAATCTAATGGGACTACCGAGGCATTTAACAATATTTTTAATAACACGTTGACCATTATTTGTGATGTGGGAAGAAAGGATTAGGATAACAAAGTTTTTGTTGTGTTATGGTCATATTAGACTACTTATAAGATATTGAACAAGGCCACACCTTTTCAATTGGTTTTTAGCACAGAATCTATCTTACCTATTGAATTGATGTTGCCATCACTAGGATTAGCGTTCACATGAGGGTTAGTTGATGAACAAGTACTTGAGGAGAGGATTGACAAGTTGATACAGTTGGATGAGAGGTGGGATATTGGTCGTTGGAGTCAAAAAATAGAAAAATTTGGGAAAACGACATGGCATGATAGACACATCAAGCTCAATAATTTTAAGGCTAGGAAGATGGTTCTCTTATATGATTCCATGTTTTTATGCCATCTTGGGAAATTCAAAGTCCATTAGTCGAACCCGTACATTGTATCCTATATACTTGATTCAAGTGCTTGCCAATTAAAAGTGTTATATGGAACATGGTTACCATACATTTCAATGGGATTAGGTTGAATCCCTACTAATTAAGTCCTCTTTGTGTTTCTAAATAATTCATTATTTCCTGTTATCCTAGGATTTTCTTTCATGTAGTTTCCTTTCTTTATGTTTCCCTTTCTTGTTGTTTTGTTTTGTGTAAATTTGTGCGCTGGTAGGCACCTTTTTGTTTCAAAAATTTTCTTTGCACAGAGGACCAACATCCATTTTTTTGTGGGGTGGAGTGATTTGACAAGTGTTGAAAGCTATGGTTTTTGATGTCTCAGGTTGAAAAATAAAAAACACTTGGATTCAAAGATCACACATAGAAGAGGTGAACATGAGGGAAGGATGGTGACAAAAGGATTTATAGAAACCATGTAAAATAATGAAAAGCGCATGAAAAAATGAGGTAGGTGATGTCAATAACAAGGATTAGAACACACATGAAGAATGCCTTCAATGATGCAAGTCTACGCATAAGGATTTGTGGTTAGTAAGGTTTTTTTTCGTGCCTGAAGGTTGTCAAAAAATTTCACGTAGGATTGAG
The DNA here is from genome assembly GCA_019776745.2 of Taxus chinensis. NCBI lineage: Eukaryota > Viridiplantae > Streptophyta > Pinopsida > Cupressales > Taxaceae > Taxus > Taxus chinensis. The sequence goes on along the minus strand of CM034146.1, from coordinate 191,667,497 downwards.
TGCAGAGGAAAACCACAGAAGGTTGGTGTTGGAAAAAGTTACCTTTATTGCGAAATTACATTGGTAGGTAGCATGGAATTTATTGTGGAGAAAATTAGAAGCTATAAATAGAATATCGGGGGTGCGTTATTCTTTACTTTGCGTTTTAAGTTATCAAAGAGCTCTTGTGAACTACAACATCCGTACGAAGAAGGTCTTAGAAAAATTGTGAAGATTTGCATGCATAGCTTGTTTTACCATTGAAACTAAGTGGAAAGGAGTACATAGGTGTAAGCGGAGAAGGTTGTGTGGAAGGATCTCATGGGTGTTACACCATATTGTGGAAAAGGAGTTTTATAGGTTAGTGTTGCATAGCTAGGGCACGAGACTTGGAGGGATTTTTGCAGAGTGGAGATTTAAAGTTGAGAAGATCTAGGACTAGGAGAGAAGAATAATTTTTAAGGACCCAAGAAACTAGCAATTGTTTCATTGAAGAAGGGAAAGGGCAAGGGAAAACAAGCCATTTCTACAAATTTCAATAAAGAATGGTACACTGAAATGTAGTACCTGAACGACATATTACTTAGTAAGGAATGGGTGTCTCATATTAGAAAGATGGCCATAAGTGATTACAACCATCGAACGAGCACCATAGAAAATGAGATGACACTAGAACTAGTTCACCCTATAGAGAAGAGGACACCAAATGGAATGGCTATCTATGATGATGAAGTGAAGGTGAAAATAGAGAAGGCTAGGATGTTACAAATCTAAAAGTTTCCCTATTTCAGAAAGCATGGGTGACTTTACCAATGGTTGATTTCGTGTTGTATGAAGACCATTTCTATTTCACAGGTCAGAGGATGTGCATAACCCGCCTGCTGATTTATAAGTTCACTAGCCTTATCTGTGAAGGAGAATCATTGGACGATCATTTGGGAGACAAAGAATCCATTAATAAGACCATTGAAGCTTATGAATACAAGAAGGTTTCTTGGAGTGAAACAAAGATGGAAATAGATTAACAAGCCATGGGTCATAAAGCTGAATGGGAAACATAGATGGAAACAGATTAACAAAGCCTTTTTGAATGTATGCCACAAGATCTCAGAGGGGACCATCTATAACCCCTCATTTTTTTATTGTAGAGGAGATAATAAACGCCGTGTGAAATGAAGAGAAGATCATGTTTGGTAATGTCCTTCTCATGATTTTATTTTTAGAGATTAGAGTGACCAATGGGATGGATAAGTTTGTTTGGGAATACCCCAGATGAGAACCCCTGCCCCACCAAGAGGTTTGAACAGTATACTTATGATATCATGATGACCTCTCATAAGGCATGCCTAGAAAAGTGGTATAAGCAGATCCAAGATGCATTCAGGGTTGAATTGAGAATAACTGAGAAGTTTCCTTCATTAGTAAAAGGGGAGGTTGAGTTCCCTGTATACCAACATTTTTGTATCGACAAATTTACTTTGATAGATGAAACCAAGAGTCCTTGGTGTAAGTTTCTTTTCTCCTTTTGGGTACAATACTTCCATGTAGGGGTCAAACGATTCAAAGAGGAAAAGAAACTCAGGTTTGATCTAAGTGTAGTAGATTAAGATTACTGTGAGCTATGCAGGAAGTTAATATACCCAAAGAAGCACACCTATGTGGAGAGCTATGGCTCCCATGAAGTGCACATGTTGAAACCAGTTACATTTCTTATTGCAGGGAGGAAAACAATGAGGGTGTATTTTAACCTAAGACCTAAGTATGAAAAAGGTGCTTATGTTGAAGATGATATCTCCATTCCTGAGGAACCCACCGTAATGAAAAATTTTGTGCCAAGGAAAAGAGAAAGAGGGGAGGATTGTGAGAAAAAGGCCCCGAGCTTGTAGACAGTAGGGGCACGGGAGTCGGGTGTGAACACAAGTACTTATGTCTGCTGAAATAAGTCTACCATTAGAAAAGAGTCGCTGCAGAAGGAAGAGTCACCATTAAGAGAAGACTCTTCCGAGAGATAAGAAAAAGAGAAGTTCCATGTATTGGAGTCACCAGTACGGAATACACAAAGGGTGATAAAGGGGTAAGACACAGGAGAAACAAAAACCATGGAGGATAAAAAAAGGTGATGAAGATGATGAAGAGCATAGTGAGGCTTAGAATCATCCTGTGTATGATGTACATGAGTCAGATGAAGAAGAAAATGAAGAGAGGGATCATAACGATGATGATGCTCATGACAGAGGGAGGAGTGAGGAAGAATAAATGAAATATCAGAAGACCCCAATCGAGGAGCCGATGGATAAAACTATAAAGAGGGAGGTGGCGGTTATTATCCAATATTTGGTGGAGCATGAAGTAGAGAGAAGTGTCGAATAAGTGATCAAGAAAACTGAGGAGAGTGCAAGTGTAGGAAAGGAGTATGGGAGCATGGGTGAAGACCCTAGCTTAGCAGTAAGTTTCCCAACAATAGAGAGCACAGGTGGGAATGGCACAGTAGCGGCATATGAACATGATATGAATTATATTAATGATCCAATCAAGGTACTACATGTATGCTTCCAAAGTATAGTGCCCAAAAACCAACTCCTCTCTTGGTCTTCTTTTGATGAAGAGGGTGCATACACATGCACGAGGAAAATGCATAGGGGGTTCATTAGCTAGGAAATATCCTAGCACGTGGGTTCATATTAAGGTAATTAAAATTAATAAAAGTAGAGTCAATATACTGGTAGACATGAGGGTGTGAAAGGGTTTAATTTATTAATATTTTAAATAAGGTATTGGGGGTTGGTTAGAGAGGTGGGCCAAAGGAAAGGGAGGTTTAATTTTAATGTAAAACTAAAACATTTGAACCCTAGTTTTAAAAACTAAACACCTTAAAATTATTATTTAAGGAGTGTGTTCATAAATTTAAATTATAATCTCTTTTTTAATAAAAAAAGTATCAATTAAGATATTCTTAACCAAGAAATAATAATATGGTAGAAAACTAGGATTCAATATTCTATTCAACATAAGTGATATTATTTCACCATATTAATTATTTAAAGAACTATTGATAAATGCTTCAAGCTCAACATTTATAAGGTAATTGGTAATAGGTTTTGAATTGATTCAAACTATCTTTCGAGAGAAAATACATATTTAAAAAAATTGAGTGAGAAATATGATATATTTTCTATTTAATATATTAGGGTAGAAATAAAACGAGGTAAATAAAATTGTCATGGAAAAAATAGGGGGTATTTTCATTCTAATAATATAATGGGAAGGGGTATTATCAATTGAATAATCAGAGGTAAAAACTATAATTAAGGGTTTCCTTTAATACCCTTCAAACGAACGTGTTATACCATAAATTTACTAAGTGAACCCCCCGTGGGAAAATGTTATCCTGGGATTTTGAGTCCCACATTGATGACCCTGAGTTGGAGGTAAAATGTGATGTATTGACGAAGATATAATATGCCAAGGGAGTAAACCCCCTTGTAAATGCCCAAAAAATGTCAGATGAGCAAGTATGCAATGTTCTCAACAAAGTATCAGTGGAGGTGGAAGCAAAAATCTTCGACAGAAACGATAGAATAACGGTCTTGGAGAAGGATCTTGAGAAAAATATTGAGGATGTCTTTAAGAGGGACAAGGAGTTAAAACAAAAGGAATTTATCAGTGCACAATTAAGGCGTGAACTGAGGGATGAAAAGATAAAGGTGCGCGAAGTCCATAAGAAGGTAAAGGCCATTTCATATGCCATTATCTTGAAACACCTGGACCTGGCCCTGCCTGAGTAGAAAGATGAGTCAACCATGCACTACTTTGAGGACTTGACCCACATCCTCACCATAGACAGGAGACCACTCACATTAGACTCAGTAGAAGAGGAGATGTAACACCAGATGAAAAAAGAAAAGATAAAGATTGGGAGGACAGTGACTTGGTATTCCAAGCTACATTCCACAGTAAATACCACCACATAGATAGCCGAAGTCATGTATGACAACTATTCCGACAGAGATAGGGTAGTAAGCATATTGGTTTCTACACATGAGGTGTGATAAGACCTTACCGAGGTTAAGAAGAATTTAGAATAAATCGAAACCTTGCGAGGTTTGGTTGAGAATAGGCTAAAGAATCTATACCCCCAAGTCACTCGCAGGATGGATGCACTAAGAAATCTTATCAAGCAACTGGGAATTATTGTAGATACACTGAAAGCTAAGAGTGATGAACTAAGTTTTGATGAAGTAATCACATTGGTGGGTGACCTAATTCAATAGGCGCAGGGATAAGTGGACTCCTGGGACAATATTGAGGGATCCGTGAAGAAATATTTCCCACTCCTCATGTAGTAGTAGCATATTCTTCACTCTTCCATTATTTATTTAGATTATTTTGATTCCACTATTCTTTACTCTTTGAAGGAGTAGAATGTTTTCGAGGACGGAGAACACATGTAGTGTGGGGTGATGTTGGACCCTAAATATTGGCTAAGTACCAAGAGGCATGCACATAGAGTAAGTAAATAGAAGGATTCTCAAGAAAAAGCATGTAGGAAAAGGGTTTAAGAAGGGTTTACGTGAAACCAGGGCGCGCGTGGGAGACAAATCAAGGGTTTAAAGAACTTATCCATATTTGGAATCATGGAGTCACTTGAGGAAAAACATGAGGACCTGAATAGGCATTACAAGTGGATAAGGTGTCATCCTAGAACCTTGGAGGCCAAGAAAAGGATATTCCATACAAATAATATTCCTAAAGGCATCATTACAGTTAGTGGAATGTTTTACAAATAGGATAAGCATTCACTAACGGAGGACCACATTGACACTTGGTATGCAATATTCTCATGAGAGAAGTCATGGCGGTGGATGTTGATCCTATGTAAATATGTTGTTGGGATAGAAAAAAAATGGAAAGGGAGAAGGTAGTGCGAAGGCACTAGAAGGTACAAGAGTGCTAAGAGAAGGAGGGTAACGAGGTGCTACAAAAATTGTTAGGAAATGCTAAGGGTTTGGAGCTCATGATGCTAGGGTTTAGAGTTCTTAGTGCTAGAGGGTTGTAAGGGATATAATTAAACATATGTATGGGTAATGGTTTCTAGAAAAAAGGTTATAATGTGGAAATCATAGCCAGGATCCCTAATTAGATTAGTTTGCAGGGGTTGGATTTATTTCATTTGATGTATGTGGTCTGAGTTGAACCTTTTGTGTAGTGTGGATACTAGAAGATATTTTAAATCAATATACATGGATCTATTATGTACATCTTGTTTATGGGCGTAAAACCTCGTGTTATTTGGCTTGTCATGACTCGGATCTGGTTCCTTGTGCTTCATATAATGTTTATTTACCTTTTTTGATGCATTGATGTGTAGATCTATTAGTTATATCTTCTACCATTTAAGTAGATGCATGTACACATGTTAATGCAAATAATCCTCCATTAATGGTGGAAATATCTTTAAAATCTCACATAAAGGTGGGGCTCATCACACGTGTGTACCTCAGTTTAGTGCCCAACATAGGCTGGGTGATAGGCTAATGCATTTGGGATTAGAAAGAGGCATTAAGGGTAAAATAATGACTACATATTTGGACTCTTTTCTATTTTTACATGTGTATCCTATGGCTAGCCAATATCTATGTGTCTATCGATGTTGTTGAATGAGATTTGTTTTGGAGATGGCTTGGTCACTCCTTACCTGACTCTCTTTGAATTATATGTGGTGACTTTAATATAGTTTAGTACCCAAAAGACATGGTTGGTCGTTTTTCCATGCACTAGTGTGTGGGAGAGTGAGAGGCATGGTTTTATCTAAGGAACAAGCTCAAACTATTTGACCCTAATATCAACTTTAAGGAAATATATTCTTCTTCTTGATCCAATTTTTGATAGGAGCAATATCGAATTGTTCAACATTCAGACCTTGTTTTGATGCCTACTCAATATTTATTCTATCTTCCTCCCAATTTAGGAAGACTTATTTTTTTTCTTGAAATTGTTTCCTATTTGATCATTCCCCCATTTTATTTGATATTACCTGGGTTACTCCTATAAAAATTCACATATTTAACTCTCAATTTTATCAAAACCACCTGAAACATGCTCTGACTATGGTACACATCCAACATGTTTTGAAATTGGTGCCTTTCCATGTTAGATGGGAGGGCTATATTTCTTGCTGGAATGTTGTCATTAAACAAAACAAGACATTCCTTCACATTTATGGAAAATAAGTCACTCTCTTTCAACAAGATGTGCATGAGGCTTGATATAATGAGTTTCAATGAATCTCACAAGAGATTAATGCCTCTCCTCTTAGTTAAAATTTACAACTCAGGGATGTCCATTGGAGACACAAACATAAGGTGGATGAAGCTTACAAAGAAAGGGGTGCTCTATTGTGTTCTAGTTTACATTGGATCAAATTCATAGACAAAGCCTCCATCCAAATATTGTTTTTCTATGGTGAGAGATAAAATTTATGCCATGCAAAGCAAAGCTATTTTTCAAGGAAATTATCAGCACACCTCCTTACTGAAAATTCTCCAAGAAATTTCCACCATTATCATAGATGTTTTGCCTCCCAACCTTCAACCCTTATTAGAGAAGAGGCTCATTTAAAATCATGCAAGTTGTGCCCTACAAAGTCACTAAATGCTAGAAAATCACATGTGATAGACCTTTATCCCTTATAGAACTTAAGGAGGAAACCTCTCACATGGATCCTGATAAAGCTCTAGTATTAATGGATTCCCTTCTAAATTATATCAAACCATGTGGGAAACTCTTGGAACTAATCTACATAATGTTTACCTTGAAGTCTTAAATTCTAATTCTTTAGGCGAGATGATAAACCAAGGTAACAACAAGTTTAATCCCAAATCTAGAGACCATGAACATATTTCAAACTAGATACCTATCACCTTACTCAATATGTCTTAAGAAATTATTGTTATGGCTTTGTATA